>CM077008.1:103621725-104026725 GCA_039090855.1 Macrothele yani
AAAACACGTGGTTCACAGAAACTTTTGATTTCTCAAAATAGGGCCAATCTCTATTGTAAGTTTCTAGAAAACACTGTTTCTTCTTCAACGATGAAGGTTTGTCTAAAGAACGCTTCATTCTAAATAAATGAAAGAAAACAGCAAAAAAAAACTTCACAATCACCTCACCCTTCCGTGATGTAACAGTACGGTAGCACGTGCAGCAGAGAGAACCAAAAAGCATCAAGGACAATAAAGAAGAAGCGCTGCCTACGAGGAACGAAAGCAACTGCCCTGGTTGCACGCAGGAGTCACGAAGTGTGCATCATGGGAGTTCGGAACGAATGCCTAAGCAGCGTCCGCACAGAGCTAAACTGCGTAGTTGCGTCTGGCAGGGAGAAAACCAATGGGAGCGCTGTCATGGAATGAAACACTGAGCCAGCATAGTGTGGTTGCTGCTCAGTCTACGGTAGATAAATTGCCAATTAAGATGCAGAAATCTATAATACACAGAATGTAGCATTTAATTCCCCCCCCCAGAAAAACTTGAAGAACCAACAAAAATTTTTAAGTTGATAAAAATTTGCTTTCTATCTCAGAAAATTAAATCAAATGGCGATTTTCCGTAATTTCAGCTGTGTTTCCGTACTTCCGTAACAGCAACCAAAAATCCGTAAAATTACAGAAAATCCATACTACTTGGCATCTATGCACGTTGGTAAGAGTGGTTGGAGGAAGTAGATGCTGTTGAGGTCTAACATCATTAATGCAGTACACTTCAAGGACTTGTACATTCGACAGGCATTGAATGAACCTGAAGACAAAAAAGGACCACCACACCAGAGGCTTGAACCAAGCTAGGCAACCAAAAGAAAAGAACGTGCAGGGAAATGTATACAAAAGGTAAGAAACCTATTATGATTATAATTGTATGCACATAAATTTACGAATAGTTATGGCATAAGCTATAGCTGTTCTAACACTGAATTACTTTGTGTATTGAGGTTTCTCAGGAGCATGATAATAGCTCCAATCTTCAACTTTAGTCTGTGAAGTGGCATTCCTGATGGAGTTAGCTCATTGAAAATTTTTATAGGATAATACGGTTCAGTATTTTCTTCGCCACCTGCATCAATTGAATCAAAGCTTAAGTATGGTCTTTAACTTCATTAGATCTTGGAGCATTATAACGCCTTTGATCATTTCTACGTTCTTGAATAATAGCCTATCTATTTGGGAATTTCCACTTTTTTAGTCTTTTTTTTTTCTCGAAATGTCTTTTTTTTTTTTTCAAGTTTTGAGGGAGAGGGGTTACATAGGGGGTAAAGAGGTGAAGTATTTAAAATAGCTTGCCGAGCATCGGAGTCTATTTTCATTAATATCAATACTCTTACCAATTGCCCCCCCCTTCCCGGCTAACGTGGAAGGGGAGGGGGGGGAATTGGTAGGTAAGAGTGATATTCTTAGCAAGATGAAGTGTTTGAGGAGACAGCAATTCGATTAGAATGTCATAGCTCAATACAGGGGGAATTGCTAATAATAAATTAATTATATAGATAAGCTAACATGAAGCTGATGAGTTCATACCTCATAAATTAATAGTTATGGCCCCCCCTTACTCTTATTTTTATTAGTTTATAGCTTGAGTTTTATGACAGTATTCAGATTTAGAGACTGATTTTTGATTTGATTAGGAATAGAAATCAATATGTTAAGATTTCTGAGATTGGGGTTTCATCGAGGTAGCTCATGTGAAGCTGAAAGAGCAACAAAAAAGGATCTTTCTTCATTAAATTAGATAATTCATACATTAGAAGGAACAGCATTATTCATTTGAGCATCTTGAATGCTCTCTTGCTCAAAGTTATAAAGCATTTTACATGCTTCCACAAATGGATTATTTTCTGTCATGAATGTATTCAGTGTTTGTAACAGATCTTTATTGCCCCCACTATTTTCTCACATTTGCACTCTTTGGGCAGCAGCCTCATCAGGATCCAATATGTACAATTGCACGTATTTCCGCTGTTCACCATTACCAGGATGCAATGCTCCTGCACGATGATAGATTGATCCATTTATTGGAAAACAATAAGGCCCATAACCTGATGGAGGAGCCATTTGTGCTCCCATCGATGCAAACACAAGAGAACTATTAATCAACCGTATGTTAACCATAAAGCTATTTGAATGCTCATGCTGATTTCATAAGTTGTTCGATTAATGGTGAAGTGCAAATAGGATCTAATTTTACTGCTCCTTTAGAGCAACATTTAGAAAATTTACCATCTGAAAGTCTTTTTCCAGCAAAGTTTTTGGCTTTACAAAATTCACAGATTTGCTTAAGAGTGCCACATGAGTGTCTTGCTACAGTCTTTTCATCATCTATATGGTTTAAAGCCACACGACAAATAGCATTTGTTTGTTATTGTCGGTTCGTTAATGTCCTCTGAACCTCTAGAGCGCAGCTTTAATTCCTTTGTTTGGGGGTTGTATTTTGCGCCTCTGCAATATGTGACATGCGCTGAGATTCAGCTTCAATATGTTCCGAAGTCATATTATTAGTACGACGATCCCGCAAATGTTAAATTTCCGAATTTCTTTCAACTGCACTGCATTTTTGTATTTTTTTTCTTTTTTTTTTTTTTTTTTTCTGGCATGTTCAACATTCCGGAAGTTAACAACTTGTCTTTCAACTGCAGTGCGTTGTTTGCGCCTTGCTCGATTGTAATAGGCTTTTTTTTTTCCTACTGGGAGTTTAACGACCACCATGAGCAACTCAATGGGCTATAAGCAGTCACCCGTACCTAATTTAGGGACACTGGTTCCAGGGAAGCGAGAAACCCGCTGCCATAAGACAAACACAATATCCATGCCTCACCGGGATTCGAATCCGGACCCAGCTCGGACAAATGAGCAGAAGCCATCGCTTAGACCACTGCGCCACCGGGGCAGCAAATAGGCTTTGCAGATTTCTTCAATCTCTTCATCTAATGAAGGAGGTAAATTTCTTTTTTGATGCAGCATAGGCAAGGTTTAAAACAACAGTCAAGTTCGCAAAGGACACTAAGGTTCGTCTTTGCCTTACTGAAATAAAAGTGATCCACGTCATCACAAGTATGTATTAAAATTAATAAATTTATAAGTATTAATGGCTATTAAATATTTTTAGGAGAAAATGCATGAAAAAATAATAATTTTGTATGTTTAAATATATAAATAATAAACATCTTATAGCTTAGAACTGTATTCTTCCACTTCCACTGCATCCGAAAAAAAAAAAAAAAAAACTAACTTTGAACGAAAGAAAAAAGATGTAAACAAAACATTAAAACAGGAATGGTTATGGGTAACAAGGTGTGAGCACCGAAATATAAATGTTCTTCTTCTTCAGGTAAATAGCGTAATAAAGCATGTAAAGTAGAACCAAAATTTCTGACGTAGTTTTCCTATTTCTAAAGAGTTGACCATGTGACATAACGCATCTCTGACATCATGTGAGAATGATTTCATTTGGATGAGATGACATCACACCAGCGAGAATTGAGAAACAAAGTGATATTCGCGTGAACTGTGCACGTGTAGGCGATAATGTCACCTGCAAGAAAATACCATAAGCTAATCGTGATGTCACAAACATTTGTTTCTCAGTTGTTGCTATGAAGATTTAAAAAAAAGGAATCCATGTCATCGGCAACTTAGCCTTTTATATATTAGGATTTAAATTTTTTTACTCAAACCTCCTTCTTAAAGCTCCTACCATGGAACCAAACAATCAATTTGAATGTGTACTGTCGGCAATTGGACAGTTTGAACGAATCCATCATCCAGAAACGTCCAGAGCTGCTTCATGGTAAAGGTGTGTTCCATCACGACAATGCGAGACCAAACACAAGTTTGATCACCCGCCAAAAGTTATTGGAGCTTGGGTGGGATGTGTTACCACACCCAGCATACTCGCCTGACCTTGCACTATCAGATTTCCACTTGTTTCGCTCTCTTCAACAGTCCTTGCGTGGTATAACGTTCAATTCAGATGAGGCTGTAAATCAGCACCTTGTAGAGTTTTTCGCCACGAAAGACTGGTCCTTCTATGAACGAGGCATTCTGCAGCTCACTGAACAAAACGGGCATTATATCATTGATTGATCTTTGTTCTTTCTATCAATAAATGACCTTTGGAAAATATGGCTAAAATACGTCATGACTTTTCCGATAACCCAATACAATTGGATCTATCATGTAAACTGCCAGAACTTTAAATCTGGTGTATTCAGAAGAAACATGTTTATCTCCCCCCCCCACCCCTTTCTTTTTCTGCTGAAGGAACACAGACACTCATTGTTCTTTTTGAGAAGGAACAAGGTCAGCTGGCGGCAACCAATAAGCTATGGGACATTCACATGCCTGTCATCTCAAGAGATAGGCACCTCTGCCAGCTGGTTTAACATTGCATGAGAAAATAGTTCAATTTTTATATGACTATAATTCTTCTCTTTGCATGCAGTTTCTCCACCCATACCCCTCTCAGTTTTTGAGCTTTTCATAGCTAATTCTCACCATTAAAGTGCTTTCTGCAGTTAAAAAAAAACAAACAAACTGTGATTCCCTGTTATTCTCCAGAATTGCCCAAAGATATCTGTATAAATAACATACAATGAGATTATAGAAACAATATACAATCGTGGTCCTGCACCAGTAGACCAAAAGTCAATTTTTGATGTTTGAAGTCAACTTATACAGCGTAATGGTAAAGTCAGGAATACATATTATACATGTTTTAAAGGAAATTTTATGCTCAATTCAAATATTTTTACAGAATGTTATTACCAGTAATAGAAGTGAAGTTACAAGCAAAAATGTGCAAGTGATGAAGCACAAATCCAGTTCTGAAAAAGCATTCACGCCCCTCTAATCCACTATAGCTTTCTCCGACGTCCACTAGTGAGATATAAAAAGACGCAATATCATCTGCCAACTTAGAATGCAGCTGCTTGTAGTCAGTTGACAGAAGTTTATGCAGAATTCCTGGTGATATTTGAATTTCGGAATGCCAAAGACCCGAAAATTGGTCCTGCCTCTTCAAACCAGGGCAAAAATTATTACTTTGCATGGACTTGGATTAAGTAGTCGTAAAATTGCTGCTAAATGTGGCTGTGATCATTCCACTGTCTAGCGCACCATTAAAAGAGTTGCAGAAACTGAATGTGTGGGACACATAAAAAGAACAGGTCGACCAAGGATGTGCACTGAACGTGATGATCGCATGTTGATTCGTCGTTCCTTGAAATCAAGGTTTAAAACAGCCACTGATTTAAGAAATGAGTGGAAGAATGAAGTAGGCATTATTGTATCTGCACGTACAGTTCGTCGTAGGCTACAAGAAAATGGACTGACTGCACGAAAATATTTCCTTACTGAACAACAACGGCTCAAAAGAATTGCTTGAGCAAAGGCACACAAGAATTGGACTGTTGATGAATGGAAAAATGTTATTTTCAGTGATGAAACAACTGTTACCATTTCCGCTAATAATGGAAATAATTATGTACGTCGTCGGGCTGGTGAAAGATATAAGGCATGCTGCACCCAGCCAACAATCAAGCACCCACATTCAGTGATGTTATGGTCCTATATTTCAGTCAGTGGTGTTGTCCGTCTGCACATTGTTGATGGCACATTGAATGGATCAGAATATGTGGATATTTTGGAGTCCAAACTGCTACCATCTGCACAAGACATGGGTTTGTGGAATTTTATCTTTCAGGATGATAACGCGCCATGTCATCAGTCAAAGTTGGTTGACGAGTGGTTTAATCGAAAAGTTATAAAAAAACTGCAATGGTCAGTACCGTCACCGAATCTTAATCCCATAGAGAATCTGTGGGTGTTTTTTTTTTTTTTTTTGGTTGGAGGTTTAACGACTACCGTGAGCAACTCAATGGGCTATAAGCAGTCGCCTGTCCCTAATTTAGGGTAACTGGTTCCAGGGAAGGGAGAGAGCCAGTGCCATAAGACAAACACAACATCCATGCCTCACCGAGATTCGAACCCGGACCCCGTTCGGACGAATGATCAGAGGCCATCGCTTAGACCACTGCACCACCGGGGCGGCAATCTGTGGGTGTGATTGAAGCAAAAGATCTGTCAACAAGGACCCACATCTAAAATGGCATTACCTGTCTATAAGGGCCATATGGCACCATGTTATCACCAATGGACAATTAGAGAAGCTCATTAGTTGCATGCCAAGAAGGTGCACTTTGTTACTAAGAAACCGTGGTTATCCAATTAAATATTAAAATGTATTTTGCTTGTTGGTAAGTTATTTCAAGTGTCCTGCAAGTTTCAATAATGTACTGTACAGTAATTTTACGTTAAATGCATTGTACACTAATTTCACAAATTCCACTATTTTTGCTTTTTATGACCAGGTGCTGTACTTTTGTTTATAACTTCACTTCTATTACAGGTAATAAAATTCTGTAAAAATATTTGAATTCAGCATAAAATTTCCTTTAAAATGATGTATAATATGTATTCCTGACTTTACCATTACGCTGTATAAGTTGACTTCCAACATCAAAAATTAACTTTTGGTCTACTGGTGCAGAACTTTTGACCACGACTGTACAAGCACATTCAAATTATGTAAAAGATTGAAAAACTTGGAAAACACCCAACGCATTCAGATGTCTTTTTGGTTCTCTCTGAATGCTGATCCTAAAGGCAGTCTACAAGTTATTCCAAGTTGTACAGAAGGCTTGGACCTAGGTGAGTTGACTTGACTTGACCATAAGTGCACTTACCCATAAGTTCTGCTCAATTCCTTTTTTATTTATTTTCTCTCTTTCCTGACTTATTCATCAGGTAAAAATAATGGGAAGTGAATCTCCGAAAGAATTAATTCATCACAAATACATGAAAGGCATATACACAGAAGAGCCGAAAACATTATGACCACCTGCCTAATATGAATTTGGTCCTTCACATGCCACTAAAACAGCTCTTACCCGGTGAGTCATGGACGCTACAAGATATCTGGCACCAACAACATTACCAGTAGATCCTTTAACCTTCGTAAGTTATGTGGTTGAGTTGCCATAAATCGGATTTGATGTTACAACACAAAACACAGATGCTCAATTGGATTTATGTCTGGGGAATTTGGAGGCCAGGGCAATACTTGGAAGTCTTTCTCATGTTTCGTGAACCATCTTGAACAGTTCAGGGTGTGTGGCATAACACATTATTCTTTTGAAAGAAGGCACTACTAGGTGGAATACCATTGTCATGAAAGAAAGTACCTGGTCTGCAATGATGTTTAGGTAGGTGGTAGATGTCACAGCTTCCTGCACGTGAATGATGGGACCGAGAGTTTCCCAGCAGAACATTGCCCAATGCATTAACTTCCTCCACTGGCTTGTTTTCACCCCATGGTACATCCTGATGCCAACACTTCTCCAGGTAAATGACATACATGTATCTGAGCATCCACATGATGCAACATAAAATGATATTCATCAGACCAGACAATCTTCTTCCAGTCACTCAAGGTCTAGTGTTGATGCCCACCTGCCCATTGTAAGGCACTTTTGGTAGTAAACCGAAGCTAGCATGAGCACTCAGAGTGGCCTGAACCTATGCAGCCCCATTTTCAGCAAGGTTCAATTATTAGTCCCACAGTTGTGTGGATTGTGACACATTACACAAGGTGAGCGAAGACTATACATATGGGATAGCCTTCGCTCACCTCAAACACTGATGAGCCGTGGTCACAGCTTGCCAGCGGTTCATGGATTTTCCCTCCTAGGACTACTTTTTGAAGATACTAACCCTGGCTGACCATGAGCACCCCACAAGCTTTGCGGTTTTGTGAATGCCCTGATCCAGTTGTTTGGTCATTACAATTTGGCCTACGTCAAACTTGCCTAAGGCTCTACGAGACCCGCCATCTTCTATTGCTGCCTTCTCTTATTAACCAACGGGCAAGCATATTTCACAAATTGCTTGGGTAATTTTGCACATTTTGGAACACCGTTTGTGGCTAACACAAGATATATGATAAATAAGGAGTTCCCTGGTTTCAGATTTTCATTTTGGACTCTAAGTATTTTTTATTAATTAATAAAACTATGGAGGATGCCTTGGTAGGAATTTTGCTGCAGATAAAAAAATGAAGGGAAAGGTTAATTAAAATTCTGAAACCCGGGAACTCTTTATTTATCATATAATTTGCATTAGCCACAAACAGTGTTCCAAAATGTGCAAAATTGCCCGAGCAATTTGTGAAATACGCTTGCCCGTTGATTAATAAGAGAAGGCAGCAATACAAGATGGCAGGTCTCGTAGAGCCTTAAGTCTTCTGCCTTTCCCATCTGAAAAACAAGAATAACACTGATCAACAGAGCTCAGTATCAGGTGTTATTCATACCATTTCATGACCTTTACATATGCCATTGTTTACTTGCAGTTGTTTGATTTGCATAAAGACATGCTGGTCATAATGTTTTGGTTCTTAAGTGTATGTATGATTTATCAGTAAATAGATCCTGCATATTTTTACTGTTTCCTGTGCAGCCATCCTTTAGAAAACTTGAAAATTATGTTAACCTGGAATGGGAATCGAAGCTGCATCTTCCAATTTAAGTTTGAGCATGCTGCCATTACACCACCCATGCAAAACCAACTCAAATAGAAAGCCTCAGAGCTGCTAAGAAAAAAACTTGTGACGTCACACAGCAGGGTCATTTTGAGTGCGGCTCTCAGAAGATGACATTTTAAAGTCCTTATTTGATGCTAAGAAAGATCCAATCGAAATATGGAAAAATGCAATAGAATACCCATGCCTTCGGCAACATGCACAAAAAACGCTTTCTTGCTTTTCAACCACTTATTGCTGCGAATCTACATTCTCCTACCTAACCCAAATCAAGACGCCCTTAAGGTCATAAATGACAGATACCCATCCAGAGGATCAGCTAAAAGTGCGGACCTTCATGTTGCAACCAAACATTCAAATGCTTTCCAACAAAAAGCAGTCACAACAAAGTCATTAAAAGTTTAGTTAACTTTGTTAACAATTATTAACACTTTTTTTTCCATTTTTTTTAAGTTAGCTAGCACATAGTAAGATTTTTACGAAATAATGTACATTTCGAAGTATATCTAATTGAAGATTCTTGAACACAGCCTTGTTAGATTACAGCTAACTTAATGTGGCCTTCCAACATGAAAAGGTTCTCCACCTCTGTCCTACAGTATTAATTAGTCCCACAGTTAGGAGTTACTGTTGTAGACCTTCTGTCTTCATTCAGTTTGGTCCAGTGTCATTTCACTTATTACTGATTGACACAGACCATGAAGTATTTCTAATGAAACAATGTTTAAGTTATGGAAAAACAAGATGCAAAATTGGGATGGTTTCAATAATGACTCCCACCTTCTTCAGCTATAGAATGAATAAAAATAACCTGAGGTGTTAATTTTCAAATATTTTGCAGCTTTTTCTGTTGTGGTATTTTCCGACTGACCAACATAAAATGCATATAGCAGATGCAAAGTATTTTGATTGAGGCTGAGTTTCTCAGTCTCCTTGATCAAAATTGCCTCTTTAAGATGAATATGTTTTTCTGTTTTGTGTTAGATGCTTATTTTTTGCTTCTGAGAAATTTGGATTTTCATTTCCTTTATTTTCCTTTTCCTATTCAGACACGTCTCCTTCTGGAAGTGACTATCAGTAACCAACATTACTTGTCTCAGTAATTAATTATCCCATTATAAAATTTAGATCAAATGTAAATATTATATTGGTATATAAATACGTTTTGAGGGATTTGAGGTGAACAAAACACATTTTTGGAGAACAGAAACAATATTTTAATATTAATCAAAGTATGCTCCCTCTGAAGCTACAACTTTACCCCATCTTTTGGGCAGTGAGTGTATGCCCCGAAGCAAGAATTCCGGTTCCTTGGAAGAGATCCAATTGTCCAGCCAATTTTTGATGTCTTCATAAGAACTAAACCGTTCTCCAGAAAGTGCTGACTGCATCGACCGGAACAAATGGCAATCCGATGGTGCAATATCTGGCGAATATGGTGGGTGGGGTAGAACTTCCTAGTCAGATCCTTCTAAGTACTTTTTCACAGGTCGAGAAACACGTGGTCTTGCGTTGTCATGCTGTAAGATGACTTTGTTGTGTCTATTCTCCCATTCCAGCCATTTTTGCGTGAGAGCTCGTTTTAAACGCATTAACTGGGTTCGATACCGATCACCAGAAATAGTTTCTGATGGTTTCAGCAGTTCATAGTGGATCACACCCTTCTGGTCCCACCAGATACACACAGCATTACCTTTGAACCATGGATATTACGTTTTGGCATTGAAGGACCTGGTTCACCTGGCTTCATCCAGGCTTTCTGCCGTTTAGGTTTATCGTACCATATCCATTTCTCGTCGGCAGTAATAATACGATGCAAAAAAAACTTTCTTTTTTGCCTTTGAAGCAGCAATTCGCAAATGGTTTTTCGACGTTCAAGGTCTCTTTCCTGCAAAGCATGCGGAACCCAATTCCCTTCTTTTTGCACCGTTCCCATGGCAGCTAAACATTGTGAAATGCATGGTTTACTAACATTTGATGCTTCTGCTAGTTCTTTTTGGGTCTGGCATGGATCCTCATCAAGTAAAGCTTCCAATTCGGCATCAGCAATTTTTTTGGGTGATCCAGAACATTCTTTATCACTGACATCGAAATGGTTCCTTTTGAATCATCTAAACCAATACTCACATGTTTTTATGGATGGGGAATGTTCACCATAGATTTCTGACATTAGGCGATAGCTGTCGGCAGCACTTTTCTTGACAATAAAGTAATGCACTAACACTTCCCGCAAATGCTGTTTTGTCGGGACAATAGTTGCCATTTTCCGTCGAGTAAAACAAATGCGTCTTTGCACCTCAATCAAACATCGTATACTGACTCTGACAGCTGGCGTCTCGCACTGTGATATCGCAGTGTTGCTACCTTAAAATACATGCGAGCCGTAATAAGTATGACACTGAATGGAAATCCCTCAAAACTTATTTATATACCCAATATATAATTCAAGACCACACACTTGTGATGTTCATTTAGAATAAATTATAAACTTTTATTCACAATGAAATGTTTTATTAACATCGACCTTAGTTTTGCAGATCGCCTGGCTTGGCATCATCAGGACAAATGGAGCATAAGCATTCAAATCATTGTGACATCATCAGAGTTCTGAGGTCACGAATTCTGGAGAGTTGTTCCTATGCGCTTGAAAGAAATGGCGTAGACGTCATGTCGTTTACAAGTCTTGAAGAATTCCGGTATATGTGGGAAGCTTCTAATATATTATGCTTGATAGTCGAACCATGTTTATCAATAAGCACAGCGTTTCAAAACAAAAATTTATGAGACATAAAAAAAAAAAATTAATTAAAAAAAAATTCAACTCAGGATTCCTTGCAGAAAGAGCTTGATTTTCTTAAACGAATTGCAATACACAGAGGATGCAGCCCTACCATGATAAACAAAGCTGTCCAAAAATTTAGGAAACCGAAGCCTCTCTGCTCGCTCAAGCCAACAGACCTCCCAGTATGAACGAATTGGGCAGTTATCCCATTGCTCCTCAGATTTGCTTTGGAATTTCAAAAATTCACAAAAGTTTTAATTTCAAAGTTATTTCCAAACCCATAAACAAGATGAATTTTTACGTATTTCAAAGTTATTTCCAAACCCATAAACAAGATGAATTTTTACGGATCAAAAGACTATGTCGAAGACCTGAATTCCTGGGGAATTTATCAGATACCTTGTGAATGTGGACTTTCATATATAGGACAGACCCGCAGGGCTTTAAGTTTCTGTGTGAAGGAACACAAGACTTGCGTATGGAACTATGAACTGAAGAAGTCATCAATAGCCCAACAATGTCACGAAAATAACCATAAATTTTTGTTTGGTCACAAAAATAACCATAAATCTATGCTTATTGATAAAACTGATTTGACTATCAAGCTTAATATATTAGAAGCTTTCCACATATATCAGAATTCTTCACGACTTGTCAATGACATGACGTCTATGCCATTTCTTACAAGCGTGTGGAAGCAACTCATCAAAATCCGTGACCATCAAAACTCTGATGATGTCACAATGATTTGAATGTTTACGCTCTATTCATCCTGATGATGCTGAGCCAAATGCTCTGCGAAACTATAGTGGATGTTAATAAAACATTTAATTGGGAATAAACGTTGATAATTTATTCCAAATGTAAATATGTCTGAAAAATAAATTGGTGCATTTTGTTTTCTTCAATGAAATGTATCAACATGTCATATGAGGGAAAAATAAAAAACTAAAGGCAAAATACCCTTTACTACCAGTAATGGTGAGCAAATGAGCATATTATCTCACTTCTCCACATATTCTTCCTGCATGTCGATGCACTTGTATAATTCCACTAGTTTCTTCATTGCTTGGGAGAAATAGCTCTTCAGCTGCTTTGAAATCCAGGTCTGTATCACTTCCTTAACCTCATCATCAGAGGTGAACTTGTGACCACATAGAGCCTCTTTAAGTGGACCAAAGTTGTGATAATCACGTGGCACCAGATTGGGGTTATTAAGGGTGATGTGGAAGATATTCAAACTGCAGTTTTGTTGAATTGCCTCCATCATTGTGCCCGCTACATGGGGACATGCATTATCACGGTGCAACAACTTTTTTTGATAGCATTCTTCTTCTTTTGCTGAAAACTGCAGGTTTCAGTTTCTCTCCAAGCATAGCACAATACATTGCACTGGTCATTGTTTGTATGTGCTCCTGAAAATGTGCCAGAATAGGACCCCTTTATATCCCAAAAGAAGGTCAGCATGATTTGCTTGCCAGAGGGCTGTCGTTTGAATTTATTTTCTTCTTTACTGGAGAAGATGGGTGTTTAACTGAATGATTTGTCTCTTGATTTCCAGTTCACACTAATGAACCCATGTCTTGTCTCTGGTGACAATTCACTCCAAAACACTTGGATCTTTATAATGGCTCAGGAATCGGGTCACAACCTCTACAAGCTATTGCTTGTGCAGATCACTAAGCTGTCTGGGTACCCATCTTGCACAAACTTTAAGGTACCCTAAGTCATCATGCACTACGGCATGCGTAGATCCATAGCTGATATCCAAGTGTGCAGCAACAGTGGACACAGTAATCCATTGGTCTTTGCTGATCAAGCCATTTGCCCTGTTGATTTGGGCTTCTGCAAGCAATGTTGATAGCTGACCAAATCGAGTCTCAGTCAAACTTGTTCTTCCTGCTTTAAATATTTCTACCCATTCATAATCTTTTCATTAAGTCATGCTGTTTTCACTTCCATACTGAGCCAACATCCTTTGGTGAATTTCAGCAGGTTTTATTTCTGCCCACAGAAATCTCACAACAGCATGTTGTTCAACACTGGTGCAATCTGGTAGTGGAGCGCCCATGTTTAGTTGATCTTAGCTTCAACTAGACTAACGATTGAGCACTGCATTGTGCATGTTCGAACTACCCATAAGCCATTGCGAATGTGTTGTATTGCAACAGCTACTACCCATTGCAATTACCATGTAATTTTCAAATTGTCTTTACTTTTTAATTTACCTACATACTTTTTCTAGCAGTCTTTGTAAAAGAAAAAAATACTTACATATTTTTTCTGATTGTCTTTGTAAAAAAAACATAATAAATAATCCTTGAGTTAACAATTTATTGACTGAATTGCTAGCAACTGGACAGTACACTTATCGAAATGTTAACTTACAGCTGTGTAGTGTCAATCTTTCCAAAGAAATGATTCCTGTATTAAATGCCTGCTTACCAACCACTGGATAATATGTAGTCTTTATAAGGTGAACTATTGCCATGTTAAAGGATCTCTGACATGATATGCAGCAACTAGATATGAAATTGCTATGTGTTTCTTCCTCAGTAACACCAGACAACCAACCTAAACCATTCAAATAGAGTGGTAGTCCCTGGGAAGATTTGGCCTAAGAACCAGATATCAGCATGGGGTTGCAAGATACCACTTTATGCATTATGTAAGACTAACTATGCCACTTCCAGCATATAATGCTTACAATAACTTTACAATATTGGCATTGAACTACATAACTAAATATATTATATTTTTGCAGCCTCATTATGCTATCAGCATTACATCATGAAAATATACTACTGACACTATGCAAATATAAAACTTTACTATCTGTTCCAAAATGATTTTTTTGATAACTGGGACATAATGAAGACACAATCTTATATAGTATAAAAAATGTAAGACATACAAATTAAGTGATAAAACAACAAGCAAAAGTAAAAACTGAAAATGAAAGGCGGTTATAAAAATCTGAAAATTTCTATAGCCTTCATCCCAAAAGTAAATACAAAATCTAAACCCTACCTGAGCATTTTGAAGGATATTATTGACAAGCATCACCCTCCTTTTAGCATTCATTAGTTTCTTCACATAGCCATCAAGATCATACATGGAATGATGGCTTTCAGAAATTCTTCGTAAATCTGCAAACACAAAGAAGTAAAAGTAAAGCAAATGATTATCCCTATGAAATCAGCCAGTGCATGAAACATTGATTTATATATTTATTTGGTACAGGTTCTAATAAGCTAAATAAAATACTTTTTTTGATTTTTCAGACTACTAGTTTCAGAATTACTGATTAAATGGAAAAGAAGATCTTGTAAATAGATCTTGCAACAAATACCAAACATTTGGCTGAGCACAAAAGGACGTTACCCAAGGAAGACCTAATTCTTCGTTGGCTCTACTCACTCTCATTGATACTTTAGCAGTGCTTCTCTGAAAGAATACTGAGAAAATTGCTCCTTTCATCAATAAAACAGCTTTATGTTTACAGGAGAACGATGAGACTTTAACCTCTTCAAATTGTAATACTGACAAACCTTATTTTGTCCCCATCATTTAGAAATCCCTCCTATTGTTTGGCAACAATCATAATCAAAAACCTGAAAATCAATTCTGGCCACCATCTGGCAACCAGTCTAGCTCAACTGTTAACAGGTGATCGTTTTGATCACTACTTCTTCAAATTTGAAACTTTGAACCTAAGTTAGGCTCAAAATTTCCGTGATTTTTAGTTTCTTTGAACGTAACATGTGTGTTCCATCACAACCGATATATATATGAAAGATTTTGTATTGATACCATATTGAAGTTTCAAATTTTTGACAGAAAAAAAAAGAAGAGTTCAATTTAAAAACACACCTGACTTTTGTAAATTATGAAAAGGATTTTGAAATGGCAAACAGGTTGAAATTACATAGAATTAAAAAAATTACATGTAAGCTAATAAAACCACTCCATAGTTTACAAATAAGAACAGCAACAAATGTTAAAAGGAAAGGAAGAGAGAACTAAAAGCATTTGATATCACAGGTTGCCTCACACACACAAATGGCCTTTATCCCCAATATTATTTGAAGTACGTATAAGTGAAATTATAGGACTCTATTTGAGAAGAGGTCATATTTACTTCAGAAATGAAAATACAAATTTAATCATCTCACAATGAGATCAAAAGTGGTCACAAAATGTTAGAACAATGCTGTCTCAATTATCTCAAAGTTGTAACTACCAGGTAATGTATAAAAGAATCACCAGGTAATGTATAAAAGAATCAAGGAACCACATATTTTTGATAATCTGAAATTCAAATTTCACCATATAATCGCAAAAACTGTGTAAATGAATTATGTATAGTGGAGTTAAAAAGAATAATAACTGCAGTAAAATATCAGAACTAGCACAGAATTATGTACAAAAGTGAAAAATGTATAGCTGAGAAACGTATAACCGAGATACAGCATATGTTTTATTTTTCAGGAAAATAAGAAAGGAAAAGAGAACAAGAAAACAGAGACAGACCAATGAAACAATGGGCTGAGACTGAAACGTAAGCCATTTGGCATAATTAGAAGATATTTAGTACTAAATTTATAACGTGGGACTTGAAATGCATGTAGTGAACAGAGTAGTCACGAGACTGATCATTCTTGCTTCCCTTAGGTGATTTGATTTTGTTCCAACTTTTACTACTATTTTAAACTTTATTTGCTCATTTCCTCATGGCTTATTTTTCAGAATATCAATGTTTTTTAACAACTTCAAAAGTTCGATTAGCGAACATAGCCAAGAGTCTAAGATTATTTCTTGCTTCCTTTTCTGCAATTTCACCTTGTTCACCTCAATCTTTTATTGGTATTTTGAACTTCAATTCATTTCTTCATTGTTTGCTTTTAGAATATCGATACCTTTTACCGTCTTCGGAAATTCAGTTCAGGATACGATTATTCATCTCCTTTTCTAAATTTTACTTAACTGAAAAAAAAAAAAAAAAAGTCTTACCATACACAGCATATTTGTCTACCATCCAAGACCCCCTCCAAGTAACCACAAGCCTATGAAAACTTGGACAACAACAGAAATTTGAAGTGGGAAGTTCAACATCAAGCAATGGTATGTAATGAAAACTTGATTAAATTGGATTAGCAAGCAATAATACCAATGCATAAATATCACAGTGACTTATCTTTGAATACGAAATGTAAGTAACAGAGTTGTCAATGGGGAAATAAACTTGAGTTTTTTCACAAATTATGTCATTTGGCATAAGTTTGTGACAGGAAGAAGAAATGAAACAAATAATTTTCCCGAAGCAATGTTTTTAAAATAAATTTATAAATAATTTTCCTGAAGAAACTGGCTGGCTAAGCTTTAAATGATGACAACTCTTATTAATACGTACTGTAAATGTTTGTTGTTATTACAAAGCACATCAAACAAACTTTTGAATGGATGTAACATGACTAATCTGTGAGTGAAAAATTCTCAAAACATTAATTCTGAACTTTTGAAAAAAAAATTCTTTGAAACTTAAAACAAAAAAGTAAAACAAAATGGATTGCTGTACCTACAAAGTACACACGCAAAATTTTGAAGTGTATCTTCATAATATCGTATTGAAAAAAAAATAATTTATACACATGTGCACAGATTACATGACATTTTCTAGTTTATTACAAACATATTTTTAATCAAAATGTGTGAAGCTTGATCCATCTAATTTTGCGACAAAATGTCTGTCTATAACAGTTAATGGATTCATCTTGCTCAAGATGTGTCCTGTTGGTACTGCCTCAGTAACTGTTAATATGGGCTTAAAATGAAGGTTCAGGTGCAGAAAGTTGTAGAAATATCATGTCACTGTTTTACACATCTTCTGTTCAGAACACATGTCCCAGCCAGTATGACTCACCACAGTTGTATGCTAGAAAGCCAGTTACTTGATCAAGTAAAGTCTTAATCATCAACATTTACAACAGTTTGTGTATTACTGTTTGCTGAGAAAAGAAAGAAAGCCCTTCACCCCCCCCCCCCCCCCGAATAACAATTCTGACATGAAGCAGTGAAGTTTCTGGGAGTTCTTAGAATAAGTTTACTTCATTCAATCTTTATGTTAAAAAAAACTGGTTGTCTGACACAGACAGTTGCCTACAGAAAAAAAAAGCTGCTAAAGGTAGGAGTTTGAAGTTTGGCATCAACTCCCAGAAGAACCTCAGAACCTTTATTTTGAAATTAAAACTCCTGAAATTTTAATTAAATTTAGCTAATTCCCATTGGAACACTGAGGACCTAAACATCCAAAGCAAGCACTACCAATAGAAGGCAGCATAATCGTTCTCTTGGAAAGCAGACTTAAGTCGTCAGAAAAAAAGCCAACTATGTTTTGTTTTTATTTTCATTTGTTTATTTATTTATTTTTTTGTTGAATTTCAGACATAATCAAACTGCGTATTGAGTTTTTAAAAAAAAAAGCCAATTACTACATAAAACCATTGAGAGGCTGGGGGATTTCAGTGATGCACCATGCTATGTGAGCAGCATAATTTCTTATGAAATGTTTCTCTATGCAGTGGAAGTCTAGGAAGAAGCATCTGGGTTAAAAAGAACAGAAGGGAAAAAAAAAAAAAAGACTCTATAATGATGCTGGAAATGAAACCTCCATTGTCTGGAAATTGTTCCAGAAAAAGCCCCCCCCCTTTCTTTTTTTTTAAAATTCTGCATTGGAAAGCATTACAAAGATGTTAAGGTAAAAAATGGCTTATTGATATACAGAGTGGAAGAAATATTTTTTTCATAATATGTGGCAAATACATCATGATTATAACACAGCAACCAGACATTGTTAAATTGACTGTAATTACTGTTTCACATGTGAATACAATCACATCAGAAAACTTGAAAATTTCCTGTGTCTGGAAATTGTTCCAGAAAAATGAAATTTTTTCTGATGTTATTGTATTCACGTGTGAAACAGTAATTACAGTTAATTTAGCAATGTCTGATTGCTGTGATAATTATCATGAGGTATTTGCCATGTATTATGAGAAAAAATATTTCTTCCACTCTGTATACCTGAACTGGAGATTCACTTAACAATGATAGATGGCAGCAGAATCTGCATTGATTAAGAATGCAGTCGGAGAATATTCCGAAGCTCTTAACACTCAGATACTTGCGAATTCGCCATCGTAAGTGGTGCAATGGATAGCATGCTCGAACAGTAAACGGGAGATGTGGGTTCGATTCCCGCTCCATGGCAATGAAATTTTCAAGTTTTCTGATGTGATTGTATTCACATGTGAAACAGTAATTACAGTCAATTTAGCAATGTCTGATTGCTGTATTAATTATCATGGCTTATTGATATTTTTACGAAAACTGTAATGACACTAGCCCACAAGCTGAATCATGTATTTTTAGTTAAACGCAGGCAATGTGAGTCCCGTGTAAGTAGATAAAAAGGTAATCCAGTGGAGTTTTTCTTGCTTTAATTAAATAACTGAGTCATGGCTTGGTCAGAAACAAAAAGCTTCTGTAAACTTGCCTTTGCTACCAGTGCCTCCCACACCATCACACTTACATAACCATTGGCAGTAGCATAAAAGTGCAATGCAGAATTCACATTTCAGAGAACATCTTACATATCAGTGAGAAGCGAATCTCCCTGAAGAAATCGTTCTTCACATATACACAGAAGGTAATGCAAATGTGCCATATTTTCACTGTTTCCACATAGCCACCTCTTCTCCAAACTTGAAAATTACATCGTCCTCCAGCATTCTGTCCTGTTACACCAGCCATGACAATGAAGTTCCAAGAAACGGAAGATAAGCAGATGCAGTTTAGCGCAAATCTGAAATCTGCGTAAGGGACAGCATGCTCTAGCGGAAATGGAGAGATGTAGGTCTGATTCCCTTTCCAGGACAATTTATTTTTTAAGTTTTTAGAAGATACAGCTACATGAAAACAGTTGAAACATGGCACATTTGTGCCAACAATGACATTCGTTCTTCAGTTTTTACTTTTGATACTGAAAACATCAATAATCTTTGTGATTACAAACATTACTGATATTTTTCCTGTTGTTACAGTGACTTGATAATCTATCAGAAATGTATAACATTGTGATGCTAACTAGTAAAGTATGTGTTAGGAAAAAAAGGGGAGGGGAGGAATGGAAGTTTTCTCTGAAGTGCATGAATTAGACCTGCCATTTTTTAAACTGCTAGATATACAAAGCATTGGTTAAGCATGGATTACAGCATATTTCTGGAGAATTCATCTTTCAATTCCAAAAGAATATACTGGGCTTAATTTAATGCTTTAAATACATCCATTCATTAATTGCTCAGCAGTTTAAGTGAATTTTCACACCTCAGCCAAGAAGGATGGGCAAAAGTTAAAGAAACCATTAACCAGAACACATGAGCCAACATAATCTGACTCTCTGGTGTTTCCTGGTGGAAAATTAATATTATCATAATGGAAGATGGTAAGGAAGTTAAGGTACAATGTAGGAAGTGTTAGCAACTCAGTGCCATTCTTTTTCTCCTTTTATCACCTAGCTCCCAGTGGAGATGTTGGAGCCATAATAAAAACTGTGACAACTGTGCTCATAAGAAATAATCCTGTGCTGTACTTAGGGAATCCACGACATAGCAAGTTTTAGATACTATCATTCCATCTCGTTGATAGTCTACTAGATCTTCTGTAAGTTCCCCATTCCATCATTGTTTCCCACAAGAAATCATCCCTGCTGACTACATGTCCAAACTAAGCAAGTTCCTGCCTGTTGATTATTTTAAGAAGAATCTTGGGCCTTATAAAAATGCTTTATATACATACATTTATTTTTGTTCAAAATAAGAAATTCAAAGCGTTCTTCCAGAGCCTCACATTTCAAATAAATGAATTTCCTTTTTTTGTCTGCTTTTCTCAGATTCCAGCATTCACATGAATAAGTTGTTACTGGAAAAATTACTGAATCCAGAATCATTAGCTTATTCTGTTTGAATGCAGGGCTTTAATTACTCATGCTGGGGTCTCATCAAAGACTGGTGATTTGCAACATTTCAGTTAATTTATTGCATTTCTAATTTCTTTCTTAAATGATGCTCATTCTAAATTTTCTTTATTTAGGTTTCACTGGAATGTTAAAAAGTTTCATAATAATCTCTCCACCTTTCTTTGATGTTGTCAACTACCATAAGTTGAAAGGTAGAGAGAGTAAGCCTATTGGTTCTTTAATCACCATTAGTTTTGCAATTTTTGTCTTAATGATTTAATCACATTGTACATCATTATAGCATCATTTCTTCTGTGAAGTAATTCCATTTCACCCAATTTCCTACTGGCATAGTCCTCTTTGTGGTCTTACACACAGCTAAACTTCTTTGTTCACTCTCTTTCTCTCTCTCTTGATTTATTTTACATCTCCTTTTTCTTATAAGGTTAAGTGCAATTTTTAATCTAAGGCTTTTTAACTGCTTAACTGTTTTGTTGTGTTCAGTCTCTTGCACTCCTGATCTTCTCTCTCTTTCTTTCTGTCCTTGAGATTTTACATCTATTCTTTCTCCTATAAGCCATACATGAGATCAACAAAGAAAAAAAAAACAGCTGAATTTTTTAAATGGGTGAAAAATCAGAAGGCACAACTTGAAAGTGTGAATATAATTCAGCATGAGAAAGATGGAATTGTTCACTGTAATTTACTTATGTAAATATTAAACTGGAGCGCACCACTATCTTCATAAAATTACGGAATTCAAAACTAAATAAAATTGTTTTAAAAGACATTGCTTCACTTTGTGTGTGTGTGTGTGTGTGTGTGTGTATGTGTGTGTGTGCGCGCGTGTGTGTTTTGTTGTACTTGTTAGAACATTAGCTCAAGTTTCCTCTTGCAAGAAAGTCTTACTTTCTTTCCAGCAAGTTTCACAGCCAGATTTGTCTTTTGTTGACTCTGCAGCTGCATGGCACTGATTGCATAATTTTTCTTTCTGATGATATTTTTCTGTTCCCATTTCTTCATTGCCACTTTTCTCTTTTTTTCTTATTCCCTTAGATGACAATAATTTTATTCATCAGGCTGAAAGAATTTCCAGCCTAAAGACCATGAATGTTTTGGATAAATGGTGTAACTCTGAGAATATGCATACTTTTGACACCATTAATCAATTCTTAAAAAATTCAATTCATCACTTCCATTTTCGGAAATTTCCTATTGCCTTATCAGTCTTAAATGCAAACATTTATGGGGAGAGTAACATTTAACAACACAAGATAGTGAAAACATCATAGGAAAAAAATATGATTACGAGAGACATCTTCACCTCATCCAACTTCCGTTTTCGGAATTATCCCCCCTCCCCTTTTTTTAAGCTGAAATACAAATATTTATGGAATAAAAGAGCATTGAACAAACAACAACACTGGGCAGAAAAAACATTGTGAAATGACTGCTTATGGGGAAAATCTTCACACGGTCTTACCTGCGTTTTCGAAAGTTTCCAGACTCCAATGGAAAATGAACATCCAACTACCACAAATCCCCCCCCCCCAAAAAAAAATTACTGTTCAGTTGTGCATCGATCTCAAGAATAACCCAAATGATGATGGGAAACACAGGATTCCTCGAATCCAAAGAATAATCTGATTCCTAAAGATCCCTTGGAAATCTTTGCACCATCTTAACTTGCATTTTTAGTAGGGCTGTCGACCGATCAATATTTTTAATCGGTTAATATTTTGCCATTGATCGATTTTTTGGGTAGGGACATATCAAAATTTAACAATCAAACTCAAATAACGAAAAAAAAATCAAGAAAAACATGTTCATCAAGTCAAGTAAAATTAGCACAGAGGCACTTAATCTCTGTGGTGAGATGCCGTCTGACTCAAATACTGCTGGGAACATGAGCGTTGAGCCTGTGTGGGAGCAGGTGTGGGAGTAAGTAGTGATGTCCCTCAGTTCTAGTCTATTTTTAGAACTGGGGCTAGTGTGCCAGAAAGAGAGAGAATGTGTGTGTGAGTCAACAGATGCTGCTGCTGGCGGGCTGTGAGTCATAGCACTGAAAATCCTCCCTCATTCTTCTGAAAGGCACTTTAGTAGTAATAATTAACAGGTTTTTAAAGCGAAGCATCAATCAAACATTACTATGATATCCGGCCATGCTGTGACACATAGCAACTCTCTTTCTCAGTCAGAAAAAAAAATTAAAATATGTAAACTGAATTTTAAAATTGTAAAAATAGAAATTTCCTACTGGGCCAGATCCCAGTTTCCCGAGGGCAGGAATTGGCCCGTGGGCCGTAGTTTGGTGATCCTTGCTGTAGGGGATTAATGATGCATAACATCTGGCGAGATCACAGCAACAAATGACAGTAACTATCTAGGTTGGTTAACCGTAAATAAAGATAGCGATAGAAATTGGATTGAATGACTACCTGATGAAGGAGAAGAGTTCGCTCCAAAAATTTGCAGAAATTGAAACTTTACCTACATAAATCCCATAAAAAGAGTTAACTAGTTTGAATGCCTCTTTACAGTTTTATGCTGTAATGTGAACATTTATGCAATAAAATGATATTTAACAACAACACTAAACATAAACAACATCGCAAATAAAAAAAGAAATTACGATTAAAGGAAAAACTTCTCCATAACTTTCATTTTCAAAAGTTTTAAAAACGAAATACTATCCCCAGTTGGAAAATGACCCTACACTACCCACCACTAATCCCCCCCAATTCCGCTTCAGTTTTGCATCGATCTCGGGCATTACCCAAATGATGACGAAAAAAGAAGACTTCCGCGAATCCAAGGAAAAATCTCATACATGATAAGCTTACGAGGATTCTTTAATATACCAAGGCTTTCTAATTGCTTGATGTTTTATTATTACTTGATGTCTTGTTTGGTCTTTGCTTAGCCTCTGGTATTCCTCACCTGCTTTGTGTTCTTGGGATTTTACATCTCTTCTTTTTCTATAAGCTTAAGTGGAATCTTCAATCCAAGGCTTTTTAAATGCTTGATTTCTTTATTCAATCTTCTGTGTTTCGCCACTCATACTTGTGTACAATTTAACTTTGCACCTTTTTCGATAACAAAATTTTCTTCAATATGTTAGAAATCTTTTAAAAAATTGCACTTTTAAATTGAATTTGTACTTCAGATTAAATTTGGTCAGTCCATGGAGATCAATTCAGCCCTGGAAGTCCTATAGTGGTTTCCATTCAATTCTAAATTTAGTTTATTGATTTCCCTGAATCTGATATAAACAAATTATTTGATACAGATGCATCTCCCAAAATGATGACGAAAGTCTTCCTATGCATTCAAAACTGTTGTGAAACAAGCTCTCATGATGTTACAAATCATCTACAGCCCCCATCTTTGCAAGCTCGTGGAATTGCAGAATGTTTTCAAATACACACTGTAATTTCCAAGTAAACAGCATTTGAAAAATACTTTTAATTAATTATATTTCATAGCATTTTTGAAAATAATATTACTATGAATTTCCAAATTCTTGCAAAACTTATAAACCCAGATTTCTGGGTTTAGAATCTAAAATGAACACAAAATTTTGGGCTACATCCAGAGGGCAAACAAGTCAGCCTGCATCACCCAATTTCCATTTCAACATGCTACCATTACACCACCCAGAACAACAAACTTCCAAGCAACTGTATCATTTTTCAGTAATTTCTACTTTGACAGCTTACATATGATGAAACTTCACTTTTCATTTCCTTACATTAAATTTTAAGCTACATAAAATTCAAGCCAACACAGAGAACAAAAACATCAACACAAAAAATCAATTAATTTATTTATAGTAGCTACTCATAAAAAGGGGGGGTATTGACATTTCCTAAGTTAACACAAGATCAAAAACATTTAAACATATTATATGCATTTATTTATATTATGAAACATTATTAAAATTATTCAAGTTTTTAAATAGTCAGTATATATGCACATGCCAATGATACAGAACTTTTTGTTGGCTAAGTGACAATATAAGGTAAAAAAAAAAAAAAAGAATGATTTTATGAATAACAGTTACCAATTGAAATTTTTCACATTTCAGAATAATCATCAGAGAAAAGAAATTTCTTACCTTCTGCTAAGCTATCAATTTGCTGTCGCAATTCTATTTGACTGATTCTGAAAATAAAAAAAAAATATGAATGAACAAATTAGAAGCATCACACAATACTGAAAAGAAATAGAAAAGGCACAAACATAAAATTACAAACACTATTTACTATAATTGTCACAACTTTTTATGCATGCACATGGCAACTTCAAAAACTGTACAAAAAAAAAATGCACTTCTAAAAAAAACAAAAAAAAAGTATACAATGCTGCCATCTTCACCATTAGGTTGATAAATACATGTCATGAAAGTAATCAAAACTAATAACTTCATGTTTCAATGTGCATTTAGAATGATTACCAGTAATAGGGGTAACAACTTACCTCCAACTTAACATATATGGCACGTTATGAGCTAGGCAGACACATGCTCCCACACCGAGAGAGGCCTAACATATGTAGCCATTTGTTAGTTAAAATGAAATATTTACATGCTGAAACACTATTAATAATATTAATTTAATATATAATATATATTAATATTATATTAATAATATTAATTTAAATTAATATTATTAATAGTGTTTTAGCTTGTAAATACACTGCTCAAAACAATGAGGGGATACTGTAGTTTTGTATAAAAACTGAGTGGCAGAAAACTTCGCAGGTTGGAATAGGAACTACAGACATAGTACGCTACGTGAGAAGAAAAACATGGCTGAAACAATTAATTTAAATTTAATAATTTTTAGGAGACAAACGTAAAAATGCATATTTATGAACATATCATAAACATGAAAATAAAAGTAAATTTTTTTGCCAGAAAACTGGATTTAATAGGAGGTATGGTTTTTTCTGACAGAAAGCAATGTTGCACATCTGTGAGGCATGGAGTCAATCAGAGTATTAATGAGGGACTGGGGAATTTCATCCCACTCCTGCAGCAGAGCACTTTCTAATTGCTGGACTGTGAAGTGGTTTATTGAGCAGCAACCCTTCTCTCCAGAATGTCCCAGACATGCTTGATGGGGTTCTGGTTCCTGTCTGGGGAACATGCTGGCCAGTCCATTTGGATTATTCCCTCCTCAAACAGGAAATCGACCACACATTGAGCACGATGGGGTCTGCAATTACCGTCCACGAAAATGAATTCATCTCCAATTGCTGCAGCATAAGGGATGACTAAGGGTCTAAGGATCTCATCCCAATACCGCTGTGCAGTAAGTGTTCCATTTCTGATGATGCACAGGTCGGTTCGACCATTGATAGAGATACCGGCCTACACCATCACTACGCCTCCTCCAAATCAAACACTTAATTGCACAAATAACGGGTTGTTATGAGCACCTTTGTTCCCTCCAAATGATGAGTCTCCTATTTTCAGGATGTACAGTAAAGCGCGACTCATCTGAGAAGAGAACATTGCTCCATTCATTTCTTCTCCAATCGGCATGGTCCTGTGCCCAAAGTCTGTAGGCAGCACAGTGGCGTGCAGTTAAAGAAACACATACCATAGGTCATTGAGCACACAGACCAACACTGTGGAGTCAGTTCTGCACAGTTTGAGTTGAAATACTTGTGCCAGTAGCCCATACGGAGTTCGAGTTGCAGAAGAGTGTCATTCCTACTCCAGTTTCTTCTGGCAGTCAGTGTTAAAAACCGATCCTCATTTCTTGATATTGCTCTCCTACAACCTTAATGGCTTCCACTACTTGCGATTGGGCTTGACCTGCTTCTAAGCGACCAATAGCCCTCTAGGCTACAGATTCGGGTAAATTAAGTTGTTCAGACATCACATTCATCAATAACACATATTCAAAGCATGTCAGTTGTTTTTATCAACGATCATACGATACATGTCACTTTTCATTTGCTGACGGAAACGTGCCCTTTTTAACGTAGCAAAAATTTCTTCATACTTAGGTGTTTTTAAGTGTGCAAAAGTTTAATTCTAATCACTTTCCTTCAATTTCTCTTAGCATACAAACAGTTGATGTCAGTAGTTAATTTCAAAATCATGATATCCCCTAATTGTTTTGAGCAGTGTATTTCATTTTAACTAACAAATAGCTACATATATTAGGCCTCTCTCGGGGTGGGAGCATGTGTCTGTCAAGCTCATAACGTGCCATATATGTTAAGTTGAAGGTAAGTTTCTATTTCTATTACTAGTAAGCATTATGTTGATGTACCAACAGTTCTTATAATTTTAGCCAGTAAAATTTAAATAATATTACTTTAGAAACTTAAATGAAACTAAATTTTTCTGAACACTGAAATAACAGAAAATCAAATAATATCATTTTGACAGAATATAGCAGCATTTGTGATTCAGGTAAATAAACAAGTGTTGAATTTTCAAATGTGGAACTCTGGGCTATCATGAAATTTCTGTTTCTGCAGAAGAAAACTGCAAAGGAAATCTACGAGTGCATGACACAAAATTAAGTGACAAAAGACATGGTGTGCCAACTTTCAGCATAGAGACTTTTGAGACCAAATGTGCAGAGATCTGGGAGGCCTTCAACAGTGACAACACCCAAAATTGTTGAATGTGTTCATGACTTGATTTTGTCAGATCGACGAATCTCGGCTGAAACAATAGCAGAGACAGTGGAGATATCCAGGGAACGTGCTGGGTTCATAATTCATGAGCACTTGGATATGCAGAAGATGTCAGTGAAGTGGGTGTCAATTGTTTGAACGATGATGAGAAACTAAAACAAGCGGACACTTCCAAATCAGTTTTGCAGCATTTTGAGCGATCTGGTGATATTTTTTTGCAGCGACTTGCCACTGTTGATGAAACATGGTTACATCACTACGATCCAGAGATGAAACAACAGTCCCTGCAGTGGCGGCACTCAGGTTCTCCATAGCCTAAGAAATTCAAGACTCAAAGGTCTGCAGGAAAGGTCAGGACAACAGTTTTTTGGGATTCAGAAGGCTTTTACTGATTGACTATCTCCAGAAGGGCCAAACAATAAATGCTGAATACTATTCCAACTTGCTGTGCCGATTAAAGAAAGCGTTGAAGAATAAAAAACCAGGAAAACTGCAGAAAGGTGCTCTCTTTTTGCAGTACAATGCGCTGGCTCACAAGGCTGGCACGACAATGGATGTTTTGAGGGATCTGGGGTTTAAGTGCATAGACCATCCATCCTACTCACCAAACCTTGCTCCACCAGACTATTTTCTGTTCCCAAACCTTAAAAAAAAGTTTGAAAGGGAAGCATTTTTCAAATGATTCAGAGGTGATATCAGTAGCAGAGCAGTATTCAAGTGATCAGAATTTTTTTTTTTTTTTTTTGAAGGGTTAAAGAAACTCCAGAAATTCCAGGTGTGTTGAACTTCGGGGTGAATATGTGGAATAGTCTGTAAGTGACACGGCTCTAACCTGTTTCCTTCTTGGTGAGGCGGAGAACTTACCAGCATCCCCTTATAACCTAGAAACATGAGGGACACAGCAAATTGTTTTGCCATTAATAAAAACCAGGTTGCTCAAGTACCACCATCAGAATCAACGAGCGAAAGGCCTGAACATACCCAGATGACTGAAGCTTCATGGAAGTTGATGAAACAGTGCTTCAACCACAGGAGGGTTCAGTAATGAGGCAACGGCAGACAAGCTGATGGAACCTGTTTCATTGAAACTGTTGATGTCAAAATGAAGGGTAAAGCAATGATATCAGTGATTCACAAAATGTTCCTTATTTTAGACACAAAACTTGTGTCTAAAAGCTCCCACTCAGAACAGCAATATTGAACCCATTCTTTATTATAGATTTGCTCTAAGTGTTTTGATAATTTTTTGGTGGGTGGGGTGGGGGTAAGCGGGATGAAAGACACTGCTAGGAAAGACAGCAGCACGGTGGCATATCCTAGCCCGCCTGCAGTGTTCTGCCTATACAGTATCATCCTCTGACAGAAATAGGGAGATATGGGTTTCATTTCACCTTCAGGACATCAATGAAATTTTAATATTTTCTGGGCAGTCACCCACTGTCACAGCTAGGCAATAGTTCCTCCTTCCCTTCTACATTAATCTAGACCAGTGATGGCCAAATGGTGGCTCAAAGGCCAGATCTGGCCTGCCAGTGTATATATTATGTCCCACACATTACACTTATTTTATGCAATAAATTTTATCATTCATATTGCCGGAGTAGCTACTATTGCTCACATACTTGAACACGTGTCTGCTCAGTCCCTGTTACATTTGGCCAAAATAAGATTTAGAACTTCACGCAGTTTACTTGCATTCCTCAATTATCACCACAAGCATGAATGTCTAATTAAACCTGCCTTTTCATTATTAATTTTTTTTCACTGGTTAGGAACACATAGATGATTTCTTTCTTGAAGGAGCATTTCACCCCCTTCCCCTCTTTAGCCGGCACTGACCTTGTAATGTCACATACAGGGCACTATTCAAGTGCTCATGTAAAACCATTACTTTGATTATACTTACCAACAATTTCCATCACTTTCTCCTGCATGACTCACTGCAGACTTTAAAAGAATTCTTGATATCATCATGTCATGCATAAGTTACGTTGAAAATGATATGATATGATATCAAGAATTCTTCTAATGTTTTGCGTGTTACATGTTTCCCTGCCAATTCTTCTCACTATGATCATGCAGACTGTTCAACCACGAGAACATGCTTAATTTTCTGTAATTTGTTTCTTGCAGGTTTGTAATGAAAATGTTTTCAAAATTTAGGAAGATAAACAGTGAAATTCATGCATTTAAAACAGAATGGGAGTTTAACTGTTTATCCTTAATAAGGATAACAGACCTCAATGATTAGTTTATCTTCAAGTGTAGCCATATTAAAAGAACACTATCTTAAAAGACACTACATCACAAATCATTCAAAAACTACAAGCTTTCCAGCAAGTCATGAAAAAGCGCTATTGAACAATTAAGGAAGAAAATGAAACAACAAAAAAATATAATTTTCACAAGAATGATACCCACTTTTGAGAAAATGGGCTCTTAAACTAAATGGGGCATTTAGTTTAAGAGCACGTTTTTAAGAGCCCATTTTTCCGTGTCAAATCAACAAAGTTCACAACCTGACCCCGTTTGATTTCCTTGAAATTTGGTGCGATTGTTAGGCATGTAGACATGCATAAATCCCAAATTCTAGCCCTGTCCACCGACTGAGTTTCAAATTACATGACCTTGAAAATTAGAAAATCATGACCTCCGGACAATCTTTGAGTAGTTGTAGCTCGTTACCTAATTGTGCTAGAAGGTTGAAAATAGTGTCTTTTGCTGTGATTCTTTTTAGTTTCGCAGTGGTTTTGTTGTACCATCACTAAAATACTACTTTACCTTTAATTTATAGAACACTATTCTAAAACATAACTTTATTATAAAAACAGAAGATGGAACACAATGAGCTCTTTGCTCATAATTCTACACGACCTCTCTCTTCCGAGGCAAATCCCAGAAAATCATGCTATTACTTCATACACAGAGTGTCTGCAATGCGGCGTGCATCTGGCACCATCTGGTAAGCATAAATATACGTAAAAGACATTGAGAATTATAAAAAATAAATACAACAAATTCCCCCTAATTCTCAATTTGTTGTCACTTGCAACAGTTCTAAGTGTTCATAAAACTTATATCACGTTTAAGAGTCTTAGGTAAACTGCAAGTTTTGATTTAGTCAAAGTCTCAGTAAAAAAATCTGAAAGGTTTTTATCTGTAGTCACATATTGAAGACAAAATGCATTATTTTTGAGTTTCTCATTTATGAAACCTTCCTGCCTTACCATATTATTTGACTTATGGGATGTGGATCCACTATTTTCTAAGAATATTGCCGACTGGTTGTCACAATGTATAATCGAATTTTGGACTCTCCTTCCAGTGAGTTCTTCCACAAAAAAACTGTAAAAATGCCCCATTCTTCATGGCCTCGACGACTGCTGTTATTTCTGCATCACATGTCGGAAGTGAAAATGTGGTTTGAGTTCTTAAAGTCCAGCTGATGAGATTTGGTCCTACTAGGTATAGGTACCCACTTACTGACCTTTGCCCATTTTGCTTCCCACATCTCCATTCCAGTTTTTGATCACCTTGGGTAAACACCAAACAGTAGTGTTTCGTCCCATTTAGGTATCTTAGAACACACTTGACTGCTTGCATGTGTATTTCTCTTGGATCCTTAGTAAATTTTGATAGAGCTGTTATTGGATAAGCTAAATCTGGTGTTGTTTTTGTAGCTACATACATAAGTGATCCCAAAAGTTCTTGGTATTTTTTAACATCACACCCTTTTGATTTTTCATATTTCTCCAAATCTTGATTTATGTCAAGTGGTGTATGTAGTTACAGGATTGCAGTTTTCCATACTATATCCTTTTAGAATTTCTTCAATAAATATTTGTTGTTTAATAGTGATCTGTCCTTCCTTCTGAATGATTTCCATCCCTAGAACATTGCTGGTATCATCACTTTCTTTTAGCTTGAATCTTCTGCTGATTTTTTTAGTTACCTCTTTTAGTATTTCATTATCTGAACTAATAATACCGTATTTCCGCGCGTATAGTCGGCGGACCAACTGTGAATTTTCCCAGCATACGAGGCAGGTGCAGACTATACGAGACTGCGGACTATCTGTTTCTTTTTCTTTTTAGAAATACTGTATCATTAAGAAAAAAAAAGTGCCCTGAGCTGCCTGTTCTCTTCAAAGAACTGCCATTTGTAATGTAACAGCTGAGTATGGCCCCCAACTCCCCCCCCCCACACACACACACTAACCTTCCCCTCCTCGGCATACAGGTACATGTTTGACAACCTGCTTCAGGGAATTAAAATTAGGAGTTTTACCCCTATGTCCCTGACATTCATGATGAGTGTGATCTTCTAAGTCTTTTGTTGAAATGCAAGATTTCCAGCCAATTTGTCAAAGGATTAAAGGAATTAAAATGAAAGAAAACGGACATATTTCCTAGGTTGGGATTATCTCTCTTTGTAAAACAGGAAGAGATACCGTAAGCACTAAGACCGACCTTATTCTATTATTCACCAGTGTTCAGCTGGCTACTGTAAATCACTCGGTTCACAGGTATCTTACTATGGCTCCCAGCAGAAGAAGTTTTACTGCGGAATTCGTGCTTAAAGTGTGCAAGTACACTTCGCAAAACGGAAATAGAGCAGCATCATGTGAGTTTTCAGTTGATGAGAAATCTATACGAAACTGGAGAAAACAGACGAATTTGCTCAAAAAAATGCTGCGCAATAAACGTGCCGATCATAAGGGTAAAGTAATGCATCTTCCATCCTGAGATGGAAGAAAATTTGAAAAAGTGGATTACTGCACAACGTGACGCTGGACGTGCAGTTTCAACGACGTTAATATGACGTGCAGTTTCAACGACGAAAGCAATGTGCAGAGAACTTGGCATCAATGATTTCAAAGGAGGGCCCAATTGGTGTTTTAAGTTTTTGCGAAGGCACTAACTCTCAATTCGAGCCGCAACCACAATGGGGCAACAACTACCTGTCGACTGGAACGAAAAAATTATTTCTTTCAGAAAATTTGTGGTGAATAAAATTGCTACAATGAATCTAACTGACGACAATGTTGCGAATATGGATGAAGTTCCGCTGACTTTCAATGCAACACAGAGTAGAACTGTGAATGAAATTGGTGACAAGACTGTGAATGTGTCCACTACGGGAAATGAAAAGCTGTGATTTACCTTAGTTCTTGGTTGCACCAAAAATGGTGGGAAGATAAAGCCAATGGTCATCTTCAAAAGAAAATGGGCTATAAAGGAAAAGCTTAATTCAGGCACAATGAGAAAGGGTGGATGAACGAAGAGGAGATGAAAAATTATGTAGAGCACTGCTGGAGAGCTCGACAAGGAGCTTTTTCCGTCCAAAATTCCTTTTGATATTAGACAGCATGTCGGCCCATTTAAAGGATAGCATCAAAATGTCTTTAAAGAAGATAGGCACTGAAATCGCAGTTATCCCCGGAGGACTCACAAAACTTTTGCAGCCATTGGACCTCAGTGTGAACCGTAGTTTTAAGGCTGCCATTAGAATAAAATAGGAAGAACGGATGTGTGACGGATTTCATTCCTACACACCAAGCGGTCGCTGGCGAAGGGCGACATATTCCGATGTGTGCAACTGGGTTGTGGATGCCTGGAATTCTGTCTCTAAATTTGTCATCCAGAATGGATTCCTACGGGCCTTTGAAAGTGCTGTTCGAAGTGACAATAAAAATAATAAAAATTCATCCCAAGCCGAAGAGCAGTCTGATGATGAAATTGATGGCGGGGAACCCTTGGCTGAGTATTCCAATCTATTTCACTGTGACAGTGATACGGAAATCGATGATTAAGAATCACTCTCTTTTTCTTTTTCTTTTTTTGCTGTCGTACAATTCATTAATTGAAAAAATATCTATCTATCATTTTGTACATGTATTGTACATATTAAATTTGGAACTGTATGCTGTTTTTATTGGCTAAATTCTAAAGACAGATACAATACCGTATGTTTTGCCAAATTCTTTGCCAGTACACAGCATTTTACCAGCATTTATGGATTAAAGGTAGATGAAATGGAAGAGAAAAACGGATAAGTCACAAATTTAAGTTACTTCTTTTGTTTCAAATTTGGAAGTGCGGACTATCTGAGAAATTTTGTCGTTTTCAATACGTACTTTTTCCTTGCGGATTATCTGCGGGGCAGACTAGGCGCATGAAAATAGGGTAATCATGTCATCTACATGTAAACCTAAAAATAGTTTTGAGTTCCCCTTATCATAGCTGAAAATACATTGGTCAGATTTGAAATTTTTAAATCCACATTTTACCAGATAGTTTTGAATAGTCTGAAACCATAATCTTACACCTTGTTTTAGCCCATATAATGCTTTGTTTAATTTGCACACTGGCCTTTTGTTTACCTGTGTACTTTCAAACCCAGGAGGTTGTTCCATGTACATCCTATCCTCTAATTTTGCATACAAAAAAGCAGTTTCTACATCATAATGGTGTATTTGCCATTTTCTCATAGCTGCAAAAGCAATTAAGCATTGAAAACTGCTTTCATTACTGTTTCATTGTAGTCTTGCTCAAACCTTTGAGAACATCCTAGTGCAACAAGCCTTGCCTTATATATTTTGTTTCCTGATTTCTTCTTCTTTTACTGAATACCCTTTTACACCTTATAGGCTTTACACTTTCAGGTAACTTTACTATGTCCCATACATCATGAGCCTTGAGAGAATTTATTTCTCTCTCTATTGCTTCTTTCCACTTGTCTGCATCAGACATTTGCATATAGCCTCTTCAAATGATTTTGGTATGCAGCACTGTTTAAGAATTTAATCATGAAGATTGTAATCTGGATCTTTTCCTGTGTCATCTTCATCTGAAGATTCATAATAGTTTTTAAGCCTTGCTTGAGGTCTTAGATATGGTCTCTCCTGTTCTACAGCAATTATTTGAGGTTCATTTTTACTTTCTTCAGTGATTTCCAATTGTGGTTCATAGATGATTTGCTCATCTTGCTCATTTCCTTCTATTTCTTCATCATCATCAAGCACTTCTTGAAAATTTTCATTTCCACTAAAGTTAAACATTTCACAATCTTGGATTTTAAATTTTTCTGTTTCTAACATTTTGCAACCCTTTTTGTTTTCCAAGAATTTTACATCTCTAGAGAAACAATCGCATTTTTCATTGGACCATGGATACAGTATGCTTTCCTATTACTTGAGTACTAAATAAAAATTCTGGCGGTTGTTTTGGGTTCGAGTTTTCCTCTTCCATGCTTTGGAACCCAGTAGTAAGCTGTACATCCAAAGATTCGAATATATCCACAGTAGGTTTTTTTCCAAAAAAAATTTCTACTGGAGTTACTGTGTCATTTTTCTTCGCAGGTGTCCTATTTTTTATGTAGGTGAAAGTGTTAGTTGCCTCTGCCTTAAATTTCATTGGGAGTTTAGAGCCTATCAGTAATGCTCTGGTACCTTAACAATAAGTGATCTGTTGGCTCTTTCACAAATACCATTCTGTTGTGGTGTGTAGACTGTAGTCAACTGATGTTGTTTACCCTTTGCCTTAAAATATTCTACAGCTTGTTTAGAAAGAAATTCTGAACCATTGTCCGATCTTATTCTTTTTACTTGCGCATTCATGGTGTTTTCTATTTGTTGAATAAAAGTAAACAATTTCTCTAGTGTTTCATTTTTGTTCCTTAAAAATTGTGTAAATATTTTTCTGGAATAATCATCTACAATAGTTAATATATAACTTGCACCTCTAATTGACTTTTCACGAAGTGGACCAATTAAATCAATATCCAAAAGATCAAGTGGTTTAGTTGACTGAATTTCTTGCACACTTTTAAATGGGTTTCTGGAATACTTAGCTTGAATACAAGTTTCACAAGATCCAAGATTTGTAATTTTTCCATCAAGTTTGTGAACCATGGAATGTGTTTTCATTTGTTTCATGTATGTTTCATTTATATGTCTAAGTCATTCATGCCAATTTTCCCATGTAATTTCTCTTGCTTTCATAATTACAGATTTATTACTCATGTCATCTTCACAGTTAACTATAAAAAAGCCATTTAGTCTACTAACATTTAATAGTTTTTCCCCATTTTCCATAATATGGCCACCATTTGAGTCCAAAACTACTACTTGGTTATCTTTGATCAATTTATTTACAGATATCAAGTTTCCTGAAAGCTGAGGAACATATAAAACATCCTTCATTAACAAGGTTTTATTGTTATCAGTTTTTAATTCTACACTGCCCATAGTCTGTGCATGTATAATCAAATCGTCTGGCAGTTTTATTAACCTGTTATCTTTCCTTGCATTGATTATGCACCTTGGATTAGATGTCATATGTGATGTAGCCCCATTGTCCAGAATCCATTCATTTTCTGAATATTTTTCCAGTTTTTCTGTCTTGACTGTCAGAACTGTTTGACCTTTATTTGTTACATCATTTATAACATTCACCCTTTGATGCCTTGGATAAAACCTCACCCTGTGAGAATATTGAATATCAGCTTCTCTTTTTTCACTTCCCTTCCTTTTGTTAGCTGAATTGTGCACACTCAGCAGCTTTATGATTAGGCTTGAGCAAATATAGCATATAATTTTCCTTAAATTTACATTTTGCAAGGGACAGTATGAAAGCTTTTCTATATAATTTACTTTATATGCAGAAGAATTATGTGAATTTAGGGTATGCTCATTTCTTTCATGATGAGACATAAAAACTCTACGTATATCAGTCATCGTAGTACCTTCAAAATTATCAAATTCAACTGCTATAAGGTTATATTTTCTTGTTAACCCCCTAATTAGTACATCCATAAATTCTTGATCATCAATATCTGCCCCTAATATTCATGTCGTTTCGAGCAGTTTTTCAGCTCTTAATGAATAATCCTGCCAATTTTCATTCGCACCCATTGAAATTCTAGAAACATCATTTCTAGCTTCTACCATTCTGCATTTCGAATCACCTTCATAATGCGTATGTAGAGATTGCCAAATTTGTTTACTAGTCTGACAAGTTAAAACTAAAGCAACTTGTGTGTCAGACATAAAACATGTTATAATTCCTTTTGCTTGAGCGTCCCTCCTCTTCCATACAGCCTCCTCAGCTATGTCTTTTGGTGAATCTTCAGTTAAAACACTGTCCTTCCCTTCCAAAATACATAGCATTCTATATTTCCATGATCTCTTTGACAAATGTCAACCCCGTCTTCTCGTGGTGCATCCTGTTCCCACTAAAGGGGCTCTGACGGCCGCCAATAGCGGTATAACTATACCATCGGGATTAGAGGAAATGCTATCCCACACTCACCAACCCGCTTGGCCAGCATGGTGAGTTATGGCCAAACCCCTCCAAAATGATTCCACAACTTAAATCTTGGCCCTCAGTCTCCGGCAGCTGGAATGTACCTGGCCAAGGCAGCGGCCAGTGCGACATGAAGGCAGAGGGTGCTAAGAATCCTCGGAGGACCGGACTAGGCTGCCATCTGATGCTGACCTTGGCAATGTATAATGGACGCTCCCTATCTTCTGATTCAAGGTTTCTTGAATTGGAAGAGGAACTACAAAGGATCAAGTGGGACATCGTCGGGCTAAGTGAGGTAAGGAGAAAAGGAGATCTCATTGAACTGAAAAGTGGACATCTCTTCTACTATCGTGGGACAGATACTGGCAGAACTAGTGGTGTTGGATTTATAATAAACAAGAAACTGAAGGATAAAGTTGTAGAAGTTGAAAGTTCCTCTGACAGAGCTGCACGACTCGTTATCCAACTCTCGAGAAGATACAAGGCTCAGATTATTCAAACTTATGCACCCACCACAAGTCATCCTGAAGAAGAAATTGAAGAATTTTATGAGGAAATTCGTCATCTAAATAATAAAGGTAAGCTGCACTGGAAGATAATTATGGGAGATTTCAATGCAAAAATAGGGCAACGGCAACGGCAACAGAATGAAACTTCAGTAGGTAAATTCGGTCACAGCAACAGAAACCAGCGTGGAAATACTCTCGTTGAGTTTGCAGAGGCAGAAGGGTTTTTCATCTTGAACACCTTCTTCAAGAAAAAGCCACACAAGAAATGGACATGGAGACATCCTAATGGGACGACAAGTGAAATTGATTTTATTATGTGTAACAAAAAATTCGTCATAGAAGACTGCAGTGTGCTAAACAAGTTCAACACAGGTAGTGACCATAGATTGGTGAGATGTAAGATGCACCTCAACACTAAACTTGAACGTGGTAAGCTCATAAAAGAAACAAAATCTATTGACATAACCAACCTTTAAAAACACCATAATACCTTCAAGTTGGAACTGAAGAACAGATTCTCTGCTTTAGAAGGCCTAACATCGGAAGAAGTGGATATTTCTGAAGTTAACAGGAAAGTAACCAAAGCTCTTATGGAAACAGCAACAAAATTAGCTGGGTCTAAGAACAAGTTGCATGTGAACAAATTATCAGGAAAAACCAAAATGTTGATGCAAAAAAGAAGACAGATGAGGACAACTAAAGAAGATGTGACTTCCAAAGTGGAATATATAGAGCTATGCAAGACAGTAAGAAAAAGTATCACTGAAGATGTAAGAAAATTCAACTGTGAACTAGTGAGGAAAGCAATTGAAAACAACCAAAGCCTAAAAATAGCAAAGGGACATCTCAGTAAGGGAAGAAAACAGATTATGGCACTGAGAAAAGAAGATGGTTCTGTAACAAGAAATAGAGGCGAAATTTTGACAAGAGTGAAAGATTTCTACTCCAAATTATATGAAAGGGATGATACATGCACTTCAGACATCATGAAAGGCACCAGTACCAGAGTTCTTCCAGTCCTTCCAGCAGAGGTTGCACATGCAATCAAGAACATGAAGCGGGGGAAAACTCCAGGAGAAGATGGAATTACTGTAGACATCATACAAGAAGCAAGTGGAGAAATCGAAATGGTACTCGCCCAAATTTTCACTCGACGCCTTAATGAAGGGAAGATTCCTTAAGATTGGAACACCGATACAATGATCCTGCTACATAAAAAAGGTGACATTGAGGATCTCAGGAACTACAGACCTATCAGCCTCCTATCAGTGGTTTATAAAATCTTCACTAAAGTTCTCTCACACCGCTTGAAGGTAACACTGGACATGGCTCAACCGAGAGAACAAGCTGGATTCAGGAGTGGCTACAGCACAATAGATCATATCCACGTACTGAGAGAACTAATTGAAAGAGCGAGGGAATATGAACTTCCATTGTGCATGGCTTTTATCGATTATGAAAAAGCCTTTGATTCGATGAAACCATCAGCAGTTATAATGGCTCTGAAATCCTGCGGTATTGAAGATGCATACATTAATATTATTAATAACATCTATGAAAATGCAAGTGAAAAGATTCGGCTGTTTGAAAATACAACACACATAAAAATTGGAAAGGGAGTGAAACAAGGTGACACCATATCTCCGAAGCTCTTTAATGCCACATTGGAGGGTGTCTTTCAGTCGCTGAGCTGGGAAAACAAGGGGATAAAGATTAATGGAGATTATCTAACCCACCTTCGTTTTGCTGATGACATAGTCATTTTTGCAACTACTCCATCAGAGCTGCAGAGTATGATCCAGGAACTTGCTGACAAGAGTAAAGAAGTGGGATTAAAAATGAACTTTCAGAAGACAATTTAAGTGACGTTCAATGCTTTTACAAGAAATGAAGATTTATCGATTGATGGAGAAAAGCTGGAGATAACAGACACGTACGTTTATCTTGGACAGCAGATATCAAGTGAGGGTCACATTGGTGAAGAAATTAATCGGCGTACAAAACTTGCCTGGAGAGCTTTTGGAAGAAACAGCATAATTTTCAAGAGCAATATGCCATCATGTCTTAAAAGAAAAGTGTTTGATCAATGCATCCTTCCAGTGCTTACTTATGGTGCAGAGACGTGGAAAAGAGACATACAAAGGCTGCAGACAACTCAAAGCAGCATGGAAAGGTGCATTCTTGGTGTAACCAGGAGAGATAAGAAGAGGAACTTATGGATCCGAAAAATGACAAGAGTGAAAGACATCACGATCAGAGTTAAATCCCTGAAATGGCAATGGGCTGGACATACTGCCAGAAGGACAGACCATCGATGGACAGCCGAAATTTTAGATTGGATTCCAAGGGACAAGAAAAACCCAGAAGAAGACCACATGGGAGATGGGTGGATGAAATTCGAAAGTATGCGGGAGTGACATGGAGGAGACTGGCACAAGACAGACCGTTGTGGAGGAAACTTGGGGAGATCTTCGTCCAGCAGTGGATTGATAATGGTTGACAATGATGATGATGATTTCCATGATGAAAATTTTTTTCCATCAAATTTCAGAAGTTGTGTGTTTTCCATCATAATTTATTTCTATACTGTAAATCAACGTCTTTTTTGCGTTTTCCACTCAGTGAAAAAATTGTAACACAAGTTCTTACCTTTTAGAACGTTATCCTTGGTTGCCTGATACAACCAGCAGCACTAAACATCATTAGCAGCACTCAATGTGAATTGAATATAAAAATGCTGCAAAGTTGAGCTGCTTTTTGAACAAGGTAAAGATGACGGACTACAGGCTTCCCGTTCCAAATAATTTCCGCTTCTGGGCACTATAACCATCTGCTGTGATTCTTTTTAGTTTCGCAGTGGTTTTGTTGTAACATCACTAAAATACTATTTTACCTTTAATTTACAGAACCCTATTCTAAAACATAACTTTATTATAAAAACAGAAGACGGAACACAATGAGCTCTTTGCTCATAATTCTACATGACCTCTCTCTTCCAAGGCAAATCCCAGAAAATCACACTATTACTTCATACACAGGCGTCTGCATTGCAGTGTGCATCTGGCGCCATCTGGTAGCATAAATATACGTAAAAGACATTGAGAATTATAAAAAATATATACATCTTTTCATAGCATTTAATATGAGCTTTTAAATGATGTGCAGAAAAATAAAATATACTAGGTTGACCTTTTCAAGGTCACAGAAATAACCTTTGACCTTGAATATTAAAAAAAAACTATAACTTTAAATTTTGAAAAAAATATATAGCATCATTAGGCTTTTGTTTACTAATATGCCAACTTTCAAGATGGGACTGCAATGGGATCATTATTTACATTATAAAATATTAAAATGAAATACACTCTTGCCAAAAACGGCCTAAAATGACGTAATGAAAGCTGAAAGTGTTTTAGGGTTAAATAGCCAATTTAAACTGGAAGGATTCATCGGTCAGGAGGTATCTTCGTGATATGCTGAGTAGTAAACCTTTAATAACTATAATGTTTTTGACTAAAGTGATATAAAAACTAATATGCATAATATAGCAATGCCTTTAATCTTAAAAGATTAAAAAAATTAGGAAACTCTTCTTCCAATTTTGTCACAGTTTCAAGAGATGTTTTGTTAATAGATACACACTGCTTAGAGTCACAGAATCAATGTTACTCTTTTCCACAAGATCAATTATGAAACGTTTTGGTAAATCTGATCATTGGGCAAAACCAAAACTGGTGTTTACTGAAGAAGCATGCAGGAGATGCAGTGCAGTCTTTATGGCTGTTAATTGGAAGTTTATCTTGAGTAGTTAATTTTGCCATATGACAACCTAAAAACATGAAGGTTTTGATGAATTGTGATAAACAAATGTATACTACATATACTAGTTGCTCCAACAATGATGCAATTCTTTCGCATGTAGTTCTGCAAACTTTGAGAAGCCAAGTTTTCTCTCATGGGTATGCAATCTTAAAAGTGTTTGTGAATAACTTTCAGATCGTTTAACGAGACCCCCCCTTTTTTTGTAAATCTGTTTTTTTCAGCTAGTACTGTTGTACTGCAACAATCCTTTTCCCCAAGCACTGGCCTGCCAATGCAGTCATGGCAATAAAAATCTTGCACCTGATCAGCTGTATCCTGTTTTAGTCTTTCCTGGCTTTAGGTTTGAAGTTGATAAAATTCCCATTTTCTCTCAACCCTCGCTCTTTGGAAAAGGTTTTACCTTTCTTGCCATGCATTTTAAAATTTTGAATTCATCCCGCAAGTTTTGAAAACTCCAACTTTTTAGTACGCACGTATTTCTCAATGTATCGAGATTTAAAAAAACATGGTTTTCCAAACGTTAGTTTTTCAGGTAGAACCATTTAATGGTGGTTTTAACTGCTGTAACTTTTTACATATTATATTTCCTTTAAGTGGAGAGCAGTTTCTTGGTTGGAAATTATTAACATTCGCTGTGAATATATATCGCGGTAATCAAATGTGATTCAAGGAAAAATCTTTCACGTACCTCTCGGTTGTACGTGGTCGATGTTCAAATCTTCGCACTGTTGTTCTCATTAGGTTCTTGGGTGTAGGCTTTTTGACTAACTTCAAAAAGTCTGCACATTTCTTGAGTAGGATATACTTTTTTAGTTGAACTACGGGAGGCACATGAAGACAAAGCAGATGCGAAAATTATGTTGGAAAACTTGAAAAACGGAAAAATGAATCACTCGTAAAAATATTCACATGAGGAATTGCAATCACCAAAAAACTTTGTCAGACTTCTTGGATGTATTGTCCGATGCATTTCGGCAGACCTGTCTGCCATCTTCTGGACCCCTGGTCGTCCGTTCTCTCTGCAGTTTGCATTGAATATGCGATGTGCTCAGTTTGGGAATCTTTGTGTGTTATACGTCATCGGATGTGTTGCGTTGCCACTCCTGTGATTTGTAGACTCGGGATTTTTTTTTTATTTTTTTTTTTTTAATTTCTGCATGTTTGCATTGTTTCTGTTCTGTTTGCCTACCCATTTTTTGTTCTCTTTTTCTATCAGTATCTTCCATGGAATTAGAATTTCTACTCTACAACTAATGTTGCAGTTTTTTTGTTTTTTGTTTTTTTTTCAATTACGATTGCTTCGGCGAAACGGATGGTCTTTTCAGTTGGTTGTTCGCAGATAATTTCGATATTTTTAAATTCTGGCATTGTGTTATTTTTTATGCAATATTGTACAAGTGCTGTTTTTTCCTCCTTTTTCCCCCAGTTCTTCATATGTTGTGTCAATCTTGCTTTTAATTTGTTTCTTGTACTTCCTATGTATTTCACTCTATTGTTGTTGGTTGGCTTAATTTGGAATGCTATATTCTCCTGCACCATCCAATAGTTTTGTTTTTTCTCTGTTATTGATTATTATATTCTTGTAGTCTTTTACTGAAATTCCAATATCTAGATGTTTTTTACATTCCTTTTTTATTACATTCGTAACCTGTTTTATGTATTGAAATTTACCACAATATTTTATATTTTGCTTGGTTTTATTTTTACAATGTTTATACATGTAAATTACTTTTTTGACATCTGAGGTGGTACATCCAAATTGTTTGGCTGTTGTTATTATCCATTGAAGTTCTTTTTCCTTGAAAAATTTATTGCTGGAATGTGTGAAGGTGCTATATGCACTAAACTTCTGATTGCTGATATTTTATATGCCTTTGGATGGTATGAGTTTTCAGGTACAAGTACTGGCACGTAGGTGGGTTTTCTATACACATGATATTTGCAGGATGTTTGGGTTTTTATTATTGTAATATCTAAGAAATTAATCGTATTTTAATTTTCTGATTCCAATGTAAGGTTGATACTTGGACATTTTTCACAGAAATCTTTTTTCAGATTGTCTAATTCTAAAGAACAAGCATTCCAAAAGAGTAGTGTGTCACCGATGTATCTTCCATAGAAAAGCACTTTGTCTTTATATTTGTTAAGGACTTCTTCTGTTTTCTGTAACAAGACCTCTGCAAATAAAGAAGATAGTGGGGAGCCCATTGGTGCTTCGAACTTCTGTCTGTATATTCTACTGTTCAATTGAAAGAAGTTGTTGTGATATATATATCATCATCATCATCATTGTCAACCATTATCAATCCACTGCTGGACGAAGGTCTCCCCAAGTTTCCTCCACAACGGTCTGTCTTGTGCCAGTCTAATCCATGTCACTCCCGCATATTTACGAATTTCATCCACCCATCTCCCATGTGGTCTTTTTCTGGGTCTTTTCCTGTCCCTTGGAATCCAATCTAAAATTTCGGCTGTCCATCTATGGTCTGTCCTTCTGGCAGTATGTCCAGCCCATTGCCATTTCAGGGATTTAACTCTGATCATGATGTCTTCCACTCTCGTCATTTTTCGGATCCACGAGTTCCTCTTCTTATCTCTCCTGGTTACACCAAGAATGCACCTCTCCATGCTGCTTTGAGTTGTCTGCAGCCTTTGTATGTCTCTTTTCCACGTCTCTGCACCATAAGTAAGCACTGGAAGGATGCATTGATCAAACACTTTTCTTTTAAGACATAATGGCATATTGCTCTTGAAAATTATGCTGTTTCTTCCAAAAGCTCTCCAGGCAAGTTTTGTACGCCGATTAATTTCTTCACCAATGTGACCCTCACTTGATATCTGCTGTCCAAGATAAACATACGTATCTGTTATCTCCAGTTTTTCTCCATCAATCGATAAATCTTCATTTCTTGTAAAAGCATTGAACATCACTTTTGTCTTCTGAAAGTTCATTTTTAATCCCACTTCTTTACTCTTGTCAGCAAGTTCCTGGATCATACTCTGCAGCTCTGATGGGGTAGTTGCAAAAATGACTACGCCATCAGCAAAACGAAGGTGGGTTAGATAATCTCCATTAATCTTTATCCCTTTGTTTTCCCAGTTCAGTGATTGAAAGACATTTTCCAATGTGGCATTAAAGAGCTTTGGAGATATGGTGTCACCTTGTCTCACTCCCTTTCCAATTTTTATGTGTGTTGTATTTTCAAACAGCCGAATCTTTGCACTTGCATTTTCATAGATGTTATTAATAATATTAATGTATGCATCTTCAATACCGCAGGATTTCAGAGCCGTGGTAACTGCTGATGGTTTCACCGAATCAAAGGCTTTTTCATAATCGATAAAAGCCATGCACAATGGAAGTTCATATTCCCTCGCTCTTTCAATTAGTTCTCTCAGTACGTGGATATGATCTATTGTGCTGTAGCCACTCCTGAATCCAGCTTGTTCTCTCGGTTGAGCCATGTCCAGTGTTACCTTCAAGCGGTGTGAAAGAACTTTAGTGAAGATTTTATAAACCACTGATAGGAGGCTGATAGGTCTGTAGTTCCTGAGATCCTCAATGTCACCTTTTTTATGTAGCAGGATCATTGTAGCATTGTTCCAATCCTCAGGAATCTTCCCTTCATTAAGGCATCGAGTGAAAATTTGGGCGAGTACTGTTTCAATTTCTCCACTTGCTTCTTGTATGATGTCTATAGTAATTCCATCTTCTCCTGGAGCTTTCCCCCGCTTCATGTTCTTGATTGCATGAGCAACTTCTGCTGGGAGGACTGGAAGAACTCTGGTACCTTTCATGATGTCTGGAGTACATGTATCATCCCTTTCATATAGTTTGGAGTAGAAATCTTTCACTTTTGTCAAAATTTCGCCTCTATTTCTTGTTATAGAACCATCTTCTTTTCTCAGAGCCATAATCTGTTTTCTTCCCTTACTGAGATGTCCCTTTGCTATCTTTAGGCTTTGGTTGTTTTCAATTGCTTTCCTCACTAGCTCACAGTTGAATTTCCTTACGTCTTCAGTGATACTTTTTCGTGCTGTCTTGCATAGCTCTATATATTCCACTTTGGAAGTCACATCTTCTTTAGTTGTCCTCATCTCTCTTCTTTTTGCATCAACATTTTGGTTTTTCCTGATAATTTGTTTACATGCAACTTGTTCTTAGACCCAGCTAATTTTGTTGCTGTTTCCATAAGAGCTTTGGTTACTTTTATGTTAACTTCCGAAATATCCACTTCTTCCGATGTTAGGCCTTCTAAAGCAGAGAATCTGTTCTTCAGTTCCAACTTGAAAGTATTATGGTGTTTTTTAAGGTTGGTTATGTCAATACATTTTGTTTGTCTTATGAGCTTGCCACGTTCCAGTTTAGTGTTGAGGTGCATCTTACATCTCACCAATCTATGGTCACTACCTGTGTTGAACTTGTTTAGCACACTGCAGTCTTCGATGACGAATTTTTTGTTACACATAATAAAATCAATTTCACTTGTCGTCCCAATTGGATGTCTCCATGTCCATTTCCTGTGTGGCTTTTTCTTGAAAAAGGAATTCAAGATGAAAAATCCTTCTGCCTCTGCAAACTCAACAAGAGTATTTCCACGCTGGTTTCTGTTGCCGTGACCGAATTTACCTACTGAAGTTTCATTCTGTTGCATATATATATATATATATAAATAGGGATGTAAGGTCAGGTGATGCGTAACATCACAGCCTCTCCTTGACAAATGTCAACCCCGCCTTCTCGTGGTGCATCCTGTTCCCACTAAAGGGGCTCTGACGACCGCCCATAGCGGTATAACTATACCATCGGGATTAGAGGAAATTCTATCCCACACTCACCAACCCGCTTGGCCAGCGTGGTGAGTTATGGCCAAACCCCTCCAAAATGATTCCACAACTTAAATCTTGGCCCTCAGTCTCCGGCAGCTGGAATGTACCTGGCCAAGGCAGCGGCCAGTGCGACATGAAGGCAGAGGGTGCTAAGAATCCCCGGAGGACCGGACTAGGCTGCCATCTGATGCTGACCTTGGCTACTTACAATGGACGCTCCCTATCTTCTGATTCAAGGCTTCTTGAATTCGAAGAGGAACTACAAAGGATCAAGTGGGACATCGTGGGGCTAAGTGAGGTAAGGAGAAAAGGAGAAGATCTCATCGAACTGAAAAGTGGACATCTCTTCTACTATCATGGGACAGATACTGGCAGAACTAGTGGTGTTGGATTTATAATAAACAAGAAACTGAAGGATAAAGTTGTAGAAGTTGAAAGTTCCTCTGACAGAGCTGCACGACTTGTTATCCAACTCTCGAAAAGATACCAGGCTCAGATTATTCAAACTTATGCACCCACCACAAGTCATCCTGAAGAAGAAATTGAAGAATTTTATGAGGAAATTTGTCATCTAAATAATAAAGGTAAGCAGCACTTGAAAATAATTATGGGAGATTTCAATGCAAAAATAGGGCAACGGCAACAGAATGAAACTTCAGTAGGTAAATTCGGTCATGGCAACAGAAACCAGCGTGGAAATACTCTCGTTGAGTTTGCAGAGGCAGAAGGGTTTTTCATCTTGAACTCCTTCAAGAAAAAGCCACACAGGAAATGGACATGGAGACATCCAAATGGGACGACAAGTGAAATTGAATTTATTATGTGTAACAAAAAATTCGTCATAGAAGACTGCAGTGTGCTAAACAAGTTCAACACAGGTAGTGACCATAGATTGGTGAGATGTAAGATGCACCTCAACACTAAACTTGAACGTGGCAAGCTCATAAGACAAACAAAATCTATTGACATAACCAACCTTAAAAAACACCATAATACCTTCAAGTTAGAACTGAAGAACATGTTCTCTGCTTTAGAAGGCCTAACATCGAAAGAAGTGGACATCTCTGAAGTTAACAGAAAAGTAACCAAAGCTCTTATGGAAACAGCAACAAAATTAGCTGGGTCTAAGAACAAGTTGCATGTGAATAAATTATCAGGAAAAACCAAAATGTTGATGCAAAAAAGAAGAGAGATGAGGACAACTAAAGAAGATGTGACTTCCAAAGTGGAATATATAGAGCTATGCAAGACAGTAAGAAAAAGTATCACTGAAGACGTAAGGAAATTCAAATGTGAACTAGTGAGGAAAGCAATTGAAAACAACCAAAGCCTAAAGATAGCAACGGGACATCTCAGTAAGGGAAGAAAACAGATTATGGCACTGAGAAAAGAAGATGGTTCTGTAACAAGAAATAGAGGCGAAATTTTGACAAGAGTGAAAGATTTCTACTCCAAATTATATGAAAGGGATGATACATGCACTCCAGACATCATGAAAGATACCAGTACCAGAGTTCCTCCAGTCCTTCCAGCAGAAGTTGCACATGCAATCAAGAACATGAAGCGGGGAAAAGCTCCAGGAGAAGATGGAATTACTGTAGACATCATACAAGAAGCAAGTGGAGAAATCGAAACAGTACTCGCCCAAATTTTCACTCGATGCCTTAATGAAGGAAAGATTCCTGAGGATTGGAACACCGCTACAATGATCCTGCTACATAAGAAAGGTGACATTGAGGATCTCGGAAACTACAGACCTATCAGCCTCCTATCAGTAGTTTATAAAATCTTCACTAAAGTTCTTTCACACCGCTTGAAGGTAACACTGGACATGGCTCAACCGAGAGAACAAGCTGGATTCAGGAGTGGCTACAGCACAATAGATCATATCCACGTGCTGAGAGAACTAATTGAAAGAGCGAGGGAATATGAACTTCCATTGTGCATGGCTTTTATCGATTATGAAAAAGCCTTTGATTCGGTGAAACCATCAGCAGTTACAATGGCTCTGAAAACCTGCGGTATTGAAGATGCATACATTAATATTATTAATAACATCTATGAAAATGCAAGTGCAAAGATTAGGCTGTTTGAAAATACAACATACGTAAAAATTGGAAAGGGAGTGAGACAAGGTGACACCATATCTCCGAAGCTCTTTAATGCCACATTGGAGGGTGTTTTTCAGTCACTGAGCTGGGAAAACAAGGGGATAAAGATTAATGGAGATTATCTAACCCACCTTCGTTTTGCTGATGACGTAGTCATTTTTGCAACTACCCCATCAGAGCTGCAGAGTATGATCCAGGAACTTGCTGACAAGAGTAAAGAAGTGGGATTAAAAATGAACTTTCAGAAGACAAAAGTGATGTTCAATGCTTTTACAAGAAATGAAGATTTATCGATTGATGGAGAAAAGCTGGAGATAACAGACACGTACGTTTATCTTGGACAGCAGATATCAAGTGAGGGTCACATTGATGAAGAAATTAATCGGCGTACAAAACTTGCCTGGAGAGCTTTTGGAAGAAACAGCATAATTTTCAAGAGCAATATGCCATTATGTCTTAAAAGAAAAGTGTTTGATCAATGCATCCTTCCAGTGCTTACGTATGGTGCAGAGACGTGGACCTTAACTAAAAGAGACATACAAAGGCTGCAGACAACTCAAAGCAGCATGGAGAGGTGCATGCTTGGTGTAACCAGGAGAGATAAGAAGAGGAACTCGTGGATCCGAAAAATGACAAGAGTGGAAGACATCATGATCAGAGTTAAATCCCTGAAATGGCAATGGGCTGGACATACTGCCAGAAGGACAGATCATCGATGGACAGCCGAAATTTTAGATTGGATTCCAAGGGACAGGAAAAGACCCAGAAGAAGACCACATGGGAGATGGGTGGATGAAATTCGAAAGTATGCAGGGGTGACATGGAGGAGACTGGCACAAGACAGACCGTTGTGGAGGAAACTTGGGGAGACCTTCGTCCAGCAGTGGATTGATAATGGTTGACAATGATGATGATGATGATGATATATATATATATATATATATATATATATACTTAAGAGCAAAACTGAAGACTAAGGAAAAAATTTTAGAATTTAAAACGAAGGGTGCAAAATAACCTGAAAATCAAAACGCGCAACGCAGCAGTTTTGAAAATTCAGAATTCACATACTATAAAGATACCTAAGCAAAAAAAAATACATATATAATTTTGACTCACACCTAGTACAACATAGAAAAGGTTATGTATCTACCTGCGTGAGTAAAAGGAGAAAAGAAAAAAAGAAAATAAAACAACTGAATGTAGAAGGTGTCGAGAATACTGAGCCTTGGCTTTATCAAGGACCAGCAAAAACTCTGCATTTTCTCACTTCCACAAAGACCTAGTTGGAAATGGGTTTCTGCAAGGCCATAGATGCAAGTAACATTCCCACCTAAAATAGTTTAAAAAATATATATATAAGTCATGTCCTCCGTAGAGTAGCATGACCTAGCACTAGTTAACAATTTCGCTTGCATCCATTAACCTTCATGGCCCGACCCATGCTCTTCATCTGTTACTATTAAACAGAGAGAAGAAGATTAAAGAGAACTCAAGCTGTGAGAGTGACATAATAAATAGAAATGATTTTCAGCTATAACGAAATTCCAAGTTCGTTTGAGAGAGAATTTAAACCTGAAAAACAAATTTTACATTGCAATTAAAAAAGGAAATGTTAATTTATAACGAACAGATTTTTGAAAGAAAACTTGAGTCTAAAACCCCCTACTCTACAACTTATGACAGCACGAAAACGAGAATAAGTTAAAGATAATAATTAACTAAAGAAAACTTTGTGAAAGTTATATACCTTAAACAGTTAGTTGCAATATGTACAAAGTATTTCAGCAGTGCTTTAAGTGCATAATTAATTAGTTATTAAGAACTTAACTACTTTGAAAAAACAGCGCATAGACAGCGCATAGAAAAGGAACAAGCTTAGCCATCTTCTGTTCCTAGGTACCACAAAAGACGCTCAAAGTTACAAAGAAAAGTAAGAGTTAAAACCCGCATAAATGTTAACAGACAAACCAATGCTTAAAAGCTGAAAAGCTAAACGACAGAGAAAGGTACATGAAGTACAAACATTGAACTTATAAAACCTAGAACCCAAAAACAAGGAAGAGAGCTTACCTCTTGAGTTACAAAAACTTTTCTCCTCACAAGAGGAGAACATGGCTGACCTCTTCCGCCACTCCCTAGACGCTGGGGGGCAGTGAGGGTGGGGCTGATGGCCTCCTCATACAGCAAGAAACCAACGCGCGGAGATTTTAACCAGAGAAAAAATATATAAACTTAAGACTGTGGATCTGTATGATCAGAATGAGCAGAATTAACTCTCCAGAATACATGAGAAATATTATAAAATACACGAGCAGTTTATTTAATAATCTTTGCATGTATTAAATCACCTTAGTGAGCTTCTATAGATTAATCAGAATCTTATTAATTTTAATGTTGGTTTTACTATTTTTAGTATAGCTATCCTAGTGATGAATAACTGGTTTTCTTTTTATTTGTTTTTATTTTCTTTTATAAACAGATTTTTAAGCTTTTTTTGTGATTTTGTTTATATTATTTAATTTTTTTTTTTTTTTTTTTTAATAGGACCGTCATATCCATAGCACTAAGGTTCCTTTAGGTAGTTAATAGGCATCCTCTAGCCAACTTCCTTACGGCTTTGATTGGTCAGAATCATATTATTAACTGTGTAGAAAATTAAAGCAGATCTGCCAACCTTACTCTATTATTCAGAATAATTTTTCTTAAAGTTCTTTTGATGAAAGAAGAAGGAATTTCGTTCCTTAGAAAACTTTCTAATAGTATATTAATGTGGTAATTGAAGTCCAAATTGTTGCTGCAAATTCTTGAAATTCTTAGGACCTGAGAAATTAGTACATTCTCAATTACTTTGGTTGAAATGTTATTATTCCAGTGTAGATATTTAATTACTTTGAAAGGAAAATTAACTCTTTTATCAAAGAGGCTAATAGATGGGTTACCTCTGTTGAGCTTAATGCTTAAGTCTAGGAACTCAAGTTCCTGATTACTGTGGTTGGTTTTACATAAGTTAAGAGAGCTAGGATAGATATTATCAAAATCACTCTCTATAACTTCGGAATTATTGATACACAGCAGATCATCAATATATCTAAAAGTGTAAAGGTAGTTATCTGAGCAGGTGGGGTGATTTTTAATGAATTTATATTCCTTAAAGAACAGGAATAGATTAGCGATATTCGTGGACGTTGATGTTCCCATTGGAATACCGTTCACTTGCTTATAGAGAGTATTATTATATAAGATATGGTTATTTTTTATGCAGCAATTGAGATAAGAGTTCCAAGTTCCTACATCAACAAATTGGTTAAGTTTAAATTCTGCATACAGCTCTTTAAAGGTAGTGATTATATCTGATAGAGGCAGATTAGTATATAGGTTTTCAAAATCATAACTATTAATATCTAGGGGACACACTTTGAGTATAGTAGAAATTACTTCTGCATTATTATTAATTATCCAAAAATCTCTGTACATCAAGTTAGAACAGTTTCTAATGTGTTTCAAAACCTTCTTTAAGACATCTTCAAAAGCAAGATCTATTTTCTTTTTATGACTCCTTACTCCACTAGCTATGAACCTGAACTTCACAGGATCCTTATGAAACTTAACCGTTGCAAAAAGAAATGGAAATTCAGGCCCATATCTTCTAGTTTGCGGAATTTTAAGTTTCTTGAAGAATGCCTTAAACCGATTTTCTAACTGCTTGGTAGAATAACTTACGGGCTCGTATGTTACTCTATTATTGAGTTCCATAGTTAACAATTCAAAATAGAACTTCTTACAGATAATTGCAAAATTATTGCTAGCTTTATCCGTAGTGGTAAAAATAAATTGGTCTTGTAGTTTGGAGAGTGACCTTTTAGCTTCTCCAGAGAAAAGAGATTTCTGTCGAAACAAAAGTCCAGACCTGCCAACTCACCGGTGAAGCTATTGATTATATTATATTTCCATTCTGCGAAGGCCTCAATAGGCTGATTGTACGTTAAACTGGTTTTTACGATGTACTTATTTACATCTTGAGTGAAGCTCTCAAGAATCCTTTCTTTGGAAATTGTGAAGGAAGGTCTGAAATTAGAGCCATACTCTAATAAATTCCCAAGCTTTTCATTTTCAACAAAACTCAAGTTTCCGGTGATAATATGGTTGTAATTCTTATCATAGTGAACTGTTTCTTTATGTTCATCACAAGAACAAGTAGTAATTACAGGAATGTAGCTCGAAGAGTTAAGTTTGTAGTTTTTAACTATTGACCCTAAGGTCTTAACATATTTAAAACTTACAATAGACTGGTGCCTGTGGATGGGAAAAAAATTGCATTATTGTAGAACAGCTTCCTTACATTGAGATTATCGTAGGCTTTATTTAGGAACCTGATGGTAACAAAATTACTGGAAAATTCTTTAAGAGAAATTTTATCTTTAAGAATATGTTTAAGAATGTCCAGAACCAAAGCAAAAACATGCTTATCAACATGGTCAGCAGTTTCATTCCAGAATTTGAAAAAACATTTAAGGACAGAGTGCTTGAAGGACTTGAGAATTTTGTAAGTATTTTTAACAAAATTAGTGCCAGTTTTAAAGCTTTCAGAGTTTTTAGCAAGTTAGCAAAATCAACTTTGCTTGATGTGCGAAATAACCTCTGTCCTCTATTACCTCTAGAGCAGCTCTTATTATTAACAAGAAAGAAGAGTTCACGAATTGAAAATTTATGCTGATTATGCTTATTGTCAGATAGAGTGGAATTAAGGCCATAGGGATAAAGAGACTGATGCTGCAAAATTTCAAGGGATTCAGTTTCTAGCCGAGCATAGAGGTCAGGGATAATATGTAGTACCTCTATTTTCACTTTGTCAAAACCATGAGTATGGAAATGCTCTAATTCAAAGGTAGAGTACTGGTTGGCGTTTGTGGAGGGGTTCACTCCTGAATTAGAGAACTTGTTTACTAGAGACCTGTGACCATTAATCCTAAGATGAAGAGGATTTTTACTTTGGCCAATATAGCTAAGGTTGCAGACAGTACAGGTGAGCTTATAGATGGTATTGTAGGCTTTGCAAAACTTGTTGGAGCAATTATCCTCAACAGAAGAATACAGGTTAGGATCTGCAGATTTACATGTCAAACAACGTTTGTCATTTCATAACTTTAGATTACCTTTGCCAGCGAGTTCATACACTATGGGAAAGGGTGCTAGCCTAACCGAGCGGGAGGACTTAAAATATCTGAGCTGACCTCCAATCCTTTCATCGTCCTTAGAACTCCACTTGGGCCAAAACATACAAATTCTGAGCAAACCAACTAGGAAAAACTTTTTAGAAATAAGCAGTCCAAGAAAAGACCAAACTCGAGTATAAACTACACTCCAAAAAGCTGCATCCAAAACATACTAAAAAGAAAAATTAGAAAATGAAAAAAACCTCAAGTAAAAAAATAGTAATAAAAATAATAATAATAAAAAATAATAAAACATTAATTAGGTCTATTATTGCTTTACCTTCCAATTTTTGGAAAGTATTATTGTTGTAAAGTCTGTCTGCTATGATGTCAATAGCAGTCAAGACGGGAATACTCTGAAACATCGAAACAATATCCAAGCTGGTCATGATTGGTGGGTTAGAATCAAATTGGATTGTCTTTATTTTATTTATTAAGTCAAATGAACTATGTAAGGTATAATTATTTTTCATACATATTGGTGCAAGTATTTTATATAAATACTTTTCTAGGTTGATTAGTGGAGCATTAGTTTTGGAAACTATGACATGTACTGATTCTTCTGGTATGTGTGTTTTTAGCTTTCTGAAAATCTTTGGGATACCTGGTTGAATTGGTGGATAAACCGAAGTCAGTCTTGGAGCTAAACATCTGTGATTTTTTAAATGTGACAATTTTGTCAAAAGTTTATTTGTTGGATCTCTTTGGACAATATGTATGAAAAATAATTATACCTTACATAGTTCATTTGACTTAATAAATAAAATAAAGACAATCCCATTTGACTCTAACCCACCAATCATAACCAGCTTGGATGTTGTTTCAACGTTTCCGAGTATTCCCGTCTTGACAGCTATTGACATCATAGCAGAAAGACTTTACAACAATAATACTTTCCAAAAATTGGAAGTTAAAGAAATAATAGACCTATTAACATATATATATATCACAACAACTTCTTTCAATTGAACAGTAGAATATACAGACAGAAGTTCAGAGCAACAATGGGCTCCCCACTATCTTCTTTATTTGCAGAGGTCTTGTTACAGAAAACAGAAGAAGTCCTTAACAATATAAAGACAAAGTGCTTTTCTATGGAAGATACGTCGACGACACACTACTCTTTTGGAATGCTAGTTCTTTAGAATTAGACAAGCTGAAAAAAGATTTCTGTGAAAAATATGCAAGTATCAACTTTACAATGGAATCAGAAAATGAAAATATGATTAATTTCTTAGATATTACAATAATAAAAACTCAAACATCCTGCAAATATCATGTGTATAGAAAATCCACCTACATGCCAATACTTATACCTGCAAACTCATACCATCCAAAGGCATATAAAATATCGGCAATCAGACGTTTAGTGCATAGAGCCTTCACACATTGCAGCAATAACTTTTTCATGGAAAAAGAACTTCAATGGATAATAACAACAGCCAAAAAATTTGGATATACCACCTCAGATGTCAAAAAAGTAATTTACATGTATAAACATCATAAAAATAAAACCAAGCAAAATATAAAATATTGTGGTAAATTTCAATACATAAAACAGGCTACAAATGCAATCAAAAAGGAATGCAAAAAACATCTGGATATTGGAATTCAGTAAAAGACTACATGAATATAATAATCAATAACAAGAGAAAAAACAAAACTATTGGACAGTGCAGGAGTATACACTCAGTGGCCACTTTATTATGACCACCCCTTAGTACTTTGTTGGGCCACCTTTTGCCTTTAATACTGTGTCGATTCTTCGTGGCATGGACTCCACGAGATGTTGATAAGTGGTTTGTGGAATCTGAGACCATGCTTGATGAATAGCACTTTTCAGGAGTGTGAGATTGCAGGGTTGTGGATCTACCTGTCTGATGGCTCGTTCAACTTCATCCCACAAATTCTCAATGGAGTTCAGATCTGGAGACTGTGCGGGCCACCTAAGCAAAGTGAACTCACCGGCATGTTCCTGAAACCAATCCTGTACAATACGAGCACTATGGCAGGACGCATTATCTTGTTGAAAGTAGCCATCGCCATTGGGATAAACCATCCACATGACAGGATGCACTTGATCTGCAACGATGTTTAGATATGATGTGCCAGTCAGATGTTGATCAACACGAATTAAAGGGCCCAAAGCATGCCAGGAAAACACTCCACAAACCACAATGTTGCCTTCACCAGCTTGAAGGGTTGTAGCAATGCATTTAGGGTTCATGCTGTTTCTGCCAAATTCTCACTCGGCCATCGGCATGGTGCAACTGAAAACGTGATTCATCGGACCACATAATTTGTTTCCAATTATCGACTGTTCAATCCTTGTGCTCCTGTGCGAACTGGAGACGTTTTCTCTTGTTAACTGCAGAGAGCAAAGGTGTTCGAACAGGCCTTCGGCTGCCAATCCCATCCGATGCAGTGTTCAGCGAACAGTGCATGAAGAGATCATTTGAGGGGATCCTTGATTAAGATGGTCTAATTTGCTGCACTGTTGCCCTTATGTTGTCTTTTACCCGTCTGGACACTCTCCGTTCCGCCTGAGTAGTCACTAGTCGATGACGACCACACGTTGCACGTAGAGACCCAGATTTTTAGCTGACAGTCCAGTCTTTAAATGCTTTAACAACAGCTGCTCTGGAACATTTCATGAATGCGCCAGTTTTGGTGATACTCGCTTCATGGCTCCGAGCTCCATCAATCATCCCACGTTGAAAGTCCGTCAAATCACATTTTTTACCCATCTCGTTACCCAAAAATCACTTCTACTACTGTCGCAAGCATTAAGCTTTCTCTTTTTATACTAGTCTTGCCCTCTGGCAGCAACAGTGTGCAGTCATAGCTCATTTGCTTTAAAACTGTCAGGTGGTCATAATAAAGTGGCCACTCAGTGAATTGCATTCCAATTATGTCAACCAACAACAACAATAGAGTGAAATACATAGGAAGCACAAGAAACAAATTAAAAACAAGATTGACACAACATATGAAGAACTGGGAAACAAAGGAGAAAAAAACAGCACTTGTACAACATTGCATAAAAAATGGCACAATGCTAGAATTTGAAAATGTCGAAATTATCTGCAAACAAACCGAAAAGACCATCCGTTTCGCCGAAGCAATCGTAATTGAAAAAAAAAACAAAAAAAAAAAAAACTGCAACATTAGTAGTGGAGTAGAAATGCCAATTCCATGGAAGATACTGATAGAAGAAGAGAACAAAAATGGGAAGGCAAACAGAACCAATGCAAACACGCAGAAATAAAAAAAACAAACAAAAACAGTCTTCAAATCACAGGAGTGGCAACGCATCCGATGACGTATAACACACAAAGATTACCAAACTGAGCACATCGCATATTCAACATAAACTGCTAAGAGAACGGACGACCAGAGGTCCAGAAGATGGCAGACAGATCTGCCGAAATGCATCGGACAATACATCCAAGAAGTCTGACAAAGTTTTTTGGTGACTGCAATTCCTCGTGCGAATATTTTTACGAGTGATTCATTTTCCGTTTTTCAAGTTTTCCAACATAATTTTCGCATCTGCTTTGTCTTCATGTGCCTCCCGTAGTTCAACTAAAAAAGTATATCATACTCAAGAAACGTGCAGACTTTTTGAAGTTAGTCAAAAAAGCCTACACCCAAGAACTTGATGACAACAACAGTGCAAAGATTTGAACATCAACCACGTACAACTGAGAGGTATGTGAAAGATTTTTCCTTGAATCACATTCGATTACCGCAATATATATTCGCAGTGAATATTAATAATTTCCAACCAAGAAACTGCTCTCCACTTTAAGGAAATATAATATGTAAAAAGTTATAGCAGTTAAAACCACCATTAAATGGTTCTACCTGAAAAAATAACTTTTTAGTAATAGAGTAAGAATTTGAAACTTTTAAAGCTCTTGATTTTGTATCATTTAATATTTCTTTAAGTCAATGGCGGCTCGTGGCAACTGAAACAGGTGGGGCCAGTAGCCGAAGTCAAACAATGAAATAAAAAAAACTGTCATTATTATGCCAACTATTCAGACCCCCACCCTATCCCAAAGATTCCTTTACTCTGCCTCTGTTTAACCCCTTGACTCACAATAATGCTCAAATCAGGCAGGAATGTGTCAACTATTTTATTGCACGCGAAAAAAAAAATTCCTTAGAATAGAATGCATAATTATTAACAGAAAAATGTTAAAACTCCTTAAATAAAATTTTTACCTTAAAACATATGAGCCTTAATTTATGATAGTTGTGCTTTGTGTTTCTTCAGATTTCTCAACTGAGGAATAATCACAGGATTCACAGGATAAAAAAATGTAGTGAAAAAATAATAACTCCAAATATATGCAGGGAGGGAATGTTTCATGAATTTCGTTCCATATAGAATGAGTACAATACTACCATTTGCATTATTTGAAAAGTTTAACCTTTTTTTTTTAAAGAACTTGTGAAACCTAAAAACATATATGCACTCATGTGCAAATTATATTTACAGGTTTTCTCATTTATTTATTTATTTTTAACATAGAAAATCCTCTCAGTTAAAACTGAAATTAGTTCTGCAAAGCACTTTGTAAACTTCATACTCTTGGAAACTCAAATTCTTGGGCTGATAAGCACCAAGTTTTTTTAAGTGAAGCTTTTCGACTCAAATTCTTGGGCTGATTAGCACTGTGTTTTTTTAAGTGAAGCTCAAACTAAAAATTTTTGGGGTGATAAGCACTGAGTTTTTTTTAAGTGAAGCTTTTCTTCCAGATTTAAAGCAAAGAACGGAGATTTTAACATAATATCCACTCCATTCATTGTAATCGACAAGCAAAAAAGTCACGACACAAAAGAACAACACATCACCGAGAGAGACACGCACAGAAAAAACAACTAACTGAACTTTGAGCTTGGTCGGGGTAAGCTTCTCTGTCAACCCACGGCGTTAAGGAAATGGATACTGTCCTGGCCAATCAAATTAGTGCGGGCACAGCTTTTTGGCACACGCGTTAAGGCAGTGTTGTATGTAGGTCATCATACTGAATGAGACTGGGAGGAAATAGTCTCTTCTTCACTTGCGTAGTGATGTTACTGGGGCCTGTTGGAGCTGGCCCCAATAACCTCACACTCTGAATGTGATCTCTTTCCTCAGGGAATAGTTTTTTGTTTTTGAAGGAAACTTTTCCCTTAGGTAATGGTTTTTGAATGGAAAGGCTTATCACCATGTTGTTAAGAGAGAGAATAAGAATCAGGGAAAAAAAAAATTCTAAAAATAGAAATATTTAGGTGGGGCCCGGCCCCTTTGGCCCTTAATGACGAACCACCCCTGCTTTAAGTTGAGCAATAATTTCTGTTTTCATGTCAGATACTAGGAGTTCAGCTTTAGGAAAAGATTAACATAAAACTTTCTCCTGCAAAAAGCATGTAATTTTTTTTCATATCTGCATAGGGATATTTTTGTTCATGCATTTTTTTTTTCACAGGAGTTTAGCCTATAAGATACATTCATAATTGTTTACCTGTAAAGATACATTCAAAATTTGCATCACACTTTCAGATGTCTCCTTACTTATTTCACCTTCACTACTATTCTGGCTTATGATAGGTTAAGTAAATCAGCTTCATGTGAACTTTGAACTGGTGACGTTCAGTGGAGTATTTAGTCTATAAAAGATTTTTTGTGACTTGTCACAGATTTTTCTTATGAATAGCAAATTTAACCATCTACTCTGAGAAACAGAACATATTCTTTTTCACATTAAAAAGAGTTATAACATGTCCCTTTTCTTAAAAAGAGTTATAACAAAGATCTTAGAACTGTGACATTTTAACACTTAAAAAAGAGGGGTGGGGGATTCAGCAACAGTTTCCCCAGAAAAATACAAGCACTACTTTTTTTTAAAGAAACTACCTCTTTTTATGCAGTATATCTATGGTGTCATACCTTTCGAGACCAGAAAAATAAACAAAAAGAAACAAGTTAGTAAAATCATGTAATGCATTGATTATGATACGCTTTCCAACATTCCAGAAATCATTACTCAAGCTATGAAGATAATGGCTGTGGAATAAATCTTGCTCCTGTGCCCTGACCTTTGACCTCATTTCGATGATATTCAACAGAACCGGTTCAGTGTACATCCGGAACAGCATACTAAAGTTTTGTCGCAACAGAAATATTTTTAGTCAAGTTATGAGGACAATGGCTGTGGAATAAATCTCGCTCCTGTGCCCTGACCTTTGACCCCATTTCAATTATATTAAATAGAACCGGTTCAGTACATCTCCGGAACAACATGCTGAAGTTTTGTCACAATCGACGCATTTTTTCGTAAGTTATGACACATAAACGCGATGGAATGGATCCCCTTCTATGTCATGCATGACCTTTAACCCCATTTCACCCATTTTCAGTTGTCCCCTACCACATACTAAAATTTCATCGAAATCGAACCATTTTTTATGCGAGTTATCGTGCGAGTGGACGGACAGACAAAGTTGGAGCATATACGCTTTTTCATCCTATGGTTGGAAAGCATAACAGCTTAAAGCATAACATATTAAAGAATTCCTATAACAAGTAATAGAATGAAAGCAAAAGTGTGACATGGCTGTAGCTGACTGTTGTATTTGACAAATGAAATGAAACAAAGCTGTGAGTAGGCAAGGAAAGGCAAAAGAAACTGAAAACTAAATTTGCTATTGTTCATATCCCAAGGTGTTCCTAGTGTAGAAGGGATAGCAGGGTTTATACACCACCCCATGAAAGCAGAAATACAAGGCAGAAAACTGCCAAAAAGACCAGCGAAACCTCAGGGGAGAAATTAATGTTTTTGCGAAAAACTGGAAAAATTGGGGAGCTTTAAATCCTATGCTATTAAGAAACAAAACAACAACAAATATTGGCCACAAAAACATATTTTAGTGATCTGATCTTAGCATGGCTCTTTCATTTCCACACTCAGCGGCCTCTCCCCCTCCCCCTCACACATACAATACCTGCAATGGAAAAATGCATTTATTGCCTCATGTGAAGGCCAAATTTTGTATTTTATAAATGCATCAGGTTAAACTTGTTAATTAATTGTCAAATACTTGCAAAATGCCATTTCATTACTTTTGGAGAACTTTTGGTTGAGATTCACTTCAATTAAATATTTTATAAGTAATGATTCCATTTACAGTCCCAACTTGAAAGTTGGCATACTAGTAAACTTTTAAGCTTAACAATGCCATATAATTTTTTTCAAAATTTTAAAATTAGTTTTTTTTTAATATTCAAGGTCAAAGGTTATTTTTGTGACCTTGAAATGGCCAAACTAATTTTTTATTTTTCAGCACATCATTTGAAAGCTCATATTAAATGCTATGAAAAGACACTAATTTCAACCTTCTAGCACAATTAGCTAACGAGATACAACTACTCAAAGATTGTCTGGAGGTCACAATTTTCTAATTTTCAAGGTCATACAATATGAAACCCTGTGGGTGGACAGAGCTAAAATCTGGGTCTTACACAAAAGTCTATATGCCTAACAATCACACCAAATCTAAAGGAAATCAAAAGGGGTCAGTTGAAAATGGCCATTTCATTGGTTGATTTGACACAGAATGATCTTCACTCTATATTTGGTAGTACATACATTTGTGAGACAAGACAACCTTTTCTATCATGAAAATTGTCAAACCCAGAAGCAGATTCGGCACTGTCTGATACTCTCTGGATTGTACATCAGAAATGGAAGTGAACTTCAAATCTCTGGTAAGAAATTTTGACTAGCCTGTTTGCATTAAAACAACATGTAAAATAATTTCTAAAAAAATATGTTGTCTTACTATAAATTATGAGTAAAGGTGTAATCAATAACATCAGGATAAGGTTTATAATCAATTGATAACATCCGTGTTTTTAATACCGAATTCTAGAAAGCAGTTATAAAAATTTTATAAGTCTGGCTCTCTGATATTAACCTTTATTATAAGGTGGCCCTTAGTCTATCATGAATTGGCTATCACTTATCTAGACAATGGCAAAGAGGTAGAAGAGTACTTTACTTTAATTTTGATGCATGATACGAAAACAAGGGTATAAAATGAATGATTGCAATTTTTCAAATAAACAAAAACAGCATTTAGAAGTACAATAGTGGTGTTTCTTAATGATTTTATACCTTCACTTGTTGGGAAAGTAACTCGTACAACATGTCTTTACTTACTCAAAATACTTTATCACCTGAAACAAGGGTACTTTTATATTATGTGTTGTAAGAGTCATGAAAATATTTATAATATGAAATTGTACAATCAGTTATGTGGTATAATAGTACAAATCTTGAAAACAGCAAAGTATTTTCATAAAGTTATTTAATTCTTCACATATTTTTCATGCAATAAACAGCTTAACAAATCCAGATTACAATGTCTGTGATAGCATTTCAAATAATAATTACAATCTAATAAAAGAATTAATAAGATATTCTTCTCATCATTTCTGAGGGTTGGCTGTCTCAAGACTTTGCTGAGCACTTACTTACATTCTTCTGCAGTTGCTTTTTCTTCCACAAGGTAAAAACAAGTTGGCAATTGAAAATGTCTGGGAATTTCCATTATAAGCAGAATACTTCATCGGTCTATATTGCATGTTCTGTTTCAAATTTGTTAAAATTCAAACTGTACATTTCTTCTAGATCAGACTGGCCATCATCAATGGGACTTTCTGTTAAGGCGACCTGAACTAATTTTTGTTATGGTGAGCATCGATCAAAGAGGTTCATATCTGTAGCACACTTCAACTGAGCGGCATCACCAGCAGCTCAGAACTGAGTGGGGGGCTAAGCATCATATGGGAGGGAGGCAAAATTTTTGAAGTAGTTGAAAGAAATGTGGACTAAAAATTCAGTTCATATAGATTTTACCTGAAGCTGATGATTTATCCCCAGTAAAATAAAACATTTTCTAAGTACACATTGTACATAGTATTTGTTCAGCATATGTAGTACTGGGAACCATGGATACAAACCTCCATGGGCTTTAACAATTTATTATTTCTTCATAATTTTAGCTTATTTACATCACCTTTTTTTTTTTAATCTTTCTTTAATATTAGGCAGTTTTTGAATTTTGGTTTGCAACCTGACTAGGAATCTCTCTTATCTTTTTAAACTATTGGGTATATAAATAAGTTTTGAGGGATTTGAGGTGAGCAAAACATGTTGTAGGAGAACAGAAACAATATTTTAATATTAATCGAAGTATGCTCCCTCTGAAACTACAACTTTACCCCATCTTTCGGGCAGTGAACGTATGCTCCGAAGGAAGAATTCCAGTTGTCCAGCCAATTTTTGATGTCTTCATAAGAACTAAACCATTCTCCAGTAAGTGCCGACTGCATCGACCGGAACAAATGATAATCCGATGGCGCAATATATGGCGAATATGGCGGGTGGGGTAGAACTTCGCAGTTGGATCCTTCTAAGTACTTTTTTACAGGTCAAGAAACACGTGGCCTTGCGTTGTCATGCTATAAGATGACTTTGTTGTGTCTATTCTTCCATTCCGGCCGTTTTTGCATGACAGCTCATTTTAAACGCATTAATTGGGTTCGATACGGATCACCAGTAATAGTTTCTGATGGTTTCAGCAGTTCATAGTGGATCACACCCTTCTGGTCCAAAGAGATACACAGCATTACCTTTGAACTATGGATATTGCGTTTTGGCGTTGAAGGACCTGGTTCACCTGGCTTTACCCATGCTTTCTGCCATTTAGGGTTATCGTACCATATCCATTTCTCATCAGCAGTAACGACTAGCTGATGACCATTATCCTGTACCGTCCAAATGCGGACTCCACAGGGTTAGAGGAACTCTCTCAAAAGATTTTTGGTGACGGCGTTGCGAGTAATCCTGCCTGGATCCGACATACCTCCATCCGGACAGGTTCGGTCCGTGGACCTGCAGTGCGCTGCTACCCCCGTTTGCCGGCACTTCCCACCTCTCCTTCATGACCCGGGTGTGCGTGCCATTTGGGCAGGGGCTAGAAAAGAAATTTTTCTCTACCCCTGACTGGGAGAATAACTGCTGGCGCGAACTGTTTGGGGCGTCTGCCCTTTATTCAAACAAACAGGTTACAAGCATGGATTTACACTGAGGAACCCATCTCCACTTAGGAAACAAGTCCTTTGCTCAATGGGCCCTCTCACATTGAAAAATATTTACAATATTTACATTGTCACAGGAATAGGGTAGGTTCTGTGGTGACGACTCTGGGCTCGAGTCATCTGTTTCCCTTCTTCGGTTCTTCATTCCTCTTTCTTTTCTTCCTTCTTCATCCCTCTTCTTCGTTCTTCTTCGGTCACCCCTCTATTAGGTAGACCGCCTGTTCCTCTTTGAGGTACTTGACCATCTTGATGAGCCCCTGTTGCGCTCTTGGGTACGCGAGCAGGATCGAGAGGTCCCTCGTCTTTGCCAATTCTGGCACTAATGTTGCTCTCTTCCCTGCCAGAGAAGCACATTCTAGAATCATGTGTGCGACATCTGCAGTCTGGGCACCACACATGCACACTCGCTCCCTAACCGCAAATCTGCGGAAGTACTCCGGCGACACTCCGTGCCCGGTTAGTACTTGGTTGAGGAAGCCATTACTCTCAATGCGCCTTATCGAGATTCGGGGGAAGATACGGTATGTCCTTCTACCCGTATCCCCTTCATCCCATCTCTGCTGCCACTCCACCAATGTGGTTGATTTCAGTTACGTCCGCACACTTTGCAGCGGCGTTCGCATCTGAAAATCTATATCCTCTTTACCAGTAGCTTCCTTCGCTAGCTGGTCTGCGCGTTCATTTCCAACTGTACCGACATGACTTCGGATCCAGTGGAAGGTAACCCTCCTACTCTCCATTGACTTGTATAGCACTTTCATCTCTCTGACAAGGGGAGTCTTACTCCCAAATTGGCCAAGCGCTTTCAGGGCCACTTGGCTGTCACAGTGTATGCTATAGGCCCCTTCACCGTTCATAGCAAGCACCCAACGCAGTGCTTCTCTGATTGCCAATAATATCCTCTTTACCAGTAGCTTCCTTCGCTAGCTGGTCTGCGCGTTCATTTCCAACTGTACCGACATGACTTCGGATCCAGTGGAAGGTAACTCTCCTACTCTCCATTGACTTGTATGGCACTTTTATCTCTCTGACAAGGGGAGTCTTACTCCCAAATTGGCCAAGCGCTTTCAGGGCCGCTTGGCTGTCACAGTGTATGCTATAGGCCCCTTCACCGTTCATAGCAAGCACCCAACGCAGTGCTTCTCTGATCGCCAATAACTCTGCTTGGAACACAGAGGAATTGGGCGATAGTTTCATTCGTTCCGCGTGCATCTCGTTGCCATCCGAGATCACGCAGAAACCTGCGCCGACACTACTTCCTATTTTAGAACCATCCGTGTACAGTTCCTTCCCCTGACCTGTGTGTGTGTGTGTGGGGGGGGGGCTTTATCCCAACTCAGACAAAGCTCGTTGGCTGGGTGGCAAGTCCAGTCCATTCTCAGAAGTTCCACCTCGGACGACCGATACTGGTGTCCGAGGAAGGAAACATCTTCCCCGTAGCGGAGGGTCTGCATTGCTGCTTCCCTCGCTACGACCAGGTCCGCCAGTTCGCACCCAGCCAGCACTTGGAGCGCTGCTGTGGAGGTCTAATAATATGATGCAAAAAAACTTTCTTTTTTGCCTTTGAAGCAGCAATTTGCAAATGGTTTTTCCAACGTTGAAGGTCTCTTTTCCGCAAAGCATGTGGAACCCAATTCCTTTCATTTTGCACCATTCCCATGGCAGCTAAATGTTGTGAAATGCATGGTTGACTAACATTTGATGCTTCTGCTAGTTCTTTTTGGGTCTGGCATGGATCCTCGTCGAGTAAAGCTTCCAATTCGGCATCAGCAATTTTTTTGGGTGGTCCAGAACGTTCTTTATCACTGACATCGAAATTGTTCCTTTTGAATCATCTAAACCAATACTCACATGTTTTTATGGATGGGGAATGTTCACCATAGATTTCTGACATTAAGCGATAGCTGTCGGCAGCACTTTTCTTGACAATAAAGTAATGCACTAACACTTCCCGCAAAACTGTTTTGTCGGGATGAAAGTTGCCATTTTCCATCGAGTAAAACAATAAGTCTTCGCACCTTAAACGAATGCCGTATACTGACAGCTAGCGTCTCGTACAGCGATATCGCAGTGTTGCCACCTTAAAATACATGCGCGAGCAGTAATAAGTACAACACCGAACAGAAATCCCTCAAAACTTATTTATATACCCAATATAATTATGGAAACTGTGTCTTTCTTGTACTCTTTTAGACATCACTCAGAGGATTTGCTCCATTTCACAGAACAACACAAAAATTAAAAAAAAAAAAAAAAAAAAATTTTATAACAAAAATTCTCTGAATTTTAAACATTCCCATGTATTTATCTCCAAGTTCCTAAAATTTTAGATGGGTTCATTTGCCATGTGCTCTAACTGCATAAGTATGGGAGAGGGGAGGCTAAAGTGTGGGGAAGGGGCTCAAAGAAAAGTTGAATGGGCTGAAGCCTGCACTAGTGTTGCACAGGAGGGTCCCACTTGGGCTGCGCAGTATCAGACGCGGTTATTTTGAAACCACGCATGACGTAGCTGTGGACGCACAGTCTTTCGACTTCTGGCATCCCTGTTTGTTTACAATTGGTGTGCTGGAGTTTTCTCTATAAACGCAGTTGATTTTCAACCGCTTGAAGTTTGTATTGTATAGTTTTATGTTTATTTTGATATTTACACGTATTTATCACTGAAATTCATTGCTTCTGTGTTTCGTAAGAAACGCAATAATGCCGGGTTGTGCAGTGGCTTGTTGTACTACATACAATAGGAAAACTAAGAACACTGACATTATGTACCATGTATTTCCGAAGGATTTATTACTACAAAAATTGTGGATTCAGAAATGTAAGCGTCAGGATTCCTTCAAAGTGTCCAATGCAAGAGTGTGTTCTCAACATTTCACACAGGATGACTACCAGTGTGACTTAAAGGCAGAGTTACTTGGGTTAACTAACAGGAAAGTGTTGAAGCCTGATGCAGTACCAACACTAAACCTTCCCACAAGCAATAATACTGGTATTAATAAGGTAAGTTCGAGAGCCAGTGCTGACATTTCAGGACCTGAGACTGCAACGCCTACTGCACTTAGATGACATGACCATGGAGTTCGGAAACGTGCATTGGAAACCCTTGATAATCTACCACCAAAGAAGAGGAATGTAGAGAAACCGATGGGAACTGATCAAGAAACACAGTGCATGCTGAGTGATATAAAAACAATGGAGAAAAGAATAAAGAAATTGGAGGAAGAAAACCAAAGGCTAAACACAGCGTGCATTCAGATGAGAGTAAGAAACAAGTACCTTCACAGTCAGCTTGTAACAACTCAACGACATTCTCAGAAATACTTGAAAAAATTTGACACTGAGTTAGAAACTGAAGTAAGGAAAGTTTTAGCAAAACTCTTCACTGCAAATCAGATCCGTTGTTTAATAAAAGGTAAGAAATGTGTAAAATGGGAAAGGGAAGACATCTGTAAAGCCATTACTCTGCGTGCAATGTCAAGAAAGTGCTATATCTTCTTGAGAGATAAAATGGGGTTTCCATTGCCAGGAATTTCAACACTGAGGTGGTGGACTGCTCGCTCATTCCATTGTCGCCCTGGCATTCTACATGATGTCCTTCAGCTAATGAAGGCACAGGCACAAAGACTTAGTACTTTAGAGTGTACATGTGTAATTTCTTTTGATGAAATGAACATAGATAGCAGAATTTCCTATGACCAAGAAGAAGATAGGATTGTTGGTCCACACAGTAATGTGCAAGTAGTCATGGTACGGGGACTGTTTGCAAGCTGGAAGCAGGTAATATATTTTGATTTTGACATACAGATGACAGCCTCATTGTTGAACAAAATAATATCATCTCTGAAAGATATTCAGTATAATGTTGTTGCTGCTGTAGCTGACCTCGGTGGCAAAAATCGTGCTGTATGGAAGGAATTACAAGTAACACACACAAACACTAGCTACCCCAATCCTCAAATACCAAATAAACGAGTTTGGGTGTTTGCAGATGTTCCACACCTTTACAAGCTGCTAAGAAATCATTTTCTTGATGATGGACTAACACTTCCAGGTAATAAAAAAATTACAAAAGCTACTATTGAACAGCTCCTTACTCTGGATTGCAGTGAGATGAAGATATGCCCCAAGTTGTCACTTCATCACATTAGTGTGAAGGGCCGTGACCGCCAACGTGTATATTTGGCAACTCAGCTCTTTTCAAACCACACTGCACAAGGAATACGCTTTCTTATGCCACATGAAGAACACGTCGCGAAATTTGTTCAGCTTCTGAACGACTCGTTTGATGTGCTAAATGCAAGAAGGCCTACAGATGAGAAGTCTCTGGCATGTGGATTTGGAACTCATCGTGAAACCCAAGAAAGGATTCTATGACAGCTGCATGCATGCATCCGAGGAATGAAGGTAGGTAATGCAACATATCTGTTACCCTTTCAGAAAGGATTCATCACAACCATTCGCTCATTACTGGGACTCTTCACTGACCTGAAGCCTCTGAACATAAAGTACATCCTAACTGCTCGACTCAATCAAGACTGCCTTGAAAAATTTGTTTCACAAATACGCGGGCTAGGCCACTTCTATGATCATCCATTGCCTACAGAAGTGAAATCCCGTTTGCGTCTCTTGCTTCTAGGTGCCAATGTAAGTGACATTCCATTTTCAAGTGCTGCTCCTGTTGCGCTAAGTGATGGTGGTGATGATTACTTTTTGACATCTCAGTTGTTTAGTGCCGTTTTACCTGATATGTCAGAACCCCTGGCAATGATTGAAGGTGAAACTGAGATTCGGGATATTACACTACATGACTCTACAGGTATTCAGGTACCACCTGCTACTCCTGGCTCTGATTGCTCCGTAGAAGGCTTTCGTTACCTTGCAGGTTACATAGCTTACCGAGGAAGAAAATATGACCGTTCGCTGGGTACGCCAACTGGCCAGCTACTTAATCCACCATCAACTACAGAATCAGTACCTGTTGGCTGGATTGAGACCCTTTCACGAGGTGGCCTGCTTGTTCCATCAGATCCATGGTTGGAGAAAGTTAGCCAGTTTGAGTTGATGTTTGCAGAAGTGCATGGACATGACTCTTTATCCCAGGAACACAAGATTGTACACAAACTATGTGTGAAAATTGGTCAGAGGTTTCCGGATGTTCCTACAGAGGTGATAAAGTTGTATGTTAGAACCCGAACCTTTATACGGCTAAGACATTTAAATGCAAAAGCAAAAGTTAGGAAGGCAGAAGAAGCTCAACGCAGAAAAGCACGTAAGTGGCAGGCTTCATCAAAGTGAAAATTTCCTGGATGCACATGGCCAAACTAGATTTTTCATGCCATGGAGAAAATGTAAGCAACCTGCAGGAATAATGCCAAGTGCCAAGGAATTCTGCCATCAGAAAGCTAAGTTGTTGTTTTTTTATTTCAATTTTTCATTGTTTGTATGCATGTATGCAAGTATTTGCAATTTTTCTGATAGCTATTATATATACTCATCTGAGAAAGAAAAGTTTTATTTCAATACATCTGTCATGGGCACATTGTGTTAAGGATCAAATCTGGTAAAGGAAAAGTTGTAGAATTGAATTAGCACAGCATCAGTGGTAATGAGTATACCAACTTATTTGCTAGTCATTAACATAAAAAAAAAAATGTACCACACACATATATAGGAGAGACAGAGTTTTTAAAGATGACAATTTTTCACCATTCCTTCATGGTGTGTGTGTACATGTATGTATATATGGCGTGTGTGTATATGTATGTATATATGGCGTGTGTATATGTATGTATATATGGTGTGTGTATATGTATGTATCTATGGCATGTGTGTATATGTATGTACATATGGTGTGTGTGTGTGTGTATTTTTCAAGATGTCATTTTTTAAGTAGATATTCGATATAGCTTCTATATCTTCACTTCCAGAAAAAATGTCAACCTTCTTAAATGATGTGTGTGGGTATGTACAAACAATTTTAAAAGAAAAACCTAAAAAAAGAAGAATATCAAAACCCAATCACAGAGCTATATTCTCCCCTTGATGAGGGCTAAAACTAAAAAACTGTAAACTCTAAAAGTGAGATTATAAAAGGAGACATGTAATGTAGAACATGTTGAGAACAATCACTTATTCCTTCTTCAGGGTCAAACAGAAATTATCCCTCTCTCATTTCTACTAAGACCTGAAAGTGGGTTTCTGCTATATTACATCTGCTTAAGTGCACCAAATATAAATTTTGTAAGTTAATAAAATCTTTGAACATTAAATTCTACTAAACCTTGTAAACTACTAAAACAAGCAGCTAGCACACATGCTGGTAAAAAAGGTTTAAAGTGAAAACCACATTCTTAAGCTTAGAGCAAAATAATATGCTTATTAAACTTTACAGGAAAAAGCAATTTTGAAAAAAAAAAAAAGGGACGTATAACACTTAACTCTTGGTTTTCTTGCGCATATGTTTTTGTTTTGTTTTGTTTCTTTTAGCTTGCTTATGTGTTATATACATTCACATCATGAAGGAATGTTGAAAAATGTTTCAAGAGTGAATATATAGAGAGACAGAATATTTTTCGTGTTGTTCACAGAACCGAACTGATTGATTTGGCAGCGATGCGTATCGCCGCCTTTGTTGGCATTTTTTGATGAAGTAAATTTCAGAAATAATTTAAGTATCGATGTTTAACCTTAATTCTTGTAGTTGTTTATTTTGTATAGTGGCTTGGCGGTAAGTATTAAAATATGAGTTCACATATATGCAAATAAATTGGGAAATGTTGCGCTTCACGGAAGGTAAATGGTTTGATTTCATGATTTTGATTTATGTAGGAGCAGTTTTTTGCACTTTTATTTCGTTATTATCCTAATAAGTGTGATTATTACGATCGTTTCGTATGCCTTAACCCAACGCCACAAGACGCTCAAAGCTGTCATGTTGGCTGCCGAGCGTCCACGCCGTCATTTCAGCAGCCAATGAGAGGCAGACATCGTAGCGAGCCCAACCTTATACCATGAGATATATCTAAAGACCTTGAGTGTTGCACCTGCTTTAATTCCTACTAAATTTCCACAGGTTGTCTCCATGTGCGGTATCTCATGATGCATCTGGATTTTTTTTTATTTTTTTTTTTTTGATTGGAGGTTTAACGACCACCGTGAGCAACTCAATGGGCTATAAGCAGTCGCCCGTCCCTAATTTAGGGTCACTGGTTCCAAGGAAGGGAGAGAACCAGTGCCGTAAGACAAACACAACATCCATGCCTGACCGGGATTCGAACCCGGACCCCGTTCGGACGAATGATCAGAGGCCATCGCTTAGACCACTGCGCCACCGGGGCGGCGCATCTGGATTACACACTATTTTATTAGTATTGCACCATGAAATATAACACATGGATACAACCAATGAAAATACAGTATAACACAATATGAAGTATGGGCACCACAAGAACCTCTCCGATTCCTGCTGACCATAAGAAAGGCGAGTTCACATCATTTCAACAGAAAAGAAATGCATATGGTGGCATTTGTAGTTTAAGCAGTGTGGAATAGAACATGTGATATACACTGATGAAGTATTCCTATTATAATAGAAATGCCTATACATTTCAATTATGAACAAGTTTTTTTTTTTTTTTTTACCTTGTGACACTAGAAGTGAAGCAACTGCTAAAAGAAGTAAGCAGAATTTTCTTTTTAGACAGCCAACCTTCTGAAATGATGGTGAGAATAATACCTAAATTAACTCTTCTACTGAATTGTAATTATTATACAGAATATTTTCGCAGACAGTGCAATCTGGACTTGTCAAGCTGTTTAATGTCAAAATAAAAAAAAATACGAGACTAGAATATCTTTATGAAAATACAGTGCTGTTTTCAAGATATCGGTAAATGAAATGTACTTTTAGTTGAACCTACATGCAAATCTTCCAGCCTCTAGGAAAGTAAGTGTTGAAATCATGCATTAATGTTGCAAATCACTAACACTGTGTGAAGCCAATCAAAAGGAGGAAAGAATCTACAATTCGGGGTTTAGCGGCCAACATGAGCAAGTGCCATAAGCAGCCGTCGGTCCCTAATTTAAGAGTCTCTGGTTCCAAGAACGGAACAGAGCCCGCGCATTCGGACAAACACAGGACCCATGCCTCCGGGATACAAATTCGAACGAATGGTCAAATGCTAGGGCTTCGGGCCATTGAGGGGGCCGAGCATCTTTAAGATCCAACTAGTGACTTGCAAAACACAAACGTCAGACACTTTGGACAACAAACTTAGGTGGTTGCCGTTACGAACAAAAAAAAAAGGAGGGGGGGACTGATAAATTGCTCTTAATTAAACACAAGCATTCCTTGACATATAATTAACTTATTTCTCACCGAGTTAATTTTACTCGTTCATCTAACTGCTCAACAGCAGGTCGCAAAAGACCGATCAAACCTTCAGCTAAAGCATCACGGGTAGGTGAATCACCAAAGTCGTCTGTTTTATCATCAACCGAAGTCGTGGTGCTTTCTGTGTCTTCCATATTTACACAGACTTCGTTTACTATCCGAACAAATTAAATTCCAATGGAACGTAAACACACCAACAGTAGTAAATATAAGTTGCACAGTTACGGTTAGTGAAGTCACATGGCATTGCCCCAGAGGAGTTTGAATACCAGAACATAACCTGAACATCTCCGAATATTACCTTAAGGTGGCTTTCGCTTTGGGTGGTTCCACCCAAAGTTCTTTAACACACAAGGTTGTGCCCGTAAGACCCTGTAAAACTTCCTCTTTGCGAGAGTGCTGAGGAGATGGTCTGATGACGTCGGCTGTCTTACTAACTAACTAGTTTAGTGCACCGAAGGTATAGCGTACCAAAGGTCAAAGCGGTCGAAAATGTCATTTACCTCTTATTCAAAGAGCTGTGTTTTCTGCTTCTAGAATAATTTTAGTGCATATATAGTAAGTGGAATAGCTAAGTTTGTTTGCAAATAGTTTACGAGATGCCTTCGAGTTCCTGCAGTGTTGCAGACTGCAAGAATAAATACAGAAATTCCAAAGGATCCCAAATTGCATACCACAGATTTCCAAAAGTGACTGAGCTTTTCAGGTTATGGAAATTACGCTGCTTTTTTTTTTTTATTATTATTGGAGGTTTAACGACCACCATGAGCAACTCAATGGGCAATTAGCAGTCGCCCGTCCCTAATTTAGGGCCACTGGTTCCAGGGAAGGAAGAGAGCCAATGTCGTAAGACAAACACAACATCCATGCCTCACCGGGATTCGAACCCGGACCCCTTTCGGACGAATGATCAGAGGCCATCGCTTAGATCACTGCGCCCCCGGGGAGGCGAAATTACGCTGTAAACGAGGTGATACTTTTTTTTATATCCAGAATCAGGGGCGTATAGACGGGGAGAGGGAGGAGGATCACGGCTTCAGCAAAAATGCTTTAAAGAATATACTTTTTTGTGAAAACTTCACATGAATAAAGAAATAGTCAGGAATTTCTTTGCGGCAGCTTTAAAGGGAGTATTAAAATGAAAAGTAGTATTTGGTTGTTTTTTCCGAGATTTAAATTTATAAAAACTGGATGACGGGAAAGCAGTTACTTCAGAGTGCCTGTGGCCCAGTGCGGGGCAGTCTAAATCTTGTGACTGACGTGATCTCGACGGCCCCGCCCAGTGGCGTAACGCAAAATCTCTGGGCCCCCGCGAAATTTTCCCAACAGGCCCCCAACATAGTAAAAATTAATGCAAAAATTGAGGGTAAATATTTAACTTCGCCGTAGTAAAAAAATATTTTCCAGATATTGATTCTGTGATCACTATGTATTGCTTTTAATTATGTGAGCACTTATTCCGGTAAGTATCCTCGATAAATTTAGTACTCAGGAAAAAAGTGCAAAATCTTTAAATGACAAATGTTGACGATATCAAATCAAATGAAAACAAATACTGATCTTCGAGTGTCTGGTCTCGAACTACATATAAAGCTCTTTAATTCCTTAATACAATAATTTTTGAGAAATAGGAAAGACAAGCGTGTTTACATTTTTCTAGTTTTAAAAATTTCAGCGATATTGTTTTTTTTTTTTTTTTTTTTTAGTGTCTCGTATTTTAAATTCAAGAAGCAAGCATACTTTACAAAATAAAGAAAACTTACTTTACTAAAATCTGGATTCCTTTCTAACGTTCTTCTTAGTGAATATTTCAATCAGTTTCCTCACGTCTAGTTTTCTGGCTCGGTCATTTTCAATGCTTATCATCGCAAGTCCATCAAGCCTACTTTGAGTGTGCGATGACCGAAGGTAGAAACCTCAGGTTAGATCAAGTACGAACGCTCGAACCACTAAATATCCGCTGTACATCGGCTGGGCACGTTAAGCCTTCGGACCCCGGGTGCTGGCCCCCGGTAATAAAGAAGGGTGTTTTCCTCCCCCTTTTACCTCGCTTCCTGTCACTTTCCTATCGGCCACTCTAGCCCAAATCTCCTAGTTGCCTATTTCTAAGGGTTGTTTAAGACCTGGGGTCAGACACACCCTTCCTAAAATCCTCTATATATGATCTGATATAATCTCTAATCGGCGCGCAGAGAAAAGTCTGTGTCAATGGGGCCCTTTAGTTCAAAAACTTTCGTATCCAAAAGACAGAAAATTTAAGACAAACATTTTTAGAGCAAGTAGAAAACTTCTTGTCTAAAATTAAATTCCTAAATAAAAAAATACATACATAGATCTGGGGGCCCTAAAATTCACGGGGCCCCGCGACGCGGGGGTTGAAGGGGTTATATTTACACCCCTGCTGGGGCCCCTCTTCATATCCATAGCAAAGGTTCCAATAATTGTATATTAACAAATGAATGTGGAAGAAATATCAGTTCAATGATGAAAACGTTTTATCAATGAGGATAAGGTGTTGTGAATTACCGTTTTTTGCACGCCTGCTTCAGAATATAAGGAATTGACAGTTGTTCTTTTTGGTATATGCAGAGACCTGTGTCGGTTTTTTTTATAATAGGGTCAAGAGAAAAATGTTTACTAAGTGCAAAACATTGTGACATTATGTTGTGTTTTTTATATTCAAAAGAAAATAACTTACGTACTTTTGCTTTTTTTGGTGCCATGATTCTTAATTGTTACTTATTTATTTGCTTACTTATGTTCTGTATTTTCGTATAAATCAGAAAATTTCATTATACACTCTCACAGAAGTTACGTATTTTGTAGGCCTGATCGCGAGGCGTTTCAAAGAGCCTTAGTTGTCTAAAAGAATAAAATTTGCATGACATGTTCAACTTTTGCGTACCTGTTTTGTAGTATTTTCTACTAGAATAAAACTAGGGCAATTACAACGTGTAGATTTGTGTCACATGCAGTAAAGCGCAATAATTTTTGTCTTACGCAAAATACCTGTAGGTTCCAAAGAATTTTAATTATTAAAATGTCTATACCTTAATTAATAATAAAATGCCTATACCTTAATTAATAACATGGAATTAAAAATAATAACTAACATGAGTGCTAATACATTTTCGCAAAAGGGTCTAGTAGAATTTTTTGTGGGGGCTCCGAGATTTTCCTGTACGCCACTGTCCAAAATGCTACTATTTGCTCCAAATATTTTGCTGAAGGCGACTATAAAAGGGATATGTAAAATTAACTAGTGGGGTTGCCGCAGAAAAAGCATTGAGCGGATGTTCCTCCCAATTCATGGCGAACATCAAATTAAAAAAAGGGAAAACTATTACGAGAAACGTATCAGACTCAATGGAAAAAAAAATCCTCTAAAATTCAGCCGAGGCATAAAACTTTTCATGAAAACACGTACCATGATTCGAATGAGGCGCATCAATTCGCAGATGAAAGAGAAAGAAAAAAATTAGAAAACTTGGTCCTCCATTTTTGTTATTGGCTGCTTATCTTTAAAGCAAATCATCATCATCATCATTGTCAACCATTATCAATCCACTGCTGGACGAAGGTCTCCCCAAGTTTCCTCCACAACGGTCTGTCTTGTGCCAGTCTCCTCCATGTCACTCCCGCATATTTACGAATTTCATCCACCCATCTCCCATGTGGTCTTTTTCTGGGTCTTTTCCTGTCCCTTGGAATCCAATCTAAAATTTCGGCTGTCCATCTATGGTCTGTTCTTCTGGCAGTATGTCCAGCCCATTGCCATTTCAGGGATTTAACTCTGATCATGATGTCTTCCACTCTCGTCATTTTTCGGATCCACGAGTTCCTCTTCTTATCTCTCCTGGTTATACCAAGCATGCACCTCTCCATGCTGCTTTGAGTTGTCTGCAGCCTTTGTATGTCTCTTTTAGTTAAGGTCCATGTCTCTGCACCATACGTAAGCACTGGAAGGATGCATTGATCAATCGCTTTTCTTTTGAGACATAATGGCATATTGCTCTTGAAAATTATGCTGTTTCTTTCAAAAGCTCTCCAGGCAAGTTTTGTACGCCGATTAATTTCTTCATCAATGTGACCCTCACTTGATATCTGCTGTCCAAGATAAACATACGTATCTGTTATCTCCAGTTTTTCTCCATCAATCGATAAATCTTCATTTCTTGTAAAAGCATTGAACATCACTTTTGTCTTCTGAAAGTTCATTTTTAATCCCACTTCTTTACTCTTGTCAGCAAGTTCCTGGATCATACTCTGCAGCTCTGATGGGGTAGTTGCAAAAATGACTACGTCATCAGCAAAACGAAGGTGGGTTAGATAATCTCCATTAATCTTTATCCCTTTGTTTTCCCAGTTCAGTGATTGAAAGACATTTTTCAATCTGGCATTAAAGAGCTTCGGAGATATGGTGTCACCTTGTCTCACTCCCTTTCCAATGTTTATGTGTGTTGTATTTTCAAACAGCCGAATCTTTGCACTTGCATTTTCATAGATGTTATTAATAATATTAATGTATGCATCTTCAATACCGCAGGATTTCAGAGCCGTGGTAACTGCTGATGGTTTCATATATGTTTTTAAATATATATTTTACGAATAATTGGAAACGCACTTTAATATGGCGGATATATTTTTATCACTTCCCAATATTTCGGGAAATGCTTCCTCCGGAGTAAGTTTATTTGCATCTTCAATTATTTGGGCCACCCCAAAAAGATATCCTTGGTGCGCCACTGTGTTAACAACATAGTCTTTTCCCCCGAAAGTAAAGATTTAGGAATCGATACATTTTGAAATAATCGATATTCATAAGAAACACATACATTTTTACTCTTCTTTTTCTTGTGGCACGCGAGTGCTGCGACAGTCCAACCTGTAATGTATTTCTTTGCTCGGCCCAAGCTAGCTCAAAACCCTGTAGGAAGGACTGTCTTAAAAATGTTGGCATTAAGCAAATAGCGACAGTGCACAAACTTTACAACACAAATTTAAGGTTTAACTGTTTAATAGAATTCCAAATCAATAACTAGATTTTGACAACTTCTATAAAAAGGTCAAGAATGCTTTTACTTTGAAATGGCCAGTCAACAGAGAAAACGCTCACGAACACCAACGTAATCATGACTACACGTACCAGCCCTTCAGCTTGAGCAAAGGAAAAGTCCTTCCACAACAGGAATGTTACAAAAGAGGCCAGCAAGTACAATCGATGAGGATAACCGATAACCCATACGTCCACCGGTTCGTATTATCATTCAGCACAGTGTCTTTTTTAAATAATGCATAAATTTTTCGCTAGGCAGCATAAAGGTAAATTGCGTCTTTCCAGATATCTCTTCTTCTAAAAGTCCGATTTAAAAAATTCTTCCTGCATCCGATACAGCCCCTGACCGGAAATATTTTGCATATAATGTCTAATTTTTGTTAAAAAAAGGTTTTCCACCAGCAGGCGTAAGTGTCTATTTCTGCTTCTGATGTGTTTGCAGAAAACCCTAAGCTTCTGAAAATTCGATTGAAAAGAATATTTCGTGAACCGATACCGCTTTCCTCAGAAAACCTTTCCCTTAATATCTCCTGCTTTACCGTTTGAGGAGTATGAACGTACCGGTACCGTAATGTTTTCTCAATGTGTGGCAAAACCTCACTCAATGTGTGGCAAAACTCACTCCTCAAAGAGTTTAAATAGTGCATAATTTTTCCGCCACGAGGCGTAGATGCCCATCATATTTTTTGTCGGTATCTCTGCTTCTAAGAGTCCGATTTGAAACAATTTTCTTTGTTGGAGAGCGTTTCCTGTGCGAAATGTTTCTCATATAATTTCAAATTTTTCTTAACGCACACGTGTGCCAACTAGGGAGCGTATCGTCCCGTTTCTGTTTACGGCAATATCTACGGGGCAGGACTGAAAACCCGATTGAAAAAAATCCTTGTTGGTAAGATACTATAATACTAACTATGAAAACTCTTTGCGTATTTTCTTCCCGAAATAATGCACACTTTCGCCGCTAGGGGCGTAAATATTTAATCTGTCTTTCTCAATATCTCTGCTTCTAAAAGTGCGATTTAAAATATTCTTTTCAGACCAGGAAGCATTTACCTTGTGGAACACTTTAGGGTTGAAGTGTTTTGTCATTCACAATTCTGCCGCTAGGTGGTGTTTGTGTACTTTTGTTTGCAGCTGTACCTCTGCTTCTAGGAACCCTATTGAGAATTTTTTTTATACTGTATAACATTTGCTACAATTGAGATATGGAGCATTATCTTCTTTAAATAATGCACAGATTTCCCGTTAGAGCGACGTAAAAGGGAAAACCTTTTTCTCGCTGTCTCTGATTCCGGGAGACGTATTTGAAAAGTTATTTTTCCTTAGCATAGCTTTTGCCATGAAGAATACTTTTCACCCACTTTGGTGGCGCAATGGAAAGGACGGTTGCCTGTTTTAATTGTCGAATCCCTGCTTCAGCCAAGGCCGTCTAGAAAACACAAGGCCATGACATTAGTGAAATGAGTTCCCTCTTTCAGTGACGTCACGTAGAAACCAATTCTTCCTATTGGTTTCTAACGCGGTCGTGTATGACATCAATCACGACATCGACGTATCAGGCCGTGTAACGTGAGCGTGACGTCATCAACGGAGGGAACTGATCTCTGTAATGTCACGACTTTGTGCTTTCCAGGCGACCTTGCCACGAACAATATACCTTTTTTTTTGCTGTTGTAATGTTCACTGATACAATGTTCATGAACTCTTATTTTAAATATTCCAGGTCGGGAATACGCAAGGAACGCTTAAGCGAAGTAAATCAGTTTATTTTCGTGGTGTAAATTTGTATGAAGATTCGCCAAGCTTTCACACTCCACTGAGATGCTTTCATGTCAAGACAATGTAGACAAACCCGGAAATAGTTGCAAACTAAAAGATGAACTTTATTTACAGCTAAAACCAAGTTAAAAAAACATGCGAGATCTTTCGGACCCACTATGGGTCCATCATCGGGCACCGTATGGGTAGGATTCCGATCTTTTAAACTCAGAGATCCATACCACAATGCATCAGCATGAAGGTGCTGCTCCCAAATTCACGCATATACGCACTGGACATAATATACATGACATGCAAATAATGTGAAACACTAAATAAAGACGGTTATAAACACAAAATAAAGACGGTTATGAAACACAAATAAAGACGGTCATTATAACCTATAACCGTCTTTATTTTGTGTTTCACATTATTTGCATGTCATCAGGGCCGGCTGGACCATAGGGGCAGCCAGGGAGGTCGCCCTGGGCCCGGCGCCTTGAAGAGGCCGAGTAGTTTAGAAAATAAAAATAAAATCATTTTTTGCTAGAATTCTCTACATTTGGGGCGCTAGGCCTAAAATATATTTTTGTAATGTTTTTTTTTTTTTTTTTAGTTTACAATCTTCCCCTCTCCACACTTTTTTATATCTTAATTTTTTTTCCACATTCATGAAATAGAAAGTTAAATTTCATCACATTTTGTGACTCCCTACTATTGCTCAACAATTTGTGTGTAAACCAGATACTGAAATTTAACAAAATAAGAACAATGTCAAAGTTGTTTTTGGGCTATATATGAAGGGTAATTTTTTAGTGACTTTATAAACTGTACTGGAAATTAAAAAAAAAAAAAAGCAATTTTCACATATGAACGCGTATAAAAGGTACAAAACGTCACTAATTTGTCAGTTATTCCGCTTTGCGTAAAAAATAAATAACTAAAACGTGTACCAGGATATATACGGATTTATTTCAGAGGGATCATTATAATTTGCTACGCAAAAATGTCTGCTATGGAAAAATATTCGTTACGCAGATCAGTTAAAGTTATCTTTCTATCATTTTGGCAGAAAGTTTTTATAAAAATCACAACGCAACCTAAACCCCTTCTCCCCGGAAAGAAAATTGTAGATTTTAGCCTTGTTGCTTTCTCTCTCCCTCTCTCTCTCTCTGTTTCTTTTTGTCTCTTTCTTTCTCTGTCTCTCTGAACTTTCAGTCCATTTTATGGCCTTCTTCTTAAGCTCACAATAATTTGAGATAGTTTTTTTTTTCTTTATGATAATTTTCATATGTTTTCATTTTTTACGTAACGATTTTATTAAACTATGAAATTTATTTTCGAGGGGTCGCTGTGAAATTGTGCCCCGTTCCCCGCAAAAGTTCCATCCTGCCCTGCATGTCATGTATATTATGTCGAGTGCGCATGCGTGGATTTGGGAGCAGCGCCTTAATGCTGATGCATTGTGGTATGGATCTCCTAGTTTAAAAGATCGGAATCCTACCCATGCGGTCCCCGATAATGGACCAATAGTGGGTCCGAAAGATCTGCTTCTAAATCTCCGATTTGAAAAATTCTTTCTTCACCGAATACAGCTCCTGATGGGAAATCGTTTGCTCATAATTTCTAATGTTTGTAAAAAAATGGTTTGGCCACCAAGGGGCGTAAATCTTAATTTCCGCTTCGATATATTTGCAGCAAAATATGAGCTCCTAAATTCTCGAATGAAAAAAACGTCGTTTTTTGACTGATACTACTCATGTCGACAAACCTTTTAGAAACATTTTCTTCCTAAAATAGTGCATGGTCTCTACGCCAGGGGCGTAGATGTATATCTTATTTTTGTCAATATCTCCACTTCTAGGAATCCGATTTGAAAAATTCCTTTTTTGTTGGATAATGTTTCTAGTGTGACATCTGGTTTATATGATTTCAAAATTTTAAAGTAATTCATAGACTTTCCGCTAGGAGGCGTAAATGTAAATTGCATTTCCCCATATATATCTGCTTCTAAGTCTCCGATTTGAAAAATTCTTTCTGCACCGCATAGAGCTCCTGATGGGAAATCGTTTACACATAATTTCTAATTTTTGTAAAAAATGGCTTTGCCACCAGGTGGCGTAAGTCTTAATTTCCGCTTCTGATGTATTTGCAGCAAAATATGAGCTTCTAAAATCTCGATTGAAAAAAGTCGTTTGTTGACCGATACTACTCATGTCCACAAACCTTTTAGGAAAATTTTTTTTTAAATAATGCATGGTTTCTACGCCAGGGGGCGTAGATATATATCTTATTTTTGTCAATATCTCTACTTCTAAGAGTCCAATTTGAAAAATTCCCTCTTTGTTGGATAGTGTTTCCGATGCGAAATGCTTTTCCTATAAATTCAAGATTTACAAGTAAATCATAGACTTTCCGCTAGGGGCACACAGGTAAATTGCGTTTTCTGTGTTATTTCTGCTCCTAAAGCTCCGATTTGAACATTTCTTCCCGTATCGCATACAAGACCTGACGGAAAATATTTTTCACATAATTTCTAATGTTTGGTAAAAAATGGTTTGGCCACCAGGGGTCATATGTGTTAATTTCTGCTTCTGATGTATTTGTAGCAAAATCTGGGCTCCTGAAAACTCGACTAATTTTTTTTCTTGGACCGATACCGCTTATATGGATAAACCTTTTGAGAATACTTTCTTCCTAAAATAATGCATGGTTTTCCCACCAGGGGACGTAAAGTCACATCTCTATTTTGTCGATATCTCTGTTTCTAAGAGTTCGTAAGCTCACGATTCCGTTTACAGCAATATCTGAGGGATGAAAAACCCGATTGAAAATCTTTCTTTCGTCAGATCTATTGTTTTCCATACCGGTTCTATTGACTTTGAATAGCTTTGATAAATTTAATTTGCGTCAGAACGGATTCAAAAGACGTGCTTATTACACCTTAAAATTCGGTGTCATCTTTCTTGTTTTAACTTGGTTTTAGCTGTAAATAAAGTTCATCTTTTAGTTTGCAACTATTTCCGTTTTTTTTTTAATATCGTGTATAGACAGCAGGGACATGATTGATGTCCAAAAACAGCGTTCCTTTTTGCGCTTAATTGTAACAACACTTTATTTCAGTGGTCACCAAACTTTTGGAGAGGAGGGCCGAATGGAAAATTAGCTAAAGCTCGAAGGGCCGGATTGAAAAAAAAAAAATTGGTGAACCTAGGACCAATCAACGCAGTTGTTGTAAATTTTCATTGAATAAATATTTGTCAAGGTCTAACTAATTTTATATGGTTTGCAATTTAACATGAAAGATTTCAAATAAATATTTAAGGATTTTTATGCACATCTAAAATAAATACAAAACTCAACTTACTAAATACTAAAGTTTAGTCTTTAGTAAATTGACTTGATGACATGAACAAACTGACTTTATGACATCTAAAACTGGAGAAACAATCAACGAGAAGAATCGTATGTTTCTGGATTGATTCAGCGACATTTTCAATATTTGGTTTTAGGTAGGACAACCCAATTTTTAAAAAGTCTGACAAATGGTTTTTGTCAATCGTGAACGAAGCTTTAATTTCACTTATTTAATTTTGGAGAAAGCTTGTTCACATAACATATGTGCTACCAAAACCGTAAAACTAAATGGGTCTTGTTGCAATAGCTGGAACGGTTTTTCATTTTTCATGGTTATAAAAATCACCAAAACGTCTTGCAAACTCAGCTTTCATCAAATTAAAATTTGTGATACAGTGTTCAACATAAAAAACAAACTAATCAGGCGTATTGTCCTACATATATTTTCAACAGGAAAAGTGTAAAAACTTTTGCTCTGGTAACTGTCTCTTGAACAGTTCCAACTTCCATTGGAAAGACTTCAAATAAAAAAAAAAAAACTCATCTGCGAGTTTATCTTTCCCTTGCAAATTCAAATTGAGTTGATTGAGATGGTCAGTAATGTCTTTTAAAAATACAAGGTCAAACTACCCAGAGGAGCTACATCGTGCTGGATCATGGCTTCCCGCGGGCTGTAGTTGGGAAGAGCTGCTCTGTTGTGACGAACTAGATTGTTCCAGCGACCACGAGATGTTTAATCGTTTTTGACCATCAGTGCTCATCATCTGGAATTACAATACTCGCAGAGCATTTTTTTTTCTTTTTTATTAACTCTACCCCCAGCCCCAAATCGAAAGAGCACCCTAGTACTCTTTGTACAGTAAATAATAATTGAAAGAAAAGTTAAATAGTATTGCTACCAATAATAGCGACAGCAAAAATGAAAATATTTGTAAAATAATAGTTGCATATATTGAAATGACTCGCAGTTGACTGTCCATGTATCACTGCAATGGCACAGAAACAAAAGGCTAGAACGGGCTCGTCCGGGATTTGAACGCGGGACCTCTCGCACCCAAAGCGAGAATCATACCCCTAGACCAACGAGCCACCCTTTACGCAGCCGTATATCCATCCTACTAATTTGGAGCCTACTTTATATGCACACTGAAATACGCGTGCACAGGCAGTAGCTTTCACAGAACAATCATATCGGGAGTTTAAATTCCTGTTTTGTGGGGTGTGAAAAATAGAAATGTGCGACGTGTAAATAAATTTACTGCAAATGGTAACTCGAAACGACCGTCAATATACTTCAGTATATGACTTCTTTTTCTTTTTTTATGTTTTTCAAAACACATCGTTCAGTTCCAACCTCCTTGTTTAGTTAGCCATATACGGGTGTAGGAGAACTGGCCACCCGGACAAGTGGCCCCAGGAGAACTGGCAGCAAACATTTTAAAGGCTGTATAAAAATTGCGCTTTTGACAGTTTCGTGGGAAAATCCCCAGAGGTTGATTATCTTAGTCACATAAAGTTTCTGTAATTTCGTATTTTCTTAATTGCAATATTTAATGTAACTCTTTATAAAAAAAAATTACAATCTACAACTCAACAAAAGAATTTCAGTGCGTATAAAGCTCAATAAAAGAATTTCAGGGTTTATAAGGTCAATAAATTCTCTGCAGATATGTACAATCACAGGAAACCTGTCCGGGTGGGTGGTTAATAGCTAAAATATAAAGAATTGGAGAACTGGCAGCAAATATTTTAAGTCCGATCGTGAGCAGATTTTCAGCGTTTGCGAACTGCAACTCAAGAAATTCTCGGAGTGAGGGTACATGCAAGCGCAGGAAGCCTGTCGGGGAAGGGGTAGTTCGCAAACGCTAAAAATCTGAGTTTGAATATGCAAAAAGATTCTGATCGGACCAGAAATCCTTTATATTTTATATTTCTGGCATAACCCCCCTACCCCCTACTTCCCACGTGCGCCTCCGTAAGGTTTCCTGCGTCACCGATACCCGGAAAGAATTTTTTGAGCTGTAGGGCTTGTAAACGCTGAAAATCTCCCGATCGGGCTACAAATTCTTTATATTTTATATTTTCCGTATTACCCCCCCCCGCCCCCCGACAGGTTTCCTGCGTTTGCACGTACCCTCAAAGAATTTATTGAGTTGTTCTTCGCAAACGCTGAAAATATGCTCCCGATCAGACAAGAAATTCTTTGTAATTTGTACTTTTGGTATTATCCCCCCACTCCTTCCGACAGGATTCATGGGTTTGCATATACCCGCAGAGAATTTGTTGACCTGTAATTTATAAACTCTAAAATTCTTCTGTTGAGTTGTAGATGATAAACATTTTGCATAAAGAATTACATTAAATATCGCAATTAAGAAAATACGAAATTACGGAAACTTTTTTTTTTTTTTGGTTGGAGGTTTAACGACCACCGTGAGCAACTCAATGGGCTATAAGCAGTCGCCCGTCCCTAATTTTGGGTCACTGGTTCCAGGGAAGGGAGAGAGCCAGTGCCGTAAGACAAACACAATATCCATGCCTCACCGGGATTCGAACCCCGACCCCTTTCGGACGAATGATCAGAGGCCATCGCCTTAGACCACTGCGCCACCTGGGCGGCTACGGAAACTTTATGTGACTCAGATAACGAACCTCTGGAGACGTGGCCACGAAGCAGTCAAGAACGCAATTTTTATACGGTTCTTTAAAAATTTTGTGGCCAGTTCTCCGGTGGGCAGTTCTACGCTTTGTCTTTTAAATTCCGTCGGTGTAGCTAAATTGGGAAAGTATTCGGGTCCGTAACAGAAGGATGCGGGTTCGAGTCTCACCTCCGGCAAATTTGTGTTCTCACAGGTTCTGATAATAAACTGTTTTATGGAAGAATATATAAATAAATACATCGCTCTTTCCACTTTCCAGAAACACATAGCAACCTAAAAATTGTTTTTCAGCAGCCACCGTGAAAATGAACCACGGAACTTTTGATATCTAGCCGAGCGCGTTAACTTTACAATTTTTCGGTTGCTATGTGTTTCTGCAACGTAAAAGAGCGATGTATTTATTTATTTATTTAAATAGATACATCGTTCTTTCAACGAGCGATGCATTATTTAAATAAATAAATAAATACATTTGGAGGATTTTCACCTTAGAAGAATATATTTTTTTCTTTTTTTGATTGAAGGTTTAACGACCACCGTAAGCAACTCAGTGGGCTATAGGCAGTCGCCCGTCACTAATTTAGGGTCCCTGGTTCCAGGAAAGGGTGAGAGTCAGTGCCGTAAGACAAACACAACATCCATGCCTCACCGGGATTCGAACCCGGACCCATCTCCAATGAATAATCAGAAACCATCGTTTAGACCACTGCGCCACCGGGGCGGCGCAGTGGTATAAGCGATGACATCTGAATCGGAAAGATGTTTCTCTACACTGAAGAGTGAAAACTTACTTGAAGAACACGATCAGTGAAGAACGGCTCAACAATGCTTTATCGATGCTTTCTACACTGCTCGCCCCCCTAAATGCAACACCAAGAAGGACACGAGATAGCAAAGCCAGATTTACTGGACACATAACAACAGATACAAAGATGAAACGATTGAGCTTACAGGCCCGTGCGACTTGCGGAACACGCAGACATCAATAGTTCGTATGGCCCCATGGCTGGCAATAACGGCCGCTGCACGCCGCGGCATCGAACGAAAGAGGCTTTGGATGTGGGCTTGGGGTATGTCGGTCCAGGCTGCTTCCACACGTTGCCACAGTTCATTAGGTGTAGCCGCGGGTGGCGTTTGCCGGGCCACTCGGTTCCCGATCAGCGACCAGACGTGTCGATGGACGACATATTGGGAGAACAGGCGGGCCACAGCAGCTGTGACACCTGGTGGGCCGTAAACAATTGTTGCAGGATGCGTGCCACGTGCGGGCGCGCATTGTCCTGTTGAAACGTGGCCGCTGGCAGGTTCTGCAGATAAGGGAGGACTACAGGCTCCAAAACGTCGGAGATGTAGTGGTGGCTGTTGAGTGTACCGACGATGCGTACCAGAGGAGGGCGGATGTCATATCCAATTGCCCCCTAAACCATAACGCCAGGCGGCGGAGCGGTATGGCGATGCATAATGCAGATGTCATACAATCTCTCGCCGCGGTACCGCCACACGCGGATGCGACCATCGTGGTGTTGCAGGCAGAAGCGGGATTCGTCGGAGAAGACAATGTCGTGCCTTTCCGTAGTCCAGGTGCGGCGTTCAACGGCCCACTGCCGCCGCACTCGCCGGTGACGTAACGTCAATGGTAATCGGAGCAATGGGCGCCGTGTGACAAGTTCCCGCTCCTGCAGACGACGTCAAACGGTACGTGCTGACACAGGTTGTTGCGCAACACACCCTAATTCCTGCGCAAACGTTCGTGATGTGGTGATGCGAGCCGTCAATGCCTGCCGCACAACATGCCGGTCCTCTCGTTCGGTGGTGTGCCGCGGCTGCGGCAATCGCTCACGTTGGTCCGTCCGTCACTCCTGCACCCACTGAATCCATACTCGCCTCATTGTGGCTAGATGTCGTACCACACGGGCGCCGATGTCTCGGTACGATAAACCGCTGTCGCGATAAGCCACTATTCGTCCTCTGTCGAACTCCGAAACGTGCTGCGACGAGGCTTCAGGAAGCTTTTATTCTGCGACGAGGCATCAGGAAGCTTTTATTCTGCGACGAGGCATCAGGAAGCTTCTCACGCACAGGTCCGGCAGCACAACACACTTCCACTACTTACACCCCGCTTTCTGCGCACCCTTCTTATAGTGCTTCTCGGTGGCGTGCCGGGCGCACATGATTTGCATATGCCCTGCAATGCTAATCGTTTGCATGTCCTCTCGCGGGCGACGCATGCTGCGAATTTCAGGCCAATCGGATGCTTCCTTCTTGGTGTTGCATTTTGGGTGGCCCAGCAGTGTATATGACATTTTTGGACATGACATCTTTGTACCCAAAACACGACATTATTTCTTCGAAACTCCAGTGTGAGGGTCATGCCTCGGATACCAAGATACATGCTGTATTAAACGCTTTGAAGTTAATCCAAAACCGCACATACTTCAAATTCAATGGAATTATATATCAACAGCCCATGGGTTCCCCACTCTCCCCAGTATTTGCGGAGCTGATCCTACAGGACTTAGAAAATAAAGTACTTACCGAGTATAAAAGGGAACCAGCGCTATACATTCGCTACGTAGACGACATTCTGATATTTTGGAAATATTCACGTGAGGAATTACATAAATTTGCGGAATACATGTCCTCAAGATATGCCACAATAAAATTCACTACAGAATTTGAGACTAACTACTTACTGCCTTTTCTGGACATACTACTCGAACGTGACCATGAAACGTACAACATCCGAGATTCTGCGTACTGGAAACCCACTGCATGCACAACAATAATTCCTATGGAGTCCTTCCACCCGATGAGGGAGAGTGGGGAATAAGAAATCAGCAATTCATTTTATGTTAAATCGGGCATTTACGCACCGCTCTTCCCACTCACCACGACAACACGAGATTAACAACATCAAGGATATTGCAGCGAGATGTGGATACAATGAATCTATCATAAACAGTATACTTGGTAAAATAAAAAGAGCCCGACAAACAACGCTATCCCGGGACAACAATAAAAACAGGTTTGTTGGGTCACTTGAATATAACCCCCAGATTATACCTGTTGTGAAAAATATTTGCAAAAGAAAATATATTGATTTTGGTGTTAAAGCAGAAAATATACTATCCATGATCAAAAAAGACAGAGATCCCATCGAAATGTCAAAGAAATTTGGTATATATAAAATTCCTTTGAAAGCAGAGTCATCTACAGCAGCCGATAAGGTGCATATAGGATCGACCTCCCGTTCCCAAGAAACTAGAATTAAGGAACATCGATACAATGTAAGAACTGGATCAGAGGCAACAGCCCTCTCACGATTATCGAATGGAGGTGAATATTTCTCCAACTGGAACGAGGCCTCAATCTTAGTCACACCCTTTAAAAAATCCTCCTTGCTATTTACAGAAAGCCTCATCATACATAGCTTTGGACATTTATGCTTCAAGAACTCCACACATCCACAAGCTTGTAAACGCCTATTGGATAAAACTGAAAACGATGAGACAAATAATTCACCACCAAATGTATAAATCAGCCAACAAAAATAATGACTTTGATCCGCCACAAATGCGCAGAACATCGTTTCCTCCACACTTTACGCTTTTATGTCACAATGTTTGAACTCTAATGCTTATATACATGAGCTTGTAACGTACCAGGAGATGTGACGTACCTGCCAGAAGGACGCACACGACATAAAGGCAGATAGGAATCAGAATAAAACGTCCGCGTAGCTCAATTGGTAGAGTGACTTATTCCGGAGTGAGGGGATCCGGGTTCGAATCCTGGCGCGAATAAAAATGACGGAGAAATTTACTTCGTTGTAATGGCGCCCGAACTATCCGGATGACCCGACCGTTCAAAATCTCGCATTGGTGTGATGTTATTTCCACACCGCGAGATAGGAAAAATAAGAGAATCCCTTCTCCAGCACTTCGAAAAAAAAAAAAAAAAAAATAAATAAATAAAATAAAAAAAGTAAGGGGGAGATGATGTAACGTACCAGGAGATGTGACGTACCTGCCCGAAGGACGCACACGACATAAAGGCAGATAGGAATCAGAATAAAACGTCCGCGTAGCTCAATTGGTAGAGTGACTTATTCCGGAATGAGGGGATCCGGGTTCGAATCCTGGCGTGGATAAAAATGACGGAGAAATTTACTTCGTTATAAGCTTCGAACTACGTTCCACAGTGTACTAACATCTGATGATGAACCCATAGTGGGTCTGAAAGTACTCATGTTTTTTAAGGCATTTTTTGACCTGTATATATTAAATGCTTTTAATTCGTGATACAATTTTAATTTGTGTTAATCGTGCTCAGACGGCGGAATATTTCTACGTGCTTCTTTGTGGGGTTTTAATTTCCCCAAAAGTTCAGGAACTCTTGGGCTAGGTGGGAGTGTGCCGTCTTAGAAATACACGAGGGAAGAGAGTCAAGCGTTTTACACTGAAGAGCAATTGAATTAGAGACAGCTGGCGTTATGCAAATGTGGCGCTGTGGGTGGCCCTGTAAACGGAAACGACATAACGTATGCAGCGATCCGACAATATAAGGAGTGATGCGACGGGAATCAGTAAGAGTCGGATGCAGTATGGGTAAGACGAGGGATCTAAGCGCATTTGATCGTGGGCAAATTGTCGGGGCCCGACGAATGGGTCACTCCATCTCGGAAGTCGTGCAGGCACTGGGATTTTCACGAGCCACTGTGTCACGGGTCCACCGTGAGTACATCGAATCCGGTAAAACTATCCCTGCAGGGGCCAACTGCCGTGGACAACAGCGTGTGGATAGGGGTGTCATCGTCTGCTAGCTCGCATTGTAACAGCGGATAGACGGGCCACAGTGCATGAAATCACTCGGCAATTTAACGCTGGTGCACAAAAACGTGCAAGCCGCCACACCATCCAGAACCATGTCCTCGCTATGGAGTACAGAAGCCATCGTCCTACGAGGGTACCGCTGCTGACCGCACATCGCAGGGTGCAAAGAATAGCATGGTCGCGGGAACATCGCCACTGGATCCTAGACATATGGGAAAATGTTGCCTGGACTGATGAGTCGAGATTCACGTTGGTACATGCGGATGGCAGGATACGAATACGGCGCAAACCACATGAAGCGATGGATCCTTCTTGCCAGCAGGGTACTCTTCAAGCTGGTGGGGGTGGCACTCTCGTCTGGGGACTGTTTACGTGGACTGAAATGGGACACCTGGTACGTGTGACATCGTCCCTCACAGGTCAACGTTACCAGGATATCCTGGACGACCATTTGCTCCCATTTGTGAGTCTTCAACATCCCACTGGGGACCTCATCCTGGAACAAGACAATGCACCGTGCCATCGATCCCGAATTGTATCCCAATGGTTGGATGAACGCTCCACCGACGTGACCTCGCTTCCTGGGCCAGCTAGATCACCTGACCTCAATCCCATCGAACACATCTGGGATGCCATCGAAAGAGATGTTCGAGGCTCTGACCCCTCTCCATCAATTCTTCGTGAACTGTGGGAGCTTGTTCAGGGGTCGTGGATCCGTATGGCTTCCCAATGCTCCCGGTGTGTTCTCGAGTTCATGCCGAGACGAATCACCGCCGTCATCAGGGCGAAAGGTGGTGCTACACGTTACTAGACAGGTATCTCTAATTCAATTGCTCTTCAGTGTAAGTATACTAAGCGCTGAAGCAGTAGCCCGGGTCGGATCTCGAGAACAAATGGAGTGAGGGATTTTTTGAATTGCTTGATACATCTTGAAATGATAGTCGGAGCTGTTAAGTACAATGATTTGAGAAGCTTTATCTGCATTAATGATAGAAACTGCAGGGTTCTTTCTAAGAAATCGAAGTTGTTTTTGATCTTCCAGCATACCACGTGTGACACCCGGACGTCCAATAATGGAACTAGTAGATTTAAAGGCTTGTGCTACTTTGTTTCGCGAGGCCCCACGCACATGACATGGCAGAGAGTTCACAACATTCACTAGCTGTGATAGAAGAATAAAGTTGCTGTTGTTGGTAGAGGGGTATGCATATTTTGGTCCTTTGCTGAGGGAAGATTGCTGTGCCGAGTTCAACTCTATGTTGCTAAAGTTTAAATAAGCAGATGAAGAATGATTATTAACCTGGCTGCAGTTTTTATTCATGCGGTGATTCCTTGATTGAACTTCGATGGTCACAAGATTCCTTATTTTTTTGATGTGCGTCTGCTGCAGATAAAGTTTTCTTGTATTGCAGATGGCCGAAGTAATCACAAGCGCCCCGTTTAGCAGGATAGAGTGAAGTAACTTAGCTAGATTCAGATAGGTTAAGTGCGGCAACTCAAGAAATCAATATACCCACGTTTTTGTCTAAAGGCAGTAGTGAGTCTTTTTGGATTCCGATCTCCCGAGGATCAGTGCGTCTCGCTTTGAAATAGGGGTTTGCCTAGTGAGAAGAAATTTAGGGACAACACCCACGTGACTACAGTTCAGTAGAATTGATAAGTCTGTTCCTTCCGATGACAGTTTACGTTTCCGGTCCATGCTGAAAGTTGAAATAAGAAGTTAAACACATCAATGAAGCGACCAAGGTTATCGATGAAAAAATTTCGCGCTGTAATTGAAATTAAATGACGTTTGCCGTCTTAGCACGATCTTGAAGGATAAAATATTTATTAAAAACTTTAGTTAAAATCATATACTGTTTAAAAAATACATAAAACCTTTCAGGTCCGCACCGGACCTTTCCTCAGATGCGATTAGTAGCATGTGAATGGTGTGGTGAAATACTCTTGGGTGTGGTTATGACGCGTGCATGCGTAGTATAGACATGCGCAATGCGCATATAGGTGATGATACTATAATGAGGAAACTAAACACAGTCTCAGAAGTCAATTATTCACAAGTCTTTTTGAACAGAGCTGCTTCCAGGAGTTTGGAATAATGCAAGGAAGGTCGTCATTACAGCATAGTGGTTGGTGATCAAAAATTTGCAAACTTTCAGCAAATAATGTTAAATTTCGTGACATAGGTGTGGATAATAATATATTTAATTAATATATGTGATTAAGTGGAAGACTCGTCTATCGGAGCACAAATATAACATTAAAACCAGATCTACCACCGCGGCCCTATCTGCCTTGTTCGTGAAGGGGCATATCAACCTCAATGGGATGAGACAACCATATTAACCACACCTATGTCACGAAATTTTTGATCACCAACCACTATGCTGTAATAATGACCTTTTTTGCATTATTCCAAACCCCTGGAAGCAGCTTTTCGAAAAGGCTCATGAATAATTGATTTTTAAGACTATTGTTTACCCTATAACGAAGTAAATATCTCCGTCGTTTTTGTCCACGCCGAGCATCGAACCCAAGTCCCCATATTCCGGAACAAGTCGCTCTACCAACTGAGCTACGCAGACGTATGTTCTCGCTATTATCTGCCTTTATCTCATGTGCGTCCTGCGGGGCAGGCACGTCACAACCTCTGTGTTTAGTTACCTCATTATAATATCATCATCAATATGCGCACGTCTGTACTACGCATGCACACGTCATATCCATACCCAAGTGTATTAAACCACACCATTCATATGCCACTAATCGCATGTGAGGAAGGGTCCGGTGCGGACTTGAAAGGTCTTACGTGTTTTTTAAACTGTATATGATTTTAACTAAAGTTTTTAATAAATATTTTATCCTTCAAGATCGTGCTAAGACGGCAGATGTCATTTAATTTCAACTACAGCGCGAAATTTCTTCATCTGTAATCATTCCCGTTCATGATAAACGTAACGATGCCAGTTGCAGAGAGCGTCGAGATACTTAGAAAATGAATAGCAAATAATTTTTTATCGAGGTTTAACGACGATCACAGTTCAGCTGGTTATAAATGGTCGTCTGTCCCTAATTTTGAGCCACTTGTACCAGGGAAGGGGCAAAGACAGAACCGTAGCTAGGTCCCAGAGCCAGGGGTGGCTGATGAGTCATCTGATTGAGCTGAAGGGCTATGTAGGAAGGGGTCCCTGTGTTCAGCTACAAAGTGCATTTTCCCACGAATACAGACGCAAGTTTTGCTTACTTTTTCATCTCCTTTTTGCTAATTTGCTTCGTTTGAGAATAATTACCGCCGTCACGGTGCAGTTGGTTAACACGCTATGTGGGAGGCAAACGTTTCTGTGGAGTGTTCGAATCTCGAATCCTGGTTTTGCCAGCCATCTAGTCAGCGGTTTTTCTGGGGTTTTCCGCTGCCTCGCTGGGCTCGGGGACGCAAATGTGTAGATGGTTCCCTGAGAAGTCGGCCCCGGACGCATTTTACCCCCTTACCCACATGCAGCGGAGGAATGGCAAGCTGGCTACATTAATTTGCCTGTAACCCGCATGATCGTCTTTGCGGGATTCAACCCGTCATGGAAGGGCGAGATGAAGAGAGGAAATAATTTTGCCAAAAAGTGAAAATAATTAGATAAAATAAAAAGGGAGAGAAAGAAAATAGAAGTATAAAAAAATAAATTACATTCTTGAATTTTCTTGATAGTGGTTGAGCTGCGCGTTTCTTATAGCTACAGTCCAAATAATTCTCAACTAGCGTGATTTTTTTTTCTTTTTTAGTTTATTGTTCTGGTCTATTTTCTGCGGATCCATGCAATGACACAGGGGATTTACTGATGTCACATTTCAAGTGTTTCTACTCCTTATCTTCGATTCCACTTTTCCCCTCCATCTGTAATCGCGTATTCTACTTAGCTGATGTTCGGTGGTAGCCACTTCTTACAGTGGTCAACAGCCACTGTCCTCTCAAAAACCTAGAACAGCAAAACCCCGACAAAAAAAACCTCTTTTCTTCAGCACAGACATCGTAAAACCACTTTTTCTGGACAAAAAAATCATGAATGATAATAAGGTGTTGAAAGCTCTTTCTGTTTTGCACAAGAATTGCCCTCTGACACTATTTTCCAACGCGTAGAGGAATAAAATTAGTTAAAATGCCTCCAAAAAGCACCTCTTCGTAAGCAACGAACACCTGGAAGCTTTTAAACAGCAGCTTTGCATCTCATGTACACTTACCAAACGACGAACAGGGTTTTAGGCTTCTGCCTAACTACGCCTTCACCTCCGCCATTCTTTCTTTTTTTTTTTTTTTTTTTTTTTTTTTTTTTATCAGTGATGTTCTTTAAAATTTTACGTTTCACCAAGAAAGGAAAAATACAACAACAACAACAACAATAACAACACACACACACACACACACACACACACACACACGCGCACGCACAAATAAAAAGAAAAACTGCATTTCTCTCTTCCCTGTCCCAAACCATCAACAAGCCCTGACAGCATACGGCAGAGAACCATTGACGCAGCTGCTTGTACTGATTAACCTTTAAAAGTAATGTCTCTGCTGTTATCCATGGTTTGGGCTGTATCACTTCAATTTTTCTTGTTTTTAAAAAATGCAGTGCACGACGAAATGAGGTAAAGCATTTATAGTTATGAAATACAAAAGTCATTTTCCTAACCGACGAAAACAATTGCTCAAAGAATTTAAAACAACATGTATTTCCCACGGGGACTAGCTTGCTTTGGGGGTGGGGGGGATGAGCCCCTTCTAGCTCCAGTGGCGTATATTCGAGGCTAGCTAAGCTAGCTGCGAAGCCCACAGAATGCTGAAATAAAAGTGAATTAAATATAAACAAATAAAAGTCAATTATCAACGGTATTAAAATATGTCGACGCTTTCCGTGCGGAAAAAAAAAAACGCTTGCGGATTCGCATCTTTGTCTCAGTCTGGCGAGCGAAAACCAACGGCATAACGCAAGCAGCTGTTCCTGAGTCTTCGCATTTCTGGTTCGAAAACCTTCCGTACGATCGCCTGCTTGCGTTTCCATGACAACATGAATCTCAGAAAAGAGAAGACTCAGACTATCTCAGTCATTCGCATATTCCTGCCCATAAGAGCACGTGTTTCGCGAGAGTTGTTTCATTTTTTTGTGAAGTGTCACTGAATTAAAATCAGAGATATTATATCTTAAATTCGTGGTTTTGTTGGATTCGAACTGTTTTGATAAATCTTGCGAAAGCTTCCCTGAACATCTACTGTCAGAACTTTAAGAACTCTGTGCTTCAAATTTTGACACAGCTCGACTAAAAAACGAACTGAAGGTGTTTTATTCCCTTGATGAATACAAAAACAAATAAGTAAGAGATATTACGTGTTACATAAAGTTGAATAAATTGGACATAGTGTTTAGTGAGGTGTACAAATTCGCAGACCTCATATTAAACTTTCCATCAGCAAATGCAACTGCCGAAAGAAGTTTTTCTGCATTAAAAATAATCAAGATATATCTTAGAGCCACACAAGGACATGCACATTCGAAAAGCTTGACTGTTTTGTCAATAGAGAATTTTTTTTTCTTAAATAAGAAAAAGTACTCGGAAGAAACATTTTATGAAAACGTAACACTCAAGTTCACATAAAAAGGAAAGAAGAATGGAGTTCATGCACAAATAAAGTATTCAGAAGAAGATTGGAGTTTATAACGAAGTAAATTTCTCCGTCATTTCTGTCCACGCCAGGATTCGAACCCGGATCCCCTCATTCCGGAATAAGTCACTCTACCAATTGAGCTACGCGGACGTTTGTTCTGACTGCTATCTGCCTTTATGTCGTGTGCATCCTGCTGGGCAGGTACGTCACATCTCCCCCCCCCGAAAGGGGGCCGGGGGCATGGCCCACGGGTCAGCCGTGACCATGAATCGTTGCAGGCAGCCATCCGCTGTAGAACGTGCACTCCAGAACTCCCAGTCAATCTAGTGTGTGAAATGCAACATCACACATTTTTATTTTTCGAAGCGCTGGAGAAGGGATTCTCTGATTTTTCCTATCTCGCGGTGTGGAAAGAACATCACACCAATGCGAGACCTTGAATGGCCGGGTCATCCGGAAAGTTCGGGCGCCATTATAACGAAGTAAATTTCTCCGTCATTTCTGTCCACGCCAGGATTCGAACCCGGGTTCCCTCATTCCGGAATAAGTCACTCTACCAATTGAGCTACGCGGACGTTCGTTCTGACTACTATCTGCCTTTATGTCATGTGCGTCCTGCTGGCAGGCTCGTCACATCTCCTCCCCCCGAAAGAGGGCCGGGGGCATGGCCCACGGGTCAGCCGTGACCATGAATCGTTGCAGGCAGCCATCCGCTGTAGAACGTACACTCGAGAACTCCCAGTCAATCTAGTGTGTGGAATGCAACATCACACATTTTTATTTTTCGAAGCGCTGGAGAAGGGATTCTCTGATTTTTCCTATCTCGCGGGGTGGAAAGAACATCACGCCAATGCGAGACCTTGAACAGCCTGGTCATCCGGAAAGTTCGGGCGCCATTATAACGAAGTAAATTTCTCCGTCATTTCTGTCCACGCCAGGATTCGAACCCGGGTCCCCTCATTCCGGAATAAGTCACTCTACCAATTGAGCTACGCGGACGTTTGTTCTGACTGCTATCTGCCTTTATGTCGTGTGCGTCCTGCTGGCAGGACGTCACAAGTTCATGTACAAATAAGTGTTCAAATCCTAATCCTCATAATTATTTGGTGTCATGTTAGCAATGGCATGTACCTAAAATTTAGAAAAAAAGTTACTTCTATTACTTAACAATTAAACCTCGCAATTAAAAAAATAAAACAGCACTTGGGGTGAGATAGCTCAGGTCTCGGACTCAAGATACGCCACTGTCTAGCTCCCTGCTAGCTATGGTCCTGGGCAAATACATCGCCATCAGACAAACCTAACAGCCATGGCCCATCTGGGAACTGGAACCAGAGACCATTCCGGGCCAATGGTCGGAATACAGAACCTCAGACCACTCAGCCACCGGTGTGGGGGAAATGACATGCTTATAATAAATGTACTCTGCAGCTAATTTTCACTCTCTCTATCTTTTTATTTTATTAGTTGAAGGTCTTTGACCCATTGACCACGTAACTATATTAAGAGTTAAAAAAAAAAAAAATCTTTGTACGCTTCTGGAGAGAATGCACGAGTCAACAAACTACAGCATTAAGATTGTCCATCATCACTGTTGCGCTTCCTCTTAACTTAGTATTGCACAACCACATCGCATCAAATGCAACAGGAGACATATGAGAATTCGGAAATTGCCGACTGTTGCACGAAGTTCTCGAAGGAAGGATCTAATAAGGCGGGTAGACAGGCGAAAGTGAACTCCGGAAATATTCTCAGCAAAACCGCTGCTGGCCCGCGTCGCAGAAAGCTCTCAAACGACGTAGCATTGACAAATTGACGGTTCCGGTGCGACGTTCGAAATTAAAATCTGACGTCACCGACAGCACGAGAAGAAACCTCATTGGTAGCTGCATAGCCCGAAGCGAGGGCCAACAGGAAATAGCGACACGGGATTGGCTAGTTCACCGAGACTTCACTGAGAGATCTGCGATGTACTTTGTTATCAAAGCGCTTATCTGGCATTTGTCTCCCAGAATCAAACTATCAAATATTGTTCACCGTCGGCTTTGCTACTAAAAATTCGGGAGCTCAGACTGCAGCAGAAGACGCAAGAGTGGTTTTAAAAATCACAAACGTGTAATAGAGAACTCTTTGAGGAATATTTGTGAGTGACTGATGGCGAAAGTGTTTCGGGATACCGCAGATTCTCACTTTAAAGAAATATCCGAAGATAAATGTTTTGCCAGATAAAATTCGGTCAAAATATTCTTCTATAAACTCAGGATAATTTTCAACCAACATGCTTCGAAAATTTCAACTTGTGGAGCATGCTTTTCACTTTATGACAGTGAGAACAACAATTTAACGTTTTATATTTTTTCGAAAGTGAGTTTAATTCCACATTTATCCGAGGATACAGGAAATTATCTTCGACTCCGTAATCATTTGTGACCTAATAGCTTGGATTATTTAACAGGAAACATTTATCTCAGAAGATTAATTAAGAGAAAATAAATTTCTTCTGAGGATATCACACTTGAAGTCCAAATGAGTGATTTTATTTGTTTTGGGAATAGTAATTTCAGGAAGTAATACGCATTTCTTCTACTCTGCATCAAAATTCTGCGCTGCTACGCATCTTAATTTGAGTTTAGCTTTAAAAAAATTGATCGAAGTATATCTTATTTTTCTTATGCATAAAAGAAAGGTTTGATTTTTCATTAAAAATGTGAAATTAAGTAATCAGGAATTTTTAAACATATTGTGCTTATAGAAAGAAGTTGCAATTAGCTTGAAAAACTTTGAGCTTTGCAGTGTTTAGTAAGTATTTTGTGCAGGTTCAACATCCTTCTGAGATGGATATTAATATTCCAAAACACTTAACTGGGTTCAGCAACTTTTTGTTATTATCATCATTCACGCTCTTAGAGAACATGAACTGATTTTTCCATTACTTTCTTAACATTTTCGTTTACTGTAGAGCGAGATTTCATTTTATCTAAAAGTGTTCATACCGTAGGGATTATACTATCCTGGTGACGCCTTAACATGTGAGGCAAACAACTACTTCCAAAGTTTTCATCCGATAAAAAAAAACAAAAAAAAACGGTGAACGGTTTTCGTGACGGTTTGAAATGTGAGCCAATTGAATTAAAATCAAATCATATCAGCTCTAAATATTTTCTTTCCTTTTTCTTCAAAATGTTTGGAAATATGACAAGCCAAGCTTTAGTGGCGCCAAGTAGCACTGATTCTAAAGAGGACACGTCAACCACTATGATAAAATGGGACGATGCAACCTGGATTATGACAAGCTCATTTATTATTTTCACCATGCAGTCAGGTAATTCATCCAATTTTCTTCAATTAAATAAGCATATCTTTACCAAATATGTGAAATGTTATCCCACTTCCTATTGACTATAATAGGAATAATGAATGTTTTCTTTACCAGTTAAATCCTTCAAAATAATCTAGACTTTCTTGAGTATCCGAGACTAATAAAAATCGTCTATCACGAATATAAATCGTCATTTCCTGAAAAAGAAAGAATCATAAAGTAAAGAACACAATTTCATTTCGTTTTGTTTGCTTTCTTGCTAACAGAAAAATTAAGGAATTTGAAAAAAAACTAAAGTAATCATGAAAAAAATTACATTGTAATCCATGTACTCATATTTTGTCAACGGATTGTAACATGCAGGAACACTGTAGCATTTTAAATGGCAGCTTTGTGAGAAATAACAAGTTAAAGACAAACTGAAAACGATATCTTTTCTTACAGTATAAAAATATTGCACATATTACTTGTGTCTGTTAATGCAAAAACACTGGAGCTCAAAAATTGGGTATCCATGTTTTCAGGATAAGGATCACTCTTTCAGAAAATCTCTCTCTCCCTCCACCCAAAAAAATGCCCTCATTCTTTTATATATACTGAATTCACGCAAAAAAAAAAAAAAATCTGCATTTTCCCCATTTTGATCAAATATAAACATTAAATTTGCGAGTACATTATTTTCAGCATTCAAATTGCGAGAGCACTCTTTCAAATGTCCCCTGCCCTCTATGCAACATTTCAGAAAACTTGCAAATATCACCGCCCTGGGGCGGGAATCGAACCCGTATATCCCGATTTCCTCTTTTGTGCTTTATCTTTACAAAATAAATTATAAGAGTTCTAAATAACTGAAGCTAAGCAATTATAGCTTAGGAGTCGGAACAGCTTCACATCTGCGCAAGTTGAAACAAACGCAAAGCTTCCTCTACTGAAACAATCCTAAGCTGCAATTTCTTAGTTTCAATTACTTGGAACTTCATTGTTCTGGGAGACGTAACGGTGGCCTACTAGAACGAAAATCTGGATATTATTTTTAAGTTTTCTCAGATGTTATGTGGAGAGCGTGGAACTAAAGATAATTCAGTATCGCTGTCTGATGACTAGAAATAATATGCCTGTGAATTTCCCTTATATTTGTTAAAAATATTGTTCCTCAATTTTTATATTAAATTTGCGAGACAGATTTTATTTTTTAAGTATGCTAAATAAGTGATGATGAATCTGAGGGCTTTATGTATATTATCTGGTTCAGCATTCCTTAAATATATTGTTATTATTTTAATAGTTACACCATATATGGATTTTTATTTTCATTGATACAATGGGAGGGTGTCCTTAATAATTCGCCTAGGCAGTGTAATTAAAATTTAAAATGATTATACACTAGAATTTATTCAGCGGTTAATTGTATAGGAACGTACCCGGTACAGGATAGCCAATCATGGGTATAACGAAGAGTATGGGGCAGTCAAAAAGCCCGCGTCTCTTTTTCACTTCGCTGGATGGACTTGGCCATTCAATAAACCATTGTCATTTTAAAGTTACTGATTGGGCCGCGGGTGGCCTAGTAGTGAGCGTTCGTGACTGCCATACAGGTAACCTCAGGTTCGATCCTGGGCAGGTACGAACGTTCGAACCACTAAATGCCCGCCGTGCGTCAGATGGGCACGTTAAGCCGTAGGACCTCGGGTACTGGCCCCCCGGTAATAAATAAGGGCGTCTTCCTCCCCCTTTCTACCTTGCTTCCGTGTCACTTTCCTATCGGGCACTCTAGCCCAAATCTCCTAACTTCCTATTTCTAAGGGTTGTTTAAGACCTGGGGTCAGACACTCCCTTCCTAAAATCCTCTACATAAACAAAAAAAAAAAAGAAAAGAAAAAAAGTTGCTGATTTCAAGGACGAAAAAGAACCGTGACTATTATATCTTTTCTGGCGAGCATTGAGACCGTTGGTGAGTGAAGCTGATATCCCACGACAGTTTTCTTTTGGAGCTAACGTACGTTGATGAAACCAAATGCACCCTCAGATATTAGTGAACATTACTTTCCAATGGCATACCCAGAGTTAAATTCATAAAGGCTGTACTAGTTTCGTACTCATGTAGCCCTGTACCTGTCCTTTAACCACGGCACTTACCCTTTCGTGAATCTAGTAACCCTGAATTAGGAGTGTAACGTAAAAAAGTTAAGTAAATAAAAGACCAAACAACTAGAATAAGAAAAATTATGCAAAAGCGAAACTTTTTTTAAGAATTTTTTTCGATTTTGTTCTTCTAAGGATAGAAAATTGATCTATCTAATTTTGTGATCGAGAATCGAATTATTACATTTGATCATCTCAATTCCTTCACAACAATTTCTGGAGCAGCTTTCAACAAATTAGCAAACAATTTAAAAACTTAGCACAGATTTACTAAATTCTCACTACTAGACAAAATTTCAGGCACTGTGAGAATTAAACTTAAGAGTGGATATTTAGAAAATCAAATTAAAATGCATGCTGTGTTGTTCATTTTTCATTTTCGGTTCATCTGACGATAGTAGGTACTCTACCCTAATTCAAGATTTCATTGTGAACAATTCAATTATTATTTTAACACATGCTGAATGTGTCGTGCTGAAGAATGTGCTAACGGCAATAAAAGAGCGTAATTCGACTAAGCAGATTTTATGTAGCCTTTCAAAGAGGAGCTAGAGAGAGAGAGAGAGAGAGAGAGAGAGAGATTTTGTTTCCATTACTCTCTCTTTTTTTTTTTTTTTTAACATCATTGGGAGTTAAATTGTGTGAATATCATAAATGTTCTGATGCCCTGTTTGAGAGAGAAATGACTAAAGGCGTAAAAAGTTCTAATGAAAGAAGATAAAAGGTGAAGTTAATAAGTTAACATTTAGCCCTTTTGTTTTACAACTGTTAACACCAAAAGCTGTTGTCGCAGGAATGAAGGAATTATGATACTGCGAAGAGTGAAAATACTTAACCTTTAATATTGGTTTCTCTGCAATATTTGAAATATTACAGACAAAGTAACGAAAAGAAAACCTCTTATAGAAGAAAAACCTACCATTTTTACAGTCGGAACAGAAATGTCGTTACCAACATTCCTTTTGAGTTTCTCCACAGTTTGATGTTCAATTTTCATTTTCATTTGTTTAATTAATTAATGTACGTATATCGATGCTGAAAAATTAAGCCAAAGCAAGACCACCAACTTACAGCAGCAGTCGACGCTCGAAGTTTGGGCAAGAAGAATGAAAATGTTAAAAAGACATAATAATTGATCGAATGAAAAAAAACAACCGTAGATATCAAATTTTGAGATGTTGTATCATCATTTTACTTATAATCCAACAAAGTATTTTTTCTTCAACAGTTCTGTACTAGATATCATTAGAAAGCAATTTGATTAGAAACCCCGTCTCCTATGTTGCATTTAACTTAAGCTAAGCAATTACTAGCACGTCTTCTGTAACTTTTAAAAAATTTTCTTATGTTATCATTTTGTCCGTCTGTCCTACTGTGGACGCCATATCTCTGCAATTATTTGTCCGATTCGAAAAATTATTTTTGCATTAGAAAACCTGAAACGTGAGAGCGATCCTTGCTTTTTTTGAGGGGGATGCATAACTTCGCCGTTATAGCGTAAATGCTGATGCTGTTGAATTCAAAATACATTAAACTCCATATAATTGCTTCTAAACATTCGACTGAAATCATCCTTCTTTCCATTCGATACAATTTATAATGAAGACTATTCTTGGTACAGTTTCTTGTTCAAGTAACGCATAATTTCCCCGCTTGGGGCGTCAAGTTAAATTGTTATTTCCCCAATATCGCTGCTTCTACAAGTTCGATTTGAAAAATTCTTCTCGCATCGTACAGAGCTCCTGGTGGGAAATGTTGTATATATAATTTCTAATTTTTCCTAAACAATGGTTTGGCCTCGGAGGGTGTAAGTGTAATTAAAAAATTAGTGAACGTTGGAGGCTAATAACGCTGAACGTTGGAGACTAATAATGCTGAACGTTGGAGACTAATAACGCTGAACGTTGGAGACTAATAATGCTGAACGTTGGAGACTAATAATGCTGAACGTTGGAGACTAATAACGCTGAACGTTGGAGACTAATAATTCTGAACGTTGGAGACTAATAATGCTGACGTTGGAGACTAATAATGTTGAACGTTGGAGACTAATAATGCTGAACGTTGGAGACTAATAATGCTGAACGTTGGAGACTAATAACGTTGAACGTTGGAGACTAATAATGCTGAATGTTGGAGACTAATAATGCTGACGTTGGAGACTAATAATGTTGAACGTTGGATATCAGTGAACGTTGGAGACTAATTAGGTAGAGCATTAAATATCTATGGAAGTAGTTTAACTTAAATATTTTCGACTGATTCAAAAAAATTCCACAAGACTCTTCAATCGTTCAGTGGTCTAAGCGATGGTTTTTGATCATTCGTCCGAGATGGGTCCGGGTTCGAATCCCTGTGAGGCTTGGATGTTGTATTTTGTTTTAAGGCACTGGCTCTCTCCCTTCCCTGGAGCCAGTGCCCTAAATTAGGGGCAGGCGATTACTTATAGCCCATTGTGTTGCTTACGGTGGTCGTTAAACCTCCAATAATAAAAAAAAAACCGTTCAGTATATTGCGCAACTTTATACTGTTTCGTAGACATAATTAGCATATTCTTAAACGACGTGTCGGTTCTAAAAGTCTAATTTCCTTGGCGTTAAGAAATCATTAATTTTGCTTATTTCAAAGCAGTTGATCCCTTAGCTGTAATGTGAAATTATTTTCGCTTCCTATAGTACAAACAATTTTCATCGGTCGCAAAAACTGATTTCTCGTACAGCTGCGTCTGGATTCCAATTTTGAGGCAAAACGTGGTGGTTTCGTTTTAATTTCTGGCAGGCTTCAACTCCCTTTCCTTGAAAAATTGGTCCCAAAATAAGGATAAACAACCCTTATGTAGTCTTAGGGTTGTCGTAAAGTTGCTATGGAAAAAATAATACACCAAAACTAACACACGACCGTCATGCTGCTCCATCTTTTTGTCGCACACTTACGCCCCATCCCTTCTCTCTTTGCACTTAAATAATCATGAAATGGCATTCAGTGAGGATGTAAATGACCTCTTCAGTTAATTGCATGATGTAACTTGGGGTAGTTCAGCGTGATCACGATGATATAAATATCTGAACAGCAGAAATGTTTGCAAAATCGCTCTGAATATTAATTAGAAAATGGGCAGCATTTGCATTGTAGTGCTAAATATTTTCAGAAAAATGGATAAATAGACGATCTGTATGCAAACCACCATTCGATTAAAAGCTTCAAGAAAGGCTTACTACAGTGGTTCTTAATTACTTTTCGCAGGGGCCACATTTTTTTTTCATGGAACCAGGCCAGATAGTGTGAACTCTTAATTTGGTAAATGCAAGTTACGTATCATACTGATACTCTTATAAACATTATTTTCTTTTTAAGATTCGTTAAATATTATGTGAAAATTATAAAATGAATCCTACATAGCGGGCAAATGAAAAAAATAGAACACATTTCAGAAAATAGCTACTTGTATTAATGCTAAATTACAAACACAATATTTTAAATTTAGTTATCAAGAAATTAATGAGATAATGACGTCCATCTGTAATATGTTTGAAATTTAGAATATAAGTTGTAGTCAACAAAAATAAATCAAATAAAGATATTTATACTATTTCATATAATAAATGTTGATAAACATTCTTTTGTTTTCGCCCGTGGATTTTGTATATATCTTTTCTATTTAGCTTTGTACCGCGGGCCAGACTGACACCTTCCGCGGGCTAGACTGACACCTTTCGCGGGCCAGACTGACACCTTTCGCGGGCCAGACTGACACCTTTCGCGGGCTAGACTGACACCTTTCGCGGGCCAGACTGACACCTTTCGCGGGCCAGACTGACACCTTTCGCGGGCCAGACTGACACCTTTTGCGGGCCAGAGTGACACCTTTCGCGGGCCAGACTGACACCTTTCGCGGGCCAGACTGACACCTTTTGCGGGCCAGACGGACACCTTTCGCGGGCAGCCTATCAAGAACCAGTGGTATACCAGGTGTCTCAAAAACGACTGAAACAAGCTTTCATCTCTTCAACGGTTGATCACAGGTACATACTTTCAATTAGAAAAATACTCGAAATGGCGTACAACTGACGTGGCAGTTGCACCCTTGTGGGTGGCATATTATGCATAAAAATAAAAATAAAAAACTTTTTATACAGCCTTCGCAGAAAAAATGTTCAATTAAAAAAGTTGCGCAGTGTTCTTATTAGTCTGAAAAAACCTCCCCATTGTTCTCCTTGAAAAACTCGCGGAGATATTTGCGATGAAAACTAAAAAATGTATCGTCTGGAGCCTGTTTACGGTAGTACGGTAACTTGTTTCGCTGCATGGCTTTGCAGCACTCAAAGCGACTAAGGCAAGCAAAAAATTATTAGTCCAGACGATACACCTTTTATAATTTTCATCGCGATTATCTCTGCGTGTTCTGCAAGCAGAATAACGGGGCTTATTTTTCTCGACTAATTAGGACACTGCGCAACATGTTTTGATTGAACTTTTTTTTCTGCGAAGGCTGTATCAATTTTTTTTATTTCTATGCAAATGCCACCCACAGGGGTAAAACTGCCATGTCGTAAGTCTTTACGTCATTTTGAGTATTTTTCTAATTGAAAGTATGTATTTGTGATCAACCGTTGAAGAGATAAAAGCTTTTCCCAATCTTTTAAGGAAATAAGAGGAGGAAGATTCATTTTATAAAACGATGTTTTGTTCTTACTTTTGCATTTACCATCGCATGCTTCTATGCCAAAAGAAAAGGGAACCGTCCACGCATTTTTTATCAACAAAAAAAAAAAAAAAAAAAGGAAAACTTTTTGTGCATTACTTCACACAAAACACATTCTGACGTATACCTCTACATCAACTCCCTTTTTAGTTTCTATTTCCTTTTGTAAATTCAGTACAGAATTTTAGACTATCTCATCTGCAGTTTCAAATGGTTAACTGATTGGCTAACTAAAAGGCTAATGTTCTTAAATAGCTTTGATGTACATAAATTACACTTTGTGAACAAAAATCCAGGTAGAAAGAACCAGCAAGTCACTTATGTTATTCCATCAATTAATTCTGTAAACACTTGTATTTCAGGACCTCAAGACAATCTCTTGTCAGAATACAAACTCGCTGTCTTCAACACAGACATCAATGTCATAAAAATGGCATTTGTTTGTCGACCACATAGAGTCAACAGATTTTATATCGTTGATTAAAAATGTGCTCTCACCAACACTTTTCTCCCTATCAACTCTCTCTCTCTCTTCCTCTCTCTCTCTCTCTCTCTCTCTCTCTCCCTCTGCTATACCCTCTATACATTCAACCTAGTCATTTTAATGTTGCCCTGATCCACTGTGTCAGCGTTGATAAATTATGAAAGCTAATCAGTAAAGTGACGTGCCATTCGGTGATCAAAGGTTTTATTTTATTTATTTATTTATTTATTTATTTATTTATTTATTTATTTATTTATTTATTTATTTATTTATGCTGTTACATAAAAACAGTGCAGTAAGTTAAGCATAGAAAAGCTATTAAACAGCAAAGGGAACAAAGGAAAAGGCCTCTTAAGAGTCGTGACATAGCCCTTAGTTCCCTCAAAAATGTGTGACAAGTGAGTTTAGTCTTATGAATTATTTTTACTAAATAATTAGTCAAAATAGTACAACTATTCTAAAAATCCGACATTTCCTGGCGTAGAATACAAATAAAGCTTTCCAAGCTTTCGCACGTCAACCAGATGGCTTTTTCAAGGAAGGTAGACAACTAACTGCAAACTGGATAATAGAACGTTTCAACAATTTGATCGCTGTGAGTTGACTAAACAATAAATGAATAGGAGCAAACGTGATATGACCAGCTGCGAGGACTGCAATGACAGCGTCTCTCTGCAGTTGCCACGTACTTGGAATCAATTCTTCAAATAAGGCTGCGTTTTCTACCATAGTACTGCGTGCCCAACCAACGTGACCTCGTTTCTTTTAAATAGTATAGTTATACTATTTTGAGTATAATTGGTGTACAGTTCTTATTGAACTTAAATAATTAGTATTATTATTTGGATTTAATTAAAGAAGATATCTTTTATTTTTTAACTCAGTAGGAATTCTTTTAAAGAGATTTTGGTTAATAATATTTGTTAAATCCAAAGGCAATGACTTCCAAATAATCTGGACCAGCATAATTTAAACTTTATTTTAATATCTTAGTTTTAGGCTGTATTGGGCGAAGCGGTAATCTATTTCTTGTTTAGTAGTTGTGTCTATTAAAACCAAGAAGTAATTTTAAATTTACATAAGGAAACAGAAACTCAAAAGAAAGGTTATATAGATACATACGTCACAACAACTTTTGACGAAATGGCTTTTTAACTTGCATTGCGTTGAAAACTGTACCTGATTCTTCCACTTGTGTTGAAAGTTTCTTGTGTTAGTGCTGCATTAATATAAAACGATGAGACATTATGAAAACATTTCAGAGCATTGTTTTAACAGATTCACCTTCGCTTCTCAACGCTTAAGTAACCGATATGATCTCCGCAAACACTGTTTCCATTTGTTAACATTAAACAAACCTACACTCTTAAAAATTTGAGGTATGTTGCACAAAAAGTGATGCTACTTCAGCTGCCCCACGTTTTAGAGCAAACCTAAACCATCGTGTGGTGCATTAAATACACAAAAGCATGACGCAATTATGTAATATGTTGTGGTATTCAACCTGACAGGTGCTAAGCTGTACCCATTGCACCATGTATTTTTGTGTTTCACGCAGCACAAACTAAAATTTTTACCGCGAAATGTGATGCAGTCCACTTTTTGGTGCAACATACCACAGAGTTTTTAATAGTGTTTCTGTAGAATGATTACGCTAATTTATTTAAAGATTAAGACTGAACAGACTTATTCGTTCAAATATTTAGCTCAGCATTTTTATTATTAACTTCCAACTTGTCGAGACAGATACTATGTACTTTTATGCACTCACCTTTTGTAACCTCATAAATAATTGGTGCATTTCCATGATTTCTACAGATTGCATCGTATCATACAACTGCTGTTAAAAGCAGGAGTTTTCACACAGTTTTTCTTGATACACTCATTGTCAAAAAAATCCGCGCACCAAGAAGGAGGTGTCGGTTTGAAATGAGATTTTTGTTGTGAGATGGTAAATACCAAGGACAGAAGTGATTGCAATATCACAGCTGCAGGACGATTTCCCGCGGATATAAGGTACACATTCCGGTCAGCGTTAGTACCGCGTCGAACCGCCTCGTGCTCGGTTACATGCGGTGATGCGGTCCGGAATGGAGTCAAAGAGACACCATATATTATCCTGGGACAGATTGGCCCACACTTCTTGCAACTGACGCTCTAAATCACGAACACTGGGACATGGAGAAAGCTGGAGTCCCATATGGTCCCCCACATGCTCAATGGGCGAGAGATCAGGCGATCTCGCAGGCCACGGAAGCATTGAAGCATAACGTAAACAGTCCTGGGAAACGCGAACCGTGTGCGGACTAGCATCATCTTGTTGGAAAATAGCTCCGAGCCGATCCGCCAGGAAAGGCAACACATGGGGCCGCAGGATCTCTTATACGTAGCGCTGGGCTGTCAACGTTCCTCGGATCACTGTGAGGGAAGTACGGCTGGGATATGCGATGGCTCCCCAGACCATCACGCCTGTAGTTAGGGACGTGTGCCGCTGTACAGTGAGGTTGGGATTGTAGCGCTTACATGTGGTCCTCCGCACTGTGACATGGTGTCGTCCGTTCCCATACAGAAGCACGTTCCGTCGCAGAACAGTGTAAGTTGCCAGTCCGTGGCATTTTACTTTGCTCGCTGCTGACACCACTGCAATCGACGCCGACGATGGTCAGGTGGGCAGAAAACGTAAGAGCCGTCGAGAGTGCAGATTGGCCTCCACCAGACGTCTGGAAATAGTTCTGTCAGACACAGGAGACCCTTGTACAGCCGCCACATGTCTCTGGATGTTGGACAAGGACGTCGTTGCAACTGTGCGTGCCTCTCTCACGATCCCACGGTCCTCTCTGCTGGTGGTGCGTGTCTGAGTCGTCCAGAGCCATTTCGCCGTGTCTGGGTGCCTTCCCATGTCCATTGCTCTCAACACGATCTCACCGTACTGTCCGACCGGCCCCAAATGACGGCCTATTCGGCGCGCCAGCCACCCTGCCTGTCTACGACGGCTTGTCGGCATGTCTGTCGCTCAGGGATCTCACCTGACTCTTACCGTGCACTTCGGCAAGCATGTGGAGTCCCGTGCGCTGAGCCTTATTAGTCACAAGGATTGCGATTGCAGCGCCGGTCTTGGACGCGTGGGCATACGGAATCGCACGAAACTTTAATCATTTGCATGCCTGCTCTCCCCGTAGTTATTAGCCGAGTTTCGCGTTCATCGCCTGGTTTTTTCTTGGTGCGCAGGTTTTTATGACAATGAGTGTATCTATAGAATGATTCAGCTCATTTATTTAAAGATTAAGACTGAATTGACTTATTCGTTCAAATATTTAGCTCAATATTTTGATTAATAACTTCGAACTTGACGAGACAGATAATATGTAATTTTATTCACTTATGATTTTGTAACCTCATAAATAATTGGTGAACTTCAACGATTTCTCAAGACATTCAACTGCTGTTTAGAGCAGGATTTTTCTCACACACAGTTTTTCTTGATATAATTGGCCTTATACAAAGGTCGTTCCGTAAAAACTGAGAGTAATTTTTTGTTGTTGGCAACAGTGCGAAGTGGAAAAATAATCACTCAGACGACTAACAGATTGAAAGAAGTATCTATGGCAACATTTAGCCAGTGGCGTAGCATATGTCTTGTACAAGGGGACGCTGAAACAATCTGGTTAAAATCGAAATGTAACCTTTTATTTTGAAATTCTGTATTGCCCTAAAAAGAAGGGAGTACACAAAAAAAAAAAAAAAAAAAAAAAAAAAAAAAACATTTATACAAAATAGAATACTATACGATAATTATCACGAAATGTCATTTGCTCTTAATTTTGAGCATAGAGGTTCTTTTTAAGTTAATGTACAAAATTTGTGTTTTCTGCTGCACCCAGTAGTCCATTTGTATCTATCATACCACGAAGACTGCCAAGTACGAGTATTACCTTTACTTGTTTGCTTAATGTTCAAGTATGGCGTAGATCTTTTGTTTTTTAAATAGCACCGTTTCTCCAACGTAACATTACAGCTGGGAATTTTTTGCAAGTAATCAATGAAATCCTCATCCAACATGCTTTCCACATCAGTCAGTTTTTCACAGTAAAAATATTATAAAACAACACTGAACACAAAAAAACCACGCTGAACAACAGAGAATATCTGCATACCAACGCTCGCTAAAACTCGTCCTCCTCGAATACCCTGGCGTTTCCCGTCGCAAACAAACGGGAGTGATCACCCTTCGCGAGCATGCGCAGTCACATGAATTTGACCATGGCCTCGGTTTTCCTCAAGGTCATCAGACGCTAGATTGGCCGAGCGTCTGGCATTGAGGAGAAAACCACTGTACATCAGACGAGTAAAAGAGATAAGGAACTGCGTATTTGCTATTATGGGAAAATAAACGCTAATATAGTGTTATCATGCTATTTTTGTTAAGAATAACATTTAAAATTGCCAAAGGAAATGTAATGGAATAATACACTCTTGCAAGGAAAGGCGCTATTCTCTATCGATTTTTCAAGGGACACTGAGCGTACCAGCATCTCCTCACGCTACGCCACTGCATTTAACCGTGGCAGACGATTCTGGTTTTGTTATTGCGCAGTTGTTTAAGGTGCGTCTGCATTTCGGCCTACAGGTATGGAGGTGAGTGATTCAGAGTTAAGAAGTGAAATGTGTTGTGCGATAAAAGGTTGCTTTCGTTTGGGTAAAACGGCTACAGAAACAGCTGATTTAATGAAAAAGTTTGGGTAAGTCAACGATTTTTAGATGGCATCATGATTTCAAAAAAGGGCGTTTGTCGGCAGAATTCGCTCCTAAGCTTGGTAGACCTGAAAGTGTTGTTACAGAGTATATGTTAACACTGAGTTTGGGCAATTCTGCAAGAAGATCGACGAGTGAGGTGTGTAGACATAGCGGCGTCAACTAATATTTCAAAAACGTCGGCATTCCGCATTCTACGCGACAAATTACTGCTGCATCCTGTGTGATCCAAATGGATACCTCATCACGTGACGAGAGAACAATTGTTAACCAGAGTTCAGGAGTGTCACGAGTGGAAACAAATGATTGCAAAGGATCCCAACTTTCTAAACAAAGTACAGTAATATTGCAACAAGTGTCTGGAAACGCACAGGCTCGCCTCCTCCGAAAAAAAAATCTTTCAAACCAAATCTTCTGGGAAGGGGATGATGATAATTTTCTTTGATCATAAAGGTATAGTCTACCGACATGCTGTTCCTCTACAAATTAGTGTCAATGCTGAGTATTACATTTCAATCTTGAAGCGTCTGCAACGACACATATCGATTAAGCGACCGGAACTGGTACGCAAATGGACCCTACATCATGTTAACGTCCGCCCACATGTGGCTGATTGTGTTCGACAGTTTCTTACAAAATGCAGCATTGAAATCATGCCTACAGTCCTGACCTCGTCCCGTGTGATATCTGGTTGTCTCCAACAATGAAAGAGAAGTTCCATGGCGCAACATTCAATACAGATGCTGACGTTATTCAAGCTGTACAGGGGCCGCTAAAGCAGCTTCCACAAAATGCCTTCGCCAGACGCTTTGAAAAGCGGACTGAACGATGGGACCGTTGCATATCATCCGAGGGAAGATACTTTGAGAAAGAATAACATATATTTTATGAAAGAAATACGGGATTACGCCATATAATACAAATTTTGAAGATGACAATCCGATTTTTGGCGTAAATGTGACAAGTATGGTAAGTCAGATTGATCAGAAACTTGAAACTTGGTCGTTCTGGGTGGTGTAGTGGTTAGCATACCCGGGCGTTTTCTGGGAGACGCGGGTTCGAGTCCCGCTCCAGGACGATGAAAATTTTCAAGTTTTCGGATATTATCTGACTTACCATACTTGTCACATTTACGCCAAAAATCGGATTGTCATCTTCAAAATTTGTAACATATATTTTGCTGTACCTTTATTTCTTCATTTTGTGTGACTTTACTGTCAGTTAATACGGAACGGCCGTTGTATGTTTTCTATCCATGCTGTTAAACTTCGCTCCACGGACATAGACAGAGTTGCCCGAAACTTTGTTTTTCGTAACTTGACATATTTCCGTTATAAAAAATGCTATTTATTAAATAATAGAAGCTTTATTCAAGAAATAATCATGGGGGAATTTTAATGCACTTAATTCGTTGTAGCTGTTGTTGCTGAAAGGGTGAAAAACATTCTCTTCCTTTTTTTTTTCCTAATCTATCATCGAACGCTGTCGCAATTTTGTTCCGAAAACTGCGACATGCTTTCGCCACAACAACGCCTCCGACATCACTTGTAAAGATGATAAATTTCCCGGGAATAAATCCTCGCTTGTTTTTCTTGTCCTGTCTTGAGAATAACAAGCATAGAAGAATATGTACTCTGTTCAAGTAGTAATGAGTTTAGGCGTTGTGGAAATGGAGCTTGCTGGAAAAACCACGATTGCTTCATTTTGAACCGAATTACCGGATCCAGCAAGAGTGTCCATTGTGAGGTTTCACGTCAATAATAGCAGTTTCGGTTTTCATCCGAACGGCGAAGCCGCTTTAGCCTAAGGCTTCCGCCTCTTCATTTCAAATACTTATACTTCCTATTGACGGGATGAAGTATAAACAGCTTCTAAATTCCGTTAGGGACAACAGGGTTATTGGCCAGGCATGACATTTTCAAAAGAAGTACAAATTTCAGTCTGTGTGAAACACAATAGAGCAAACCGATAGGTTTGGCAAGACGAAAAGAAACTGCCATTTTTGTCTCCGTGAATTGAACATCCTGTGGATTCAAAGTGCCAACTATAGTGATCGCGCATCTTAACAATATTTTAAAAACCATAATGCGTGTTAATTTTCAAACTAAAAAGTCAGCCCTTTTGTTGATCATCAACTGAGTTCAAAATTTTCTTATTTCAACAAATTTTCTTGAAATATGTTTCACAACATACAGGGTGTTTAAAAAAGAATGACCCGATTTCAAAGTAGTATGTTTAATAAGGAAAATGTGGAATAGTTACAAAACAAAGAGCCAAGTATGAAGGAAGGTCTAAAGTTTTACTTACCACAATTACAAATGCTCAATGTGCCCGCCACCTGCTGCACGGACAACATCAAGACGATAGCTGAATTCATCCCAAACGCGTCTTAGAGTGTCTTCAGTCACAGAATTTACCGCGGCCGTGATTCTCGTTCGGAGTTCATCCAAGTCAGCGGGTAAAGGGGAACATAAACACGGTCTTTTACGTATACCCCACCCCCACCCAAAAAAAAAGTCACATGTTGTGATGCCTAGAGATCTCGGAGGCCAAGCTTCTGGTGGCAAGTCATGGGGTCCCCTGCGTCCAATCCAACGCTGATGCAATGTGTCGTTTAGAAACCAACAAACTTGGAGGTTGCAATGTGGCGGTGCGTCGTCCTGCTGCAAAATGTAATCTTCAGAGTCGCCTTGCAGCTGTGGAAGTAGCCAGTCCTTCAGCATTGCAAGATAGGAGTTGCTCGCAAAAAGAAAGAGCAATAAACCTTTCTAACAGAAACCGCGCAAAAAACATTCAGTTTTGGTGAATCACGTTCATGTTGGAGAGTTTCACGTGGATTCTCTAATCCCCATATGCGAACTTTGTGGCGCGAAACTTTTCCGCTTACATGAAAGGTTGCTTCATTGTACGACGGTGTCGTCCTCTAACAGACTTGCACAAAAATCTTTTCGTTGTGTTTTGTCACCTTCACGAAGAGCTTGCACCAGTTGCAATCTGTACGGCTTCAGCAGCAAACGTCGTCGTAAAACACGCCAAACAGTCACATGAGGGATGGCAAGTTCGCGGCTCGCACGACGAGTAGACTTCAGTGGGATTCGCTGAAACGTCTCGTGAATTCGTTCCACATTCGTCGCTGAGGTGGTTGGTCGTCCAGGACTCTTTCCCTTACACAAACACCCTGTTTCTTCAAATTGTCGATACCAACGACGAATGTTTTTGCCCACTGGTGGAGCACTGCCGTAACGCCGTTTAAACGCACGCTGCACCGTAATCACGGACTTGGTCTTGCTAAATTCGAGCACACAAAACGCCTTCTGTTGCCTCGACACCATCTTCTCCCTCACTAAGCGTAGCGGCTGTTTGGACGCTCGTGCTGCCATCTAGCGGTAGTCATAACAAACTCTGGGCCACGCCCGTAGACATGAAACGAGTCGTATTCATCATTTGTAAAAACTGAATAACGGGAAAGTACCAACTCCGAGGATTTGAAGTCCCTTTTCTCAGACATGGCAATAGTTCTTATACACGTGTATATTAAAAAGAAAACGTAAGAGAAATATCAGTTCAATGAATGAAATAGTTTTACCAATGAGGATAAAATGTTATGCAGTATATTACAATTGCTTGCACATACCAATACATTCTTCAGAATACAGAGCCTGTTAAGTAATGAGACAAAAATTAATTATTATATCAAAACAACAAACTGTATTTTGAATAGGCACTGACACAGATCCAAAATAATCTTCCTTCAACTCCCCACAACAGTGAGATCTTTCGTACAGGTGTTCGAAGGCACAGTGGAAGTACTGAACAGAAATTTCATTCACCTCCTTGGATGTCTTCAATGTCACTGAAGCTCTCCCGTTTCAAGGCACACTTCCCCTTTGGGAAGAGGAAAAAATCTGTGGGAGCCAAATCTGGCGAGTAGGGTGGATGTTCGATCACACAGATCAACTTCGAAGCCAGAAACTGTTGCACAGGCAGTGTGCAGGCTCGTCGTTGTGGTGCAACAGAAACCAGTGGTTTTTGTGGAACAGTTCTTTTCTGACACATCGAATGCGAGCGTACAGATGTTGTATTACTCCTAAATAATATTGAACGTTCACTCTGGTGTCCACAGGAACAAATTCACGATGGATAATTTCAGCAGAGTCGAAAAAAACAATGGCCATTATCTTGACACGTAATTTTTGCAACCGGAGTATCTTCGGCCATGGAGAAGACGTCCCACGCCATTCCATGCTTTGGCTTCTTGTTTCAGGCTCAAGCTGAAGATATCAACCTTCATCACCTGTAACATTTCTTTGCAACAAATCACGATCTTGATGAACTGCATAGACCAAATTTTGACAACATGCGAACAAACTGAAAATACCAACTTTCATCAACGGGAACAATTCTTTGCAACAAATCACGATCTTGATCAACTGTATGGATGGAATTTGGACAACATGCGAACAAACTGAAAACACCAACTTTCTTTTTTTTTTTTTTTTGTTTTTTTTTTATTGGAGGTTTAACGACCACCGTGAGCAACTCAATGGGCTATAAGCAGTCGCCCGTCCCTAATTTAGGGTCACTGGTTCCAGGGAAGGGAGAGAGCCAGTGCCGTAAGACAAACACAACATCAATGCCTCACCGGGATTCGAACCCAGACCCCGTTCGGACGAATGATCAGAGGCCATCGCTTAGACCACTGCGCCACCGGGGCGGCACACCAACTTTCATCAACGGGAACAATTCTTTGCAACAAATCACGATCTTGATCAACTGTATGGATGAAATTTGGACAACATGTGAACAAACTGAAAACACCAACTTTCATCACCGGTAACAATTATTTGTAAGAAATCACGATCTTGATCAACTGCATGGACGAAATTTTGACAACATGCAAACAAAATGAAAACACTAACTTTCATCACCGGTAACACTTCTTTGCAACAAATCACGATCTTGATGAACTGCATGGACAAAATTTTGACATGCGAACAAACTGAAAACACCAACTTTCATCACCGGTAACAATTATTTGCAAGAAATCCCGATCTTGACAACTGCATGGACGAAATTTTGACAACATGCAAACAAAATAAAAACACTAACTTTCATAACCGGTAACACCTCTTTGGAACAAATCACGATCTTGATGAACTGCATGGGCGAAATTTTGACAACATGCAAACAAAATGAAAACACTAACTTTCATCACCGGTAACACTTATTTGCAACAAATCACGATCTTGATGAACTGCATGAACGAAATTTTGACAACATGCAAACAAACTGAAAACACCAACTTTCATCAACGGTAACAATTCTTTGCAACAAATCACGATCTTGATCAACTGTATGGATGAAATTTGGACAACATGCGAACAAACTGAAAACACCAACTTTCATCACCGGTAACAATTATTTGCAAGAAATCCCGATCTTGACAACTGCATGGACGAAATTTTGACAACATGCAAACAAAATAAAAACACTAACTTTCATAACCGGTAACACCTCTTTGGAACAAATCACGATCTTGATGAACTGCATGGGCGAAATTTTGACAACATGCAAACAAAATGAAAACACTAACTTTCATCACCGGTAACACTTCTTTGCAACAAATCACGATCTTGATGAACTGCATGAACGAAATTTTGACAACATGCAAACAAACTGAAAACACCAACTTTCATCAACGGGAACAATTCTTTGCAACAAATCACGATCTTGATCAACTGTATGGATGAAATTTGGACAACATGCGAACAAACTGAAAACACCATCTTTCATCACCGGTAACAATTATTTGTAAGAAATCACGATCTTCGTCAACTGCATGGACGAAATTTTGACAACATGCAAACAAAATGAAAACACTAACTTTCATCACCGGTAACACCTCTTTGCAGAAAATTACGATCTTGATGAACTGCATGGACGAAATTTTGACAACATGCAAACAAAATGAAAATACCAACTTTCATCACCGGTAACAATCATTTTTAAAAGAAATCACAATCTTGTTCAACTGCATGGACGAAATTTTGACAACATGCAACCCAGTGCTCTCTCTGTTCGTGTGTTAACGTACGCGCGATACACACCTTGAACAAATCTTCCTCTTGTGCAGATCTTTTTCTAAGATTCCCCTGGCCATTTTCTTACTGACACGAAGCTATTCAGAGAGTTGACTAGTGGTTATTTGTTTATCATGGGCAACAATTTCGCTATCCTTCACCACATTTTCATTCGTCCGTGCAGAAACTAGACGTCCTGTGCGTGGTTCACTTTAGAGGGACTTCCCCCTCCCCATTTTTAAACGTTGAAAAGCGTCAGAAGAACTGTGTGGGGATCAGACATTCATCGCCGTGGACTTTTTGTAGGTCTTGGAGCATTTCCGCTGCAGTTTTTTCTAATTTACAGTAAAATGTTATCATAGTTCTTTGCTCCATTACACAACCTCTGATGCGCTCCACTTACAGTCTTACTTCAACTGTGGCCACATGAAAACTGCTGCGTCACCTGACTCGAATGTTTTTCATACGATTACAGCACACTCTAGCGGTCAAAATCGTGAGCACGTTTGTTGCTTTTATTCAAAGGGCTGTCTTGTAAAAAATCAGCCCCGTTACTTAACAGGCACACTGTATATAACGAACTGCAAAGAATGTTCAGACATTTTTTTTTAGAACGTTCTTTTATAATAAATTACAGAAAATAAAAGACGATCAAAGGATTTAAATTGGCAACAGCGTGTTAGATGAACACGAAAGAAACATCTGCTGCAGTTAAATATCGCCTGCTAAGAAAATGGCGCGCGTAAACAAGCTGTGGACAGAAGGTTGTGTTTTTGTTCTTTACAAAGAGAAATATTTGTATTGTGTAATTAAAAAACGCTGTGAAAATCATGGAATTAACATTTCTAAATGTAAATTAAGCAATATGATTAATAATAGGAGGAAAAATCCTCAGGCATGGCTTTTAATAAAAAAAGAACACCAAACGAATATCCAAAGAAGGTACGTACTTTTACGACTATTGCAAAAGTAAGGTCTCTGGTCTTAAAAAAATCCACCTACCTAAAGAGTAATTGCTAAGTCGTTAAAAATATATGTATCAACTGTAAACAAACAAGGTAGTAACCAAAGATTTGAATCTGAAAAGAACGAAAAAATATAATGCTCACCGCCTTTTGTCTAAGCACGTGGCTGAGCGCAGAACACGGTGTAGACTTTTTTATGAAAATAACTTACCGCAGACAGATGAAAATTTATTGTGACTATAGATTAAGCACGGATCCACCTAAACTCCTGTAAAAGGCCGATTTACTATCGCAAAAGAGCAGAAAAAGACGTACAAACTTGGTCCTGAAATTCCAAAGAAAGTTGCAGTAAAGGATTTGAGATTACTATTGGTTTCTCGTACAATGGAAAACTGAAGTTAAGACAAGTTGAAAAGAATGTTAACATCAATTCTATTGTACATATTGCCAAAATAATATTTTAACTACTATATTTAAAGAGGAAATACCATTCCTTTATTCATAGAGCCTTCAAAGAGTAGGACTCCATCAAGATAAGGCTACCAGTCATACATCCAACTCTATTTCTCAAAAAAATGAAAAAGGAGACGGGTATACCTTTTGCTTATATTTCTTTAAAGTCCTATGATGTGTTACCAAAGGACAACTGTGCCTTCGGACTGCTGAAAAGTGCGCTTTCTAAACGCAGACCTAAAACAATGATTGGACTAGGAGCGGAATAAAATGCCACTACCAATTTTAAGAAATGTCCTGTTATCTCGGAAATATAGATGTAGGTTTATATCCAGAGTAAGGGCTATGAGATAGAACATTTAAAAAAGAAATAATTTTATTTTAAACATTGATTATATTGCTGGAAAATCGTTTTAAAAATGTGTGAGCATTCTTTGTAAAATGTGTTCTTTCGTTGACAAAGTAATAGGTTCTTTGCACGTAGATAATTTCAGTGTCAATAGATTTGTTTTAAATTCTGTTTTGAGGGAAGGGTGGTTAACCTCAACCGTAAGCAAGAGCTATAAAGCAGTCGTCTGTTCCTAATTTGTGGCCACTGGTTGCAAGCAAAGGAGAGATTCAGTACCTAAAAACAAACACGCTGCCCTCGAATCATCTGAGATTCGAACCCGCTCTGACGAAAGTTCAGAAGACAGCGCTTAGACCACTGAGCCACGAACAACGCAAAAGAATACAAACAGCTGCCGAAATAGCTCATATCGGCAAGGGCCGGGAGCCCGAAAACACTGTCACGCAACAGTTACATGTCTTGTGTGTGTGATCGTGAGGCATTTCAAAGAGACTGTCCTTAGTTCTATAAATAAAATTTGCATGACATGATCACCTTTGACTTTAGTATTTAGTAGTGTTTTACGTTTGTATAAAATTAGGGCAATGATTTTAAATTGCAGCGTACACATTTCTGTTTTACACAATAAAATGCAATCATTTCGGTATTACGGAAAATATGTGTAGGCTAAAAAGAATTTGAATTACTAAAATGCTCAAAAAATTTAGTTAATAACATGGAATTTAAAATCTTCCATAATTGAAAATTAATAGATTTTCGCAAAAAGGCTTCCAAGATTTTTTTTTGTGGGAGACCCCCTAATATTTCCGGTATGCCACTGACCTAAGTTATAAGTTTTCTACTTTTATGCGGAGGTCTGCGTTAGTCTTGATACTTTACTTTAGTTCCTATAGCTTTCTTCAGTTTGGCTTTACGCAACTCATGTATACGCTTTTTGCGATTATACGTTACAATTTGGATTTCAGATGATCAAAAATACAAGGTTCGCCATTTCCTCTACAGAATTCCGTACGCAGATGCATTAGACAACAGCGCACTTAACTAGCAAATTGCCACATGGGTCTGAACTTCCTGAAACATGGTTCTTCGGGCTTCTTCGAGTTGAGCTACACTGTAATTTCACGGAGATTCACTCGTTTGTTTTCAAGAACAATGCTCGACATGTCTTCTATCTTGTTTGTAGTTGGCCGGCCCTGTCGATGCTCATCTTCGATGTCAACACGGCCCTTTTCGAATTCTTCGATGTCAACACGGCCCTTTTCGAATTCATTGCATCAAAAAACACACCTTTGACATTACCTTCTCTTCATACTAGTTAGTAATGGACCATCCGTGAATGATCTTCTGCAGTACGTCACACGTGATAAGATTACAGTCGACACGCACTGAAGTCACAGCACGAGTCACGTGCTACAGAGGTGAAACACGTTACAAGCAGAGCTGAGTTCGGGCTCAAGTTTAAGAGCCCGCTCCCGAAGTATGTCAGTCCGAGCCAGAATTTTATATTGCAAGATAGAGCCCGGGCCCGAACGAGCCCGAAAACTACGATTAACCTGTTTAGGCATTAAAAAAGCCTTCTCTTCCAGATTTCCAGTCTTTCCTACCCGTGCAATTAACCGATGTCTTTCTCAACTGTGGAGTGGGAAAGAGATGTCTATCTATTTCTATAGTTTTTTGACCATTCATTTCTTCCTGAAACGTTTCGGGGGAGGAGGGGTGGGTATCAGGAAATCAGGAAACATCGGAAAGCAAAACAATCTACGTCGTACGTTGCTCAATAGAATTAGCAGGGAGCTGGCCCTTTGAGGTAGGCAGCAAAATTTCGTCAGCTTGCTATCTACTGTCTATAGATCTTAAAGAAACTTTTCCTTCGCAAAAATCCTGTAACTCATGGTCTATGGAATTTTGTTACCCAAGTCCGGACTGGATAGTCCTGCTGAATTTCTACTCCCCATCTAGACCCAGTTGCCGAAGAATCCTCGAAAGTGTAAAAAAAGTCTCGTGTGATAAATCATGTAAAATCACATTAAAAGAAAAAGGAAGAAAATTCTCTCCCTCTCTCAGAGCCCGAGCTCGCACGAGCCCGAACTCCAGTAAGTATTACGCAGCCCGATCCCGGTTCGGGCTCGGACTGTACTTCGGGCTCGGCTCGTCTCAGCTCTGGTGTCAAGACGACACCTATGCAGTGATATACTCCATCGGTGTAGTTTAGTGATATACTATCGGTTTAGTGATATACTTCATAGGTGTAGTTTAGTTCAGTGTTTCCCAACCGCAGGTCCACGGACCAGTACCGGTCCCCTAAAAACGAGTGAATCCAATTTTTTTTTTTATTGAACATCTGTCGCGAAAGATTAAAGTCAGCTCGTGGATCGCTAATCTCTTCACAGAAGATCTGAACTCCTGCAGGCTAACTCACCAGGAAAAGGAAAGTTTCGTTGAACTTCATTCTGATGGCAGTCTGGTGTCGAGATTCAGATCCAAATCTCTAACTCGGTTTCTGCGTATTATGGAGAAAGAATGTCCAAGTCTCAGCGACAAAGCTCTAAAACTATTGGTAACTTTTTCAACAACGTATTTACTGCGAGAAAACCTTTTCAGCCCTTTTGGCAGTTTAGAAGATTATCGCGAAGCAGCAGCAACAGACGTCGCATTGACCCCAGAAAAAAATTATATGAACGGTAAGGAGAATATTGTCATATTTTGGATTGCTGTTATTAATCATTAAAGAATATTAACAGATTAGATAACAATACCTGTAAGTACGTGAAATGGAATAATCTGGTACATAAATTATGGATTGTACGCAGTGATCATTATAATACAGAATATTACGAGATTAAATACTCGAAAATAGCCTAAAAGTTTTGTTTTGGCATCGCCGGTCGGTGAAAGTTTCCTCAACGTTTTTCCGCTCCGCTAATGCAAAAAGGTTGGAAACCACTGGTTTAGCCGGTTAGAACAACCGGTTTTGAAGCGAGGATTCGATCTTTATCACCTGCAAAATTGCGTTTTCACGCTGGATCCCGGTTTTTGAAAATGGATGTACTGGCTGCTGGGTTCCTCGTAAAATGTGTAATATTTGTTCACACACCGTCTGGAATAATTGAAAATTCCTTCTTCGGTAAAAAAATAAATTCAGAGAGAGATGATGTGATATACTACTACACAGGTGAAGCACGTGTCAAAACGATAAATCTACTGCAGGATATATTCCGTTGGTGTAGTTTAATCGGTTAGAACAACTAGCTCCGGAGCTAGTAGGATCCCAGTCATCGACAAATTTGTGTTTTCACATACGTCTAACTTCCTTCCGACCGCATGAGTTCGGAAACGAATTCCTAATAAGAAAAGTAAAGTCGAGAATTATGTATATAGGTCTATAAGTCAACCGTTAGGTGAGTGAGCAATCAGCAGTCAACTAGAAAATAATGGTGGCACTTAAGGGAATGTCATTCATTTGAATGCTATGCCCGAATCGTTCTCAAATCATTCATCGTAAATGATGAAGAGCTGGCTCTCTTTTGGGCAATTTGTCAGAAAGAGCTGTGGACTTAAAAGCGCTTTGGTCGTAAACAGAAGATCCGGCAACGAATTATTCAACCAATGAGCGTAGTGACAACCTGAAAATTGAATGGTCATTCACGAATGGCTCTTCTGCGTGAATGCTGAATGAACTCCCAAGAAGCAAATATTTATGCCATTACCACTCTATATACAGAGAAGCCAATTCATGGAGAATGTTTCTTCGTGAAGTCTTTTTCTTGCAAAAAACGAATTACTTCACGGCAGAATTGGGCAAAATCGTAACTGAATTAATCGGTAAAGCATTACAGCGTAATTTTAATGGAAACAAGAACTTAGAGTTACCATTACATGATAATGGTGAACTGGTCATTAGAATTACATGATAATTGTAATGACATGTAACAGTTACCCATTATAATCGTAATGGTTAATGGTTAACTATATGTTGGTAATTAACCAATAACTTATGGGTAACAATACGACGTGAATAAACCAACAACCCGTACACCCTTACACGTTGCGTAGGTTATTTGACAATTGTTCCACCCCTCGGACCTCAAACGCGTGTATGTATATAGGTATTGGAGATTGTACGTGTATGACATGAGTAGTTACCCCGTCTTCGCCGCAAGTAAAGTGATTTGAACGAAATAATACATATGAAGTAAGTACGAATGGGATATTTATTTTGGTTAGAGAACAGAACAAAAATGAAAGAAAGATCAATGCTGTTGCATGTGATCTAGTCTTCAACAAAGAAGAAGAACATAACGTCTAACCGATTCTTGCCGCTTCTAGAACATTCTACACGACACTTCGGTCTCTGTCTGCTATGTTACATGGCCGACATTTCTAGACATAGCTTTTGACACACGTACACTTCTACTGTATAAACTATTTATAGTATGTAACTATAATTTGCAAATTGTGTAACTTCATTACCAAATAATTCCATTGCGTTTGAATGGCATTATTAAATAACTGAATTATATCATCTTCATTGTAATGCATTACAGATTAATTCCATTACCTTGATTTTTTTAAAAAAATTTTTTATTAGAGGTTTAACGACCCCCGTGAGGAACTCAATGGGCTATAAGCAGTCGCCCGTCCCTAATTTAGGGTCACTGGTTCCAGGGAAGGGAGAGAGCCAGTACCGTAAGACAAACACAACATCCATGCCTCACCGGGATTCGAACACGCGCCCCTTTTGGACGAATGATCAGAGGCCACCGCTTAGACCACTGCGCCACCGGGGTGACCCATTACCTTGTGCAAACCATACTTGGGATTACCTTGTAATGCATTACACATTAGTTGTAATCTGTACTTCCATTACTTTGTAATGCATTTCTGCGCAATTCTGCTTCACGGATACCTGTTTTTTGGGGCCACACTCTCACAGTAGCCTCCACTTTGAATCTGGAATCAATCGTGGAACGACACTAGCGCCATCATGCATGGACAGCTTTTTTGACACTATTATGGTTATTTCATTAATAGTGAAATTTCATTTTATGCCCCTTCCCCATTATCGATAAAATAAATATATTATCTTATTTTTCGAAACCTCTTCTTTTAAAAATTACATACTGAGTACACTGAAGAGCAAATTGAATTAGAAACAGCTGGCGTTATGCAAATGTGGCGCTGTGGGCGGCCCTGTAAACGGAAACGACAGGACATATGCAGCGATCCGACAATATAAGGAGTGATGCGACGGGAATCAGTAAGAGTCGGACACAGTATGAGAAAGACGAAGGATGTAAGCGCATTTGATCGTGGGCAAATTGTCGGGGCCCGACGAATGGGTCATTCCATCTCGGAAGTTATGCAGGCACTAGGATTTTCACGAGCCACTGTGTCACGGGTGCACCGTGAGTACATCGAATCCGGTAAAACCATCCCTGCAAGGGCCAACTGCCATGGACAACAGCGTGTGGATGAGCGGAGTCATCGTCGGCTAGCTCGCATTGTAACAGCGGAGAGACGGGCCACAGTGCAAGAAATCACTCGGCAATTTAACGCTGATGCGTGTAAGTAACCACACCATCCAGAACCATCTCCTCGCTATAGGGTACAGAAGCCATCGTCCCACGAGGGTACCGCTGCTGACCGCACATCACAGGGTGCAAAGATTAGCATGGGCGCGTGAAAATCGCCACTGGACCCTAGTGGAAAAATGTTGCCTGGACTGATGAGTCGAGATTCACGTTGGTACATGCAGATGGCAGGATACGAGTACGGCGCAAACCACATGAAGCGATGGATACTTCTTGCCAAGCAGGGTACTCTTCAAGCTGGTGGGGGTGGCATTCTCGTCTGGGGACTGTTTACGTGGACTGAAATGAGACCCTTGGTACGTGTGACATCGTCCCTCACAGGTCAACGTTACCGGGAAGTAATGGACGATCATATGCTCCTGTTTGTGTGTCTTCAACATCCCACTGGGGACCTCATCCTGAAACAAGACAATGCACCGTGCCATCGGTCCCGAATTGTATCCGAATGGTTGGATGAACGCTCCACCGACGTGACCTCGCTTCCTTGGCCAGCTAGGTCACCTGACCTCAATCCCATCGAACACATCTGGGATGCCATCGAGAGAGATGTTCGAGGCTCTGACCCTCTCCATAAAATCTTCGTGAACTGTGGGAGCTTATTCAGGGGTCGTGGATCCGTATGGCTTCCCAATGCTCCCGGTGTGTTCTCGAGTCCATGCCGAGACGAATCACCGCCGTCATCAGGGCGAAAGGTGGTGCTACACGTTACTAGACAGGTATCTCTAATTCAATTGCTCTTCAGTGTATATGTTAGTTTCTTGGCCTAGACTATACTTGATGTAGTAAGATCCTTCCTGAGGAGGAACTTTTCAACCACGGAAGGAGATATGAAAATTTTGTGTGACTCTCACACGAAAGCTATTGCTATTCACAAGACCTTGGGAGTTAAGCATCTTTGATATAACCAAGAGTCCAAGATTAACTCCACGTCATCTGAGTTTTCCGTTGGTTGGAATTTATTGGAGCGAAGGCCTCAAAGGCCCAAAGATCGCCACTCTGAAATCTTGGGAAATTACTCATTCTTCATAACCATGATTTTACCAAATAATGTTGCTATATGACGATAACTGTAATCTCTTAATTTTAACTGAATAGCCCAGAGTTTCTTGAGCTATGCTCAAGGTAATCGTAGATTCCGTGCATATTTGTCTTAAAGTTATTACTGTCTTGACATTGCGTTGCCTCATGCTCGCGAGAATAAACAATGATACCTGGTGTTCCACCTGCCGGGTTGAATCTTATAGGATGTTTCTTTTACACACACACACACAAGTGCCAGCGTAGTCTGGCAGTTAGAGTACACCTCCGCGAAATGTATGTATGGGAAAAAAATGAAACTTTGACCCAGTGGATTTTATCCGAGTGAAATAACTAGTGGTGATGCAAGGTGTTCTCACCTTGGAGCATAGACGCCGACTATAGGAGGGGAGTCAAGGTGAATCTTGCCCCTTTGTTAATTTATTGGGGGGGGCAGTGCCCACCCAATATTTTTGGTTCCGTTTAATTAAATAATCGCTTTAGTCACATAATGTGGAACAAGATCCACCTTATGAGGCCGAACCAATTTTTTTCGAAAATATTAATAAATAATAAATAAATAAAAAGCATTTTTCCCATTCTCAGCATTGCTCATTTGATAAGGAACTGGATTGCCATGCCCGTATTAATAGCATTTAAGATGTTATCGTGGTATGTGGTAAATGATTAAAACATTTTATCATGAATGAAATACAGAAACGTATAATCTAGCTCCTTCATTTGACTACTTTACTGTGAAAATTAATTGGAACAAAGTAAAAAATCACTCTTTTTTCCAAAACTATGCCTTTATATTATTCTATGCCTTGATATACACTGATAAATACCTGTATTAGTATGAAGTATGTCTTCCTTTAGCAGAAATACTCTCTTGAATTCATTTTGGCATTGACTCCACTAATTGAGTGCACATATTTTTGACTTCACAATCGTGGAACCACAGTTTTATAGCATTATTTATCATGCGTTCTTTGGTTGTACAGTCCATTTCACCTAAACGTCTCTTCAAAATATTCCACAAGTTTTCTATGGGATTAAAGTCTGGTGAATTTCCAGGCCAATCAAGCAAATGCATTTGATTTTCCAGCATGAGATTCTTGACCAATTTCGAATTGTGACATGGGGCCAAGTCATGTTGAAATGTCCCGTCAAACGTTTGCAAGAATGGAACAATCCTACGTTGAAATATTTCTACGTACTTGGCTGAATTCATCATACCTTGAACAGGAACTAAACTTCCAGTGCCATTTGATGTGAAAAAACTCCAAAATATCTGTTTCAGAGGGTGTTTTACAGTTTGTTTGACATGCTCAGGTCTTAAGGCTTCACAGTTGCTTCGTCTAACGACATTTGCTTGGTAACTCTGCACAAATAAATGAGTTTCATCGCTGAAAATTACTTTTTTCAGTCGTCAGCAGTCCATGATTTATATTTTTTGGCCTATGCTAAACGTTTCATCTTCATTTTCGCATTCAAATATTGTTTTTTCGTTGGTCTTCTTGCCTTCCGGACAACTTCCAGAAGCCTACGGCATAGAGTTGAATCACTAACATCACAACCACTAGCCAATAAATCTCTTTGAGTGCCGGTGCTTTTTTTTTTTTTTTTTTTTTTTCTGATTGGATATTTATCGGTTTGTGGAGTTGTTTTTCGTTTTCTTCCACATTTACCTCTCCTTTTTGGAGACGATGATCCAGATGCATTGTATCGCGTAAGCAGTCTTGATACACTTGATTTGCCTTCACCAACTGCAGAAGCGATATTTCTCACTGTCATAGAAGTGTGATCTTTCAGAGCAATTATTTTTGCACGCTTCCTTGGGGAAATATCCATTTTTCAATACACGAAAGCAACACGTATTCACAGAGAGCAAAAACTAACATCCACCTGTCACACACAAAAGCTCGCAACTGAAGCTGAAATGCCTATTTCCTGTTTAAAACCGGTCAAACCACATTCTTACTATCAAGTTCTAACAGTCACACCTCCTCACAGCTGATAAAACTGGTTTACGTGGGTTTGCGACATCAACTGGCGATCACATTACAATTCTGAGAATGAAATAGCTTGTCCCAATTAATTTGCACGGTATAGTATTTATTTTTTGCGCTTCTTGTTCTTTGTTTGAGTAACTCAGCTAACTTTTCATATTTTTTACTAAACTTTGGAAATAAAATCTCTCTTGATATTTTTATAAAATCACAGGCTGAATTTTTTAAACATGTTAATATTCAGCGAAAGAATATTTGTTTCCTTGTTCATTTGTTCACGAGCAATTACAATCGTGTTTTAAAATATACGTCGAATCTCATAATTTATCTTTTTGCCCCATTTTTTTTTACACATTGGAAAAGACATGTCCCCCCCCCCCAATACGTCTGATCTCTTCACCCCGGCCCCACCCCCACCCCCAATAATTTGAAGAAGTCGGCGCCCCTGCCTTGGAGACACCTGCACGTTCTTTTCAATTACGCAGGAATTGAAATTCCAGACCACGTCTGATTCAATGCAGACAGGTTTTTAAGTTCTATAAACAATTCAAGCACCTTATCATATTTAGTCCTTACACGTTTCATTGTCTGTTTAAATTTTTGTTCTGAATTTATTTTTATAGGTGCTCATGACAGTTGCACAGTTCAAGAACGAGCATAACGAGAGAAAATATTTCTTCTTGGGGGGGGGGGGCTTAACGACAACTGTGAGCAACTCGATGGGCTATAAGTTGTTGTTCGTCCCTAATTTAGGACCACTGGTTACAAAGAAGGGTGAGAGCCAGTACCGTCAGACAAACACGTCATCCATGCCTTATTGGGCCGCCGGGTGGCCTAGTGGGCAACGTTCGTGACTGCCACGGAAAGGATCTCAGGTTCGATCCCAGACAGAAAGGAACGCTCGTTCCACTAAATATCCGCCGTGCGTCGGATGGGCACGTTAAGCCGTCGGACCCCGGGTACTGGCCTCCCGGTAATAAATAAGGGCGTCTTCCTCCCCCTTTCTACTTCGCTTCCGTGTACCTTTCCTATCGGGCACTCTAGCCCGAATCTCCTAGCTTCCTATTTCTAAGGGTTGTTAAGGACCTGGGGTCAGACACTCCCTTCCTAAAATCCTCTACATATGATCATTTGACCCATGCCTCACCGGTATTCGAATCCGAACTACTAATCTAGAACGAATGTTCAGATGCCAACTCTTTGACTACTGCGCAACTAGGGCGGCCAAGCCGTCATTACATATACATCATAGCGTCCCTCAGAATATTTTCTTTTTTTATTATGCGAATTAGAAAAATCCCCAATTGCTTTATATTGGTAGCTTTCCTTTACCCATGAGCATTTAACGCTAGGACGAGTCGCTAATCTTTAATCTTGGTTCATTAGTGAAAGGGATGTAACCAAAATTGAAGCCAAAATACCTCACTTTGAATTCAATTTTAGGCAGATGTATTACACAAGATATTTGTCGAGATAATTTGTGTGTGTAATTCTTGCTTGAAATTGTCAAAAGCTAAAGTTATAGACTCTTGATACTGAGCTGACAATTTTTCTAAGCCTTAAAACCATTTCTATCGGCACAATACTTGCACATTCAGAGCATAAAATTCCGTAAGTAAAAAAAAGCTCAGGTAACCAAAAAAAAAAAAAAAAAAAAAAAAAAAAAAAAAGTATAATAATGCGACAGCGAATAATTTTAGCTGTCACATAAACTGTACCTATGGTTTATTTCTTTGTTTGTTTCGAGATTTATTAATGATCACCGTGAAGAAGTCTAATCAGCCGCCCATCCCTGATTTATGTGGCCACTGGGTCGGGAAAGGCGAGTACCGTACGATACTGGCCTTTCTCGACCCACCCTCATCGGGGCTCGGGCCCAAGCCCACTCGGACGAACGTTCAGAGACCTTAGATCACTGTGTCACAGGGGCCGCGCCAGAGCTGAGTTCGGGCTCAATTTTAAGAGCCCGAGCCCGAAGTATGTCCGCCCGGGCACACCTGAGTCAAAATTTTATATTGCTAGCCCGGGCCTGAAAGAGCCAGAAAACTATGATTAACCTGTTTAGGCATTAAAAAAATCTCTTCTTCTAGACTGCCACTCTGTCCTTCCTGTGCAATTAGCCGATGTCATTCTCAACTGTGTAGTGGGGAAGAAATGTCTATCTATTTCTATAGTTTCTTTGACAATCCATTTCTTCCTGAAATGCTTCGGTGTGCTGGATCTCAGGAAAAATCAGGCAGCACGGCAATCTACGTTGTACGTTGCTCAATAGAATTAGAAGGGAGCTGCCCGTTGAAGTTGGGAGCAAAATTTCGTTAGTTTTCTATCTAATATCTATAGTTCTTGAAGAAACCTTTCCTTCGCAGAAATCTATTAATTCGTGGCGTATGGTATTTGTTACCCAAGGCCAGAATGAATAGCTCTGCCGAGTTTCCACTTTCCATCTAGACCCAGTTGCCAAAAAATTCTATTTAACAACTAGAAAGCGTAAAAAAAGTCTCGTGTGCTCAATCATACAAAATCACATTTTTAAAAAAGGAAGAAAATTCTCTCCCTCTGTCAGAGCCTGAGCTCGCCCGAGCCCGGTTCGGGCCCGAGTTGGACTTCGGGCTTTCGCATCAATGAATTAATAATCTTACTATATAAAAGGCAAGACTTGCGACGACGTGAATCATTTTTTAACCATAAACAAACAACTACGAACGCTGTTTAATAGAAGAAAACGAACATTTATATTCCGGTGTTCACACCATGTTATCCGTAAGCGTACCTGTTTAATGTTTTGTTTACATCTCTTTTCTTTCGTTCGAAGTTAGTTTTTTTTTTCGTGTGCGGTGAAAGTGGAAGGACACATTAGTTTTTTTGCAATGGAAGTCGAAGTACACAGTTGTAGGTTGTAAACTTTTTTACTTTACTGGGAACTCAGTAAATGGGTTTTACGACTTGGTCATGGTACCCATGAAACAGCTGATGGGCTGGGCTACCAGAGGAAATTATAGAGATGCCTACACATATTTTATATGATGGTAATATAGCAAAAAAATATGTTTGGTGAGAACTTGAAAATTTCTGATTTCAAAACATTTGCGAAGAAAGCCATTCTGTGTTCCAAAAACTCTGATGTTGAGAAATTAAATGAGAATGTTCAATATCTGTTAGAGGGGAAAGCAAGCACATACTTAAGCTCTGATTCAACTGATACCGATGGCGAAAAAAATACTGAACAGTATTATCCTATAGAGTTTTTAAATGAGCAAACTCCATCAGGAATGTCACTTCACAGACTGAAGTTGAAGATTGGAGCTATTATTATGCTCCTGAGAAACCTCAATACACAACGAGGTTTATGCAATGGAACAAGACTGTTGGTTAAAGAACTAAAGCCCAATTTGGTCATTGCAGAAGTACTCACAGGCTCAGCATGTGGTAAAGGTGTTTTTATTCCACGAATTGACCTCGCACCTACTGATATAGACCTCCGATTCACACTAAGACGACGACAATTTCCTGTAAAACTCGTCTTTGCTATGACCATTAATAAGTCTCAAGGTCAAACACTCGAGAAAGTAGGTATCTACCTTCCTGAACCAGTTCTCATCCATGGACAACTTTATGTTGCATTGTCAAGAGTTCGACGGTTTGATAATGTCACAGTTACAGTAGTACATGGGCCAGAACAAGGAAAGGCACTTCCGGATTCCGAAAAGATATTCGCAAAATAATATCGTATACAAATATATTTTCCAACGCCGTTGACTTAAATGATAAATGCTAAAAAAAAAAAAAATCATTAAAAAACAAGTACCACCCCCTCCCCCCAAAAAACCAACAAGAAAGATGACACCGAATTTTCGGGTGTAAAGCACGTCTTTTGAATCCGTTCTGACGCAAACTAAATTTATCAAAGCTATTCAAAGACAGTGGAACCGGTATGGAAAACAATAGTATCTGACGGAAGAAAGAAGTTTTTCAATCGGGTCTTTAATCCCTCAGATATTGCTGTAAACGGAATCGTGAGCTTACGAACTCTTAGAAACAGAGTTATCGACAAAAATAAGATGTGACTTAACGTCCCTTGGTGGGAAAACATGCATTATTTTAGAAAAAAGGTATTCACAAAAGGTTTATTTATCCATATGAGCGGTATCGGTCCAAGAAAAAAAATTAGTCGAGTTTTCAGGAACCCAGATTTTGCTACAAATACATCAGAAGTAGAAATTAACACTTATGACCCCTGGTGGCCAAACCATTCTTTACCAAACATCAGAAATTACGTAAAAAATATTTTCCGTCAGGTCTTGTATGCGATACAGGAAGAATTTTTCAAATCGGAGTTTTAGGAGCAGAAAACTCAATTTACCATTGTGCGTCTTAGCGGAATTTATAGGAAAAACATAAACAGTTGAATTTATAGGAAAAACATTTCGCATCGGAAACACTATCCAACAAAGAAGGAATTTTTCAAAAAGATATTGACAAAAATAAGATATATATCTACGCCCCTGGCGTAGAAACCATGCATTATTTCAAGAAGAAAATGTTTCTAAAAAGTTTGTCGGCATTACTAGTATTGGTCTACAAACGACATTATTTTCAATCGAGATTTTAGAAGCTCATATTTTGCTGCAAATACATCAGAAGCGGAAATTAAGACTTACGCCACCTGGTGGCCAAACAATTTTTTACCAAAATTTGAAATTATGTACAAACGATTTCCCATCAGAAGCTGTATCCGATGCAGAAAGAATTTTTCAGATTGGAGATTGAGAAGCAGAGATATAGGGGAAAACGCAATTTACCTTTACGCCCCCTAGCGGAAAGTCTGTGAATTACTTGAAAATTTTATATTTATAGGAAAAACATGTCACACTAGAAACAATATTCAACAAAGAAGGAATTTTTTAAATCGGACTCTTAGAAGTCGAGATATTGACAAAAATAAGATATGCATCTACGCCCCCTGGCATAGAAACCGTGCACTATTTTAAGGAGAAAATGTTTCTAAAAGGTTTGTCGACATGAGTAGTATCGGTCTACAAACGATGTGATTTTCAATCGAGAATTTAGAAGCTCATATTTTGCTGCAAATACATCAGAAGCGGAAATTAAGACTTACGCCACCTGGTGGCCAAACAATTTTTAACAAAAATTTGAAATTACGTGCAAACGATTTCCCATCAGGAGCTGTATCCGGTGCAGAAAGAATTTTTCAGATCGGAGATTTAGAAGCAGAGATATAGGGGAAAACGCAATTTACCTTTACACCCCCTAGCGGAAAGTCTATGAATTACTTGAAAATTTTGGAATTATATGAAAAACATGTCACACGGAAAACACTATCCAACAAAGAAGGAATTTTTCAAATCGGACTCCCAGAAGTCGAGATATTGACAAAAATAAGATATACATCTACGCCCCCTGGCGGAGAAACTGTGGAATATTTCAGGAGGAAAATATTCCGAAAAGGTTTATCGATGTGAGTGGCATCAGTCCACGAAAGAATTTTTTCAATCGATATTTTAGAAGCTCAGATTTTATGGCAAATACATCAGAAGCTAAAATGAACACTTACGCCCCCTGGTGGCCAAAGTATTCTTTACCAAAAATTTGAAATTATATGCAAAAGATTGTGAATCAGGAGATGTGTCAGCTGAAAAAAAAATTTCAGATCGGAGTTTTAGAAGAAGAGTTATCGGAAAAAATGCAATTTACTTTTACGCCCACTAGCGGAAAATCTATGCGTAGTTTGAAAAAGAAACTATATCCAAAATACTCTTCGGCATAAATGGAATCGAAAGATAAAAGATTTTTTTCAATCGGATGTTTAGAAGCAAATATGTGGAATAAAACGTATTTTTGAATTCGACATCATCTGCATTTACGCCCTCTAGCGGCGAAATTCTACATCGTAAAAAAAAAAAAAACGAAATAAAGGATCATCATTCGCATATTTCAAGCTTTCGAATGCAAAAAGAATTTTTCAAATCGGACTAATACTGTAGTTGCAGAGATACCGTGGGTACAGACGGACGGACAAACCGATAACATAATCACGATCTTTTTTTACAAAAGGCGTGCTAAAAAACAAACAAAAAAACAACACGCGTAAGGGAATCCACGTTCTTACCAAGGGAGGATTATCATCCAGCAAACGCTTCCGCATTTTGTATTTCTATGCATGAATAATTAAGCACATCGAGGGTATGTTCAACGCACACTCATTATTTACGACGACTCCTCAAAATATTATAATAAACGCTTGAATAGGAATAAGTGATTTCTAGAACCCGTTATATTCTTTTCTCAACGGACTTTACCGCTAGTGCGGCCCCATAATTTATTAAGTCTCTTTAAGGTATACCACTACGTTGAAAACGCCGTTTTGGGCCAAATTTCACATTTTCCAAAAATGCGTTCATTTTAAAGCCCCATTCTTTAGGATTCCCAAACTGCCTTTGTTTCTTGTCTACGATGAATAGATACAGAGTTTATAGCAATCGGAATATCTAAACCCAGGTGTCAAACGAACGGGAAGTGACACTTGAAAGGCCGGAAGTTGGGAAATAATTAGATTAGTCTTACTATTTGTGCATTAAACTGTAGTAGAAAATATCTTGTACAAGGTTTTACGGATATGGCAATACTTTAGGAACAATTATGTGATCAATTTATATTTGCGAGGGTGGCAAACATTAACATACTTTTCATCCCATCAAAACTGTGTCCTTTAAAATTTAATCACGTTTTTTGCAGGATGAGATTTTCGTCCCGAACTCTTTACGGAAAACCTGATAACTGCAAAAGGTATGTAAATAAATTGATGAAACTTGGTATATATCTTCCTTGCAATGTTGTTCATGCAATGAACTAACAGTTTTGCTGTTTGTCAGTTGAAAGTTAGGTTATGGCTATTTACATTTAACATAGTGAAGAAATATGTCAAAAATTCACACTAATGCATGTAGAAATGAGTTTATCTCAGCAGTGTTTAGGAACATCACTTACCTTTTAGTTCACTGCATAGATAAGTCATGCGCATATGCTGATGCAAAAACTGCCATCATATATCTGTAACTTTTTTATTTAGAGCGTTTACCGTAAACGACATACTTCCTTAAATTCTGAAAAAATACGGGATTACGCCATATAATACAAATTTTGAAAATGACAATCCGATTTTTGGCGTAAATGTGACAAGGATGGTAAGTCAGATAATATCCGAAAACTTGAAAATTTTCATCGTCCTGGAGCGGGACTCGAACCCGCGTCTCCCAGAAAAACGCCCGGGTATGCTAATCACTAGGCCACCCAGAACGACCAGCTTTCAAGTTTCCGATCAATTTGAATATAACCATCTCAGGATTCGCTAGTCGAAGCAACCGGCATTCATGTTTAGCGAATCTGAAGGTTAAGAATCTTATCCCGTGTTTGCCCGGAGAAGCAGATAAATCATGAAAGAAATACGGGATTACGCCATATAATACAAATTTTGAAGATGACAATCCGATTTTTGGCGTAAATGTGACAAGGATGGTAAGTCAGATAATATCTGACTTACCATCCTATAATATCTGACTTAGGACGATGAAAATTTTGGGAGACGAATATCTGACTTAGGACGATGAAAATTTTCAAGTTTTCGGATATTATCTGACTTACTATCCTTGTCCCATTTACTCCAAAAATCGGATTGTCATCTTCAAAATTTCCTTAAATTCTTTCGGACATTTTCTAATATCTTGAAAATTTATATTGATATCATTTTTTTTTCAACATTTTTGTGTTTTTGTGTGTTAACCTTCCTAAAAAAAATTACCTATTCTTGCATTTTTTCAAAAAAAGTGCCCCCAACAGACTGTTTTGAGAATATTTGAATGACATACAGAAAATCCATTTTGGTTGTCGCTATTTCTCCCACTGCTTCTCAAATAACTAACGCAAAATAAAGGATTTACTTTGGAATTAAACTGGAAGATTTCCGCACTTGAAATATGAAAATCATTTGTGAAGTTTGCAAGGTGTATGAAAATCACACATACAGGCAGTAAGGAATTGTTTAAACTTTGATCAATTCAGTGTCATGCAATCGACAATTCTGATCCCTCAAATTCCGGTGACGAATGTCAATTTAATAATAAGAGGGTGTGAAGGTAAAAACAAGGAGAAATCGCTCAAGTGTGTGTTTATGGAAGAGGAAACTGTTTCATCCTTGAGAGATCCGAACTTTTATGACAAAGTCAACAATGTCTGTTATGGGTAACAGATAGGTGTATGTAATCGTCTTCATCCTGTTGACAAAAAACCCCTCATGGGGACCTTCAGAGTTTTCATCTACTTCCTACTCGTTGTATCATGAAACTCTTGAATCATTCGCCGAGACAATCAATAGCCAGTGGCCCACCACCACGGCCATCAATGAGCCAGGGAAACTAGGAGTTACGAGGCTTTAAGCTCCTAGTTAATTGCGAAATATTAGCCCCAGTAATCCCTTCGATGCAGATGACTCATCAATCTATCAGCTGGCATGACGTGTTTCACCGTCTACCAGATAGGCCACGTGCGTTTTGTTCGTATGCACACACATTTTATCGTTCTGATGCAACAGATATAATCGATCTCTTTCTGTTTATGTGCCTGGGATAATAAGATGTCGAATGCTAGTGGTAAAGCAAAGAATCTGCGATTCAGCGAAACGTCCATGCCTCAGGGAAATTACGAAGGAACTAAAACCACTTAATCCCTGTGTTCAATGAGTTCTTAAAACATTGAAAATACATCTCATGAAGCTCCTTGCAGGGAAAGAGTGGAAGCCAAAAACAATAGAGATAACAATTTAGAAACACATGTGTTAAATTACCCCGAATGACGACTTCGCAAAGAATAACCGCTTATAAAGTCTAAAGAAATAAACACTCGTAGTCAGTGTAACGGTTTAAGGTATCCGACTACGTTGGAGGCACTTTAAAAAAATGCAAGAATGGGTTATATTTTTTTTAGGAAGGCTGACACACAAAAATACATAAACGTTGAAAAAAATGATATCAATATAAATTTTCAAGAAATTAGAAAATTCGTGAAATAATTTAAGGAAATATATCGTTTACGGTAAACGCTCTTAATAAAAAAGTCACACATATATAATGGCATTTTTTGCATCAGTATATGCTCATGACTATTATCTATTCAGTGAACTAAAGGTAAGTGATGTTCCTAATAAACACTGCTGAGATAAACTCATTTCTACATACCTTAGTGTGAATTTTCGACAAATTTCTTCACTATGTTAAATGTAAATAGCTGTAACCTAACTTTTAACCGACAAACAGTCTTAGTTCATTGCATGCAGAACATTGTAAGAAATATGTATACCAAGTTTCATCAATTTATTTACATACCATTTGCAGTTACCAGGTTTTCCGTAAAAAGTTCGGGACGAAAATATCATCCTGCAAAAAACGCGATTAAAGTTTAAAAGACGCAGTTTTGATGGGATGAAAAGTATGTTTATGTTTGCCACCCTCACAAACATAAATTGATCACATAATTCTACCCAAAGTATTGCCAGATCCGCAAAACCTTGTACAAAATATTTTCTACTACAGTTTGATGTAGAGATAGTAAGACTAACCTAATTATTTCCCAGCTTCCAGCCTTTCAAGTGTCACTTCCCGTTCGTTTGACACCTGGGTTTAGATATTCCGATTACTATAACTCTGTATCTATTCATCGTAGATAAGAAACAAAGGCAGTTTGGGAATCCTAAAGAATGGGACTTTAAAAAGAACGCATTTTTACAGAATGTGAAATTTGGCCCAAAACGGCGTTTTCATCGTAGTGGTATACCTTAAATAATACAGTGAACTTTGGTTATACAAAGTCGTATCAGAATATGAACACCCCTGGAATCACAGTGTACCGCCCCAGGCGCGTCACAGAGTACACGTGACAAGGTCGGCCATATGGAGATACACTATCTACCAACAAGTAATTGGACACCCCTGCAATCGACGATATCTGCGGTCCTGATACACGTCACGGCCGCCGCCGTTAAATATCGTGTGGGAAACAACAACGCAACCAGTCGCATGCAAGATGCCACGCAGTTCGGAGCTCTCTGATTTCGAGAAAAGTGTAATCGTCGGGTACCACAGAAATGGCCGATCCATACGTGACATATCCAACGAGTTGAAGTACCCAAAATCGACAGTGGCCTACGTGATTGGCAAGTGGAAGATGAGAGGTGACTGTCGGAATGTGCCCCAACCCGGCAGACCCACAAAACTGGAAATTACAGACCGACGGGTGCTGGCCAGAGAAATTCGGAAGAACCGCCCCAAATCGATGTGCCACATCCGCGAGGAGGTTCAACAGGCATCCGGGAGTGTTCTTTCGATGAATACCATTCGTAAGGAAGCCCATCTGCTCGGTTATCATGGACGGGCTGCCGCCCACAAGCCATTGATCACCAAGTCCAATAGCGCTGCTCGGGTAACGTGGTGCAAAGAACTTCCACAGTGGATCGTTGAACAGTGGAAACTGGTTCTCCGGAGCGACGAATCAAGGTTCGCCCTCTATTGTTCGGATGGCAGGGTCTGGGTTTGGCGTCTATCTGGAGAACGCCTCCTGCCGGAATGTATTGTGCCAACTGTGAAGTTCGGCGGCGGCGGAATTATGCTATGTGGGGGTTTCTCCTGGTATGGCACGGGACCCTTGGTCGCAATTCCTGGTAGACTCAACGCCGAGACCTACTGCACCATTTCGGATGACCATGCGCTTCCTACGTTGTGGCAGTTTTACGGGGTGGACCCATGTTACTTTCAGGATGACAATGACACCTGTCATGTTGCGAAGTCCATCATGGCTTGGTATGATGACAATGGGGTTAATCGAATGGACTGGTCTCCGCAGAGCCCGAACTTTAACCCTATCGAGCACCTCTGGGACGAGTTGGAGCGTCGACTTAAAGGGTGCCCCCACCGTCTGAAATCGGTGGAGGAACTGACCTGTCTTCTCCAAGCCGAGTGGAAGAAAATACCGCTAGCCGTCGTACAACGTCTGGTTGAGAGTATGCCCCGGAGGGTCGCAGCTGTAATCGCCGCTCGTAGAGGCTCCACAAACTATTGAAGGTGAATAAACTTCGTTTTTCTTTGCTATCACAGGTGTCCAATTATTTGTTGGTAGATAGTGTATAAGCGACCGGCTTGGAGAGACGAGCCATAGTGCATGACGTGAGCATAATGGGTAGATGTAATAATTGGCACTGATGTGCCGTATTTTCATTATTGTCCACGTAGCCGCTCTTTCAGAAAACTTGAAATATACATTGCCTTGGAGCGGGAATCGAACCCACACCTCCCTATTACCGGTCGAGCATGCTAATGATTACATTTGTATCGCCTTCCATGTATTTGCGAAGAATTATTTCTTCGGGGAAATTCGTTTTTCATTTATGTATGATATAATGGGCAGAGATAGTGATTTGACGGACGTTCAAAAAGGAATGATAATCGGCTTCCGCGATAAGGCTGGAAGCATCTCAGAAACAGCAGACGTCGTAGGCTGTTTGCGAGGTGCTGCAGTATAGGTGTACCAAGAATGGACCTCTGGCACACAGAGTACCTCGTGACGTCATAACTGTGGAGCCCCGAAGTCCATCGACCGCAGAGGAGAACGTTGCTTCCGTCTACTGGTAAAAGGCAATAAACGCGCAACAGTGCAGCAATTGAACACGCAAATAAACATTGAGGCACCCAGGTACGTATTTCCGGTAACAGTAGAGCGAACCGTGTTACGCATGGGTCTCCGGAGTCAACGCTATGTTAACTCACAAATCTTAACCGAGGTCCATCGGCAACAATGCCTGCAGTTCGCATGTGACTACCGTCATACTACAGTGGAAGAGTGGGAAAAGGTTGCCTTTCCGACAAATCGAAGTTTTTACTTCACAGAAGTGACAGGCGGTGGGGGATACGGCGTCAGACATACAAGAACGGTCAAGTACAGGCCGGAGGCCGCAGTGTGCATGTCTGGGAGATGTTTTCCTGGTATCATCTGGGACCGCTGGTACCACTGGATGGGTCCCTGAATACCAATGGCTAACTGTCCATCCTCGCCAACCGCATGCATTCCTTTGTGTTGCACGTTTACCCTGGTGGTGATGGTGTCTATCAACACGACAATCCGCCATTGCATGTTGCTAAGTAGGTGCGTGACTGGTTATAGGAACACGATAGCAATGTCTCCGTTTTCCTTTCGTCGGGAGATTTCCCATAGAACACTTGTGGGACTATTTGTATCGACAGGTTCGACGTGCCGACTCACAACCACGTCATCTCCGAGACGTCCGTCCTCTGCTCCAGTCTCAATGGGCACGTGTGCCTCGGGCAAACTTCCAGGGTATCACTGCGTCCATGCCACGCTGTCTCGCCGCTGTCATCCGATCACAGGGTCGTTATTCCCATTATTAGGTAGGCGGTCATATTATTCTGATACGACTGTGTATGTGTAAACGCTATCAAACTTTTAATTCTGTACTCTAGAAGTCTTTCAAATATCCTCGAAAATGTGCTGAAGAATGAATTTGTTGGAATAAAACACGGAGAATGTATGTAGGCTAGTTAAACATTATTGTAGCTTTACTTATGATATTCGCAATTTGCTGAATTGCGTTCAAGTGGCAAAATTTTGACTCTAGTATCTTTTGAATAAATAACTGTGTTGTTATATAATATAGTTACGTTTTTCAAAAATGTACCTGTCCTTTAACAGCAACTATTTTCTCTCCATCTGTATGCGACGGAGCGTCTTCGAATAACCAATCGTGAGCTCGATAAACGACCATATCCGGTAAGGATTACTACTAGTGTATAAATGACGTCATTACACGATCGGAATATTCAATATACAAACTCTGATTAAAATTAAAAGCATTTGATTTTAATGTCAAGTAATACGTAAAAATACAAGATCTTTCGAAATTTCCAAGCACTTCATTGCTAGGTACAACGCTCTAACCGTGGAATTAGAAGCCAAACTTTAAACAAATACATATACACTGGTGTGCAAAAATTAAGGACGAAGAGGAGAAATTAGCATAACAGCAGAACTAACAGGCAGAACGGACCGAAAGACCACTCAGGAGATAGACTAGGGTCCGGTACGGTAGGGCATGCTCATATATGCAGCATGGCGTAGGCTGAGGGGGAGTATCGGAAGGATATAAAGCACACGAGCGGTGTACGCTCAGCAGTTCAGTGAAATCTATTGCACGGTGTACATCGGTTTGAACAACGTCGAGTTGCTGTCACCGTGTGATATGGCCAACAGGAAATCCAGTAAACGACATCTGGATGACTTTACCCGAGGTCGCGTCATTGGGAAGTTGGAAGAAGGTCGAAGACTGACTAGTGTGGCCGAGGAGTTCGGGATCGCTCACAGCATCGTTTCACGAGCTTGGAGAGCATTTCAAACGACAGGAACAGCTGTCCGAGAGTTTAGCAGTGGTCGTCCACGAGCAACCATGGCGTACGGACGACCGGTATATTGTCCTACAGGCGAGAAGAGATGGACGGCAGACAACGGGAGAAATCGCAAGACACATGCAACAGACAACTGGACGTCCGTTATCGCGTTTTACCGTGGCCAAGAGGCTGCACAAAGGTGGTCTATTTGCACGACGACCAGTACGGTGTGTGCCAATAACTCCTGCTCATCGGAGAGGGAGGTTTCTGTGGTGCCAGGAACACAAGAATTGGACACATCAGCAATGGGGTCGAGTTCTCTTTACGGATGAGAGCCGATTTAGTCTGACGAGTGATTCTGGACGTATACACACCTGGAGAGAGCAGGGAACACGCAATCACACCTCCAACATCATTGAAAGGGACCGGTTTGGAGGTGGCGGAGTTCTCGTTTGGGGCGGTATCATGCTTGGTAGCCGTACTGACCTCCACATCTTCCAAAGAGGTTCAGTCACTGGTGTCCCGTATTGTACCGAGGTTCTCCTGCCTCACGTGCGTCTGTTAAGAGGTGCTGTGGGTCATGAGTTCCTCTTCATGGACGACATCGCTACACCCCATCGTACAGTTGCTGTCGCAGAGCTGTTGGAGAGTGAAGATATTCAACGCATGGATTGGCCCGCAAGGTCCCCGGACCTAAATCCAATCGAACACGTGTGGGACCTTCTCGGGAGACGCTTGGCAGCACGTCACGAGCCGCTAGCAACGATTCCGCAGCTGCGATTGGCGCTACAAGAGGAATGGGCCGCGATGCCTCAACATCTCCTTGACAGCCTCGTCTTCAGCATGGAGAGATGTTGAAAATCCTGCAACGCAGTCAAGGGGGATCATATCCCCTACTAAAGACTGGATTTTTCTTGGCAGCCGCCTGTCATATGGACGTTTCTGTCTTCTGTCCAGTTGTACTCGAAGCTACCTTTTCAATAAAGTGCCTTTGTATCTTTGGGATTCCTTGTTTGGACGGTTTTGCTCACTTTTCCCATATTCTTACATCTTGAGGATCTTATGGTATGATTTGAGTCGATGTGGAGCACTTCTGCACGACGTTACATTTGAAAAACCGTCTCGTCCTTAATTTTTGCACGCCAGTGTACATGTGCTGCAAGACAGTTGATAAAATGAGTATGTGTGCCCACGTGTGATATCGTATGGTGGATTGTGTTACAAACACGTTCCGTACGTTATATCAAAAAACAAAACAAAAAACAATAACAGGGTTTATCATTATTAGCGTGTATCGTAATTAATTTGGCGTAGAATTAGGTTTGTGTGTGTGAGTGGCAAGCTGATATATATACGTTGGTCGTTGCCGAAGTAAGGTAGTCCATGGTGCGGGGATGTTCAGAGGGGTATCTTCGTTGCAGCATTTAGAATTGTAGGTGTGAATAAAAAGGCTTTCGGTGAATAGGGAATTCCTCGTACGTGCAATTCCTGAGATTTTTGCCTGTGTCGATTCCGGTTTGTACGCTCCGTCATTAACAAGGCGGGCCAAAGATGTGGTTTCAGAATGGTTCATTATAGCATATTTGTGTTCATAGATTCTAGTTCGTAACTGGCGTGAGGTGGACCCAATGTAAACAGTATCCTCATGTTGATTGTCCTCAGACATCAGCGGTACGCAGTATACACCGTGCCTACTGAACACAGAGACAGGGTCTCTATCATTTCTTACGATTGTGAGAATGTTTCTTGTACTGTCGCCAAAGGCCAATGGATGCTCAGTGCAGGCATTCTTTAGGATAGAGGAAATCCCGGGTATGAAGTCTACAGATCCAATGTATCTCATAACCTTAGTTTTCCTTTCTAATGTACTGAAATCAGAGCGTGCAACATTCCGGACAAGCTTGTTAACTACATGATTATTGTATCCGTGAGTTTTAGCGATCACGTGAATTAGGTTCAGTTCTTGATTTCTGGTGCTGTCGCTTGAGGAATGTGTGAAGGCGCGTCGCACCAGAAATTCCATAGATGAAATCTTGTGCCTGTTTTGATGCGCCTTTCTTCTTTCGGTAAGGAGTTGTGCCTGAAGTGAAGATTCTATGAAATGTATTCTGTGCAACTGATTGTGAGCCAAAGCATCTCTTGCAACATATCATCATCATCATCATCATTGTCAACCATTATCAATCCACTGCTGGACGAAGGTCTTCCCAAGTTTCCTCCACAACGGTCTGTCTTGTGGCAGTCTCCTTCATGTCACTCCCGCATACTTTCGAATTTTATCCACCCATCTTCCATGTGGTCTTCTTCTGGATCTTTTCCTGTCCCTTGGAATCCAATCTAAAATTTCGGCTGTCCATCGATGTTCTGTCCTTCTGGCAGTATGTCCAGCCCATTGCCATTTCAGGGATTTAACACTGATCATGATGTCTTTCACTCTTGTCATTTTTCGGATCCACGAGTTCCTCTTCTTATCTCTCTTGGTTACACCAAACATGCACCTCTCCATGCTTCTTTGATTTATCTGCAGCCCTTGTATGTCTCTTTTAGTTAAGGTCCACGTCTCTGCACCATACGTAAGCACTGGAAGGATGCATTGATCAAACACTTTTCTTTTAAGACATAATGGCATATTGCTCTTGAAAATTATGCTGTTTCTTCCAAAAGCTCTCCAGGAAAGTTTTGTACGCCGATCAATTTCTTCATCAATGTGACCCTCACTTGATATCGGCTATCCAAGATAAACGTACGTGTCTGTTATCTCCAGCTTTTCTCCATCAATCGATAAATCTTCATTTCTTGCAAAAGCATTGAACATCACTTTTGTCTTCTGAAAGTTCATTTTTAATCCCACTTCTTTACTCTTGTCAGCAAGTTCCTGGATCATACTCTGCAGCTCTGATGCAGTAGTTGCAAAAATGACTACTTCATCAGCAAAACGAAGGTGGGTTAGATAATCTCCTTTAAAATTGGTACATTAATCCCTAGGTATAACATGAATTCGAATATAAATGAGTTTACGAACCTTCTTGTAGTATCTTATGAGATCTGTATTAACGAAAAAAGGAACCGGGAGTATATTTATACTTCGAAATACAAAACACTTACAAACTCATCGAACGTTATTTCTTTAAAATACTGTCCTTCAGAGCTAATGCAGTGGTTCCAGTGTTTCTGCCAATTCAAAAAACATGTTCGGAAATCTTTGAAATCTTGCTCCGCTCTTGTATTGCATCTCGAGATGTTACTATTTAGACTCTCTATAAAGGAGTCGCAGGAAATGAAATAAGCTGTATAAGGTGAATGTGGTTGGTATCAATGAGATTAGATGTTTGCTATGGAACCTACATATTGACAGCGCTAAATGTACAAGTAAATCCCCATGATGCAAGTACCAAGATTTGATACTTCAATTGTTGTGGTCCCGTTTCGTCCAATGTTTTCCCTTTCTTTTTTCGAAACCTTTTTGAAGTAAGCCTGATTCATAGTCTAATCAGCCGGAGCAAATCCGAAATCCACCATAGTGATTATTGTTGATGTTCCTTACGCTGTAAGTACGTAAGTCATTTCAAAACGGTTGCACATTGCGCAGGCGCTGCCTGTAAGATGATGCAATTGCTCCAATCGTTGCGCTAGTTGCGAGTCAGACTTCAATACATAAAGTTGTGTATACGTTTGCTGGCTAATTTGTTCTTGTTCCGAAAAATTCGACGAAGAAAGTGAGTCATGTCAGATATCGCGTGGCGCCCAGCGATCATACATTAAAATTGAAACTTAGCGAGGAAAATCCCCTACTGAAAATTCATCAAGCTTTGTGTGAAGTTTGTGGAGTTAGTGTACTGGATCAAACCACAGTGGCCGCCCCGGTGGCGCAGTGGTCTAAGTGATGGCCTCTGATCATTTGTCCGAAAGAGGTCCGGGTTCAAATCCCGGTGAGGCATGGATGTTGTGTTTGACTTACGGCACTGGCTCTCTCCCTTCCCTGTAACCAGTGACCCTAAATTAGGTACGGGCGACTGCGTATAGCCCATTGAGTTGCTCACGGTGGTCGTTAAACCTCCAACAACAACAACAACAAAAAAACAGTGTCACGGTATGTTTTTCGTTTCCGCCAAGGTCGGGAAAACATCGAAGACGACCCAAGAAGCAGCCGTCCATCAGATGCAACGGACGACACTTCTGTTATCGTCAACAGCGTTTTGGAAGAAGATCGACGGAAAACATGTGAAGAGATTGTATATGAAGCAAATATGTCTACCGGTTTGGTTTTCAGAATCCTAACTGAAAAATTACAGAAGAGAAAAGTAGCTGCCAAATGGGTTCCGCATAATCTGAGTGAAGAGCAGCATGCAGTTCGAAAAGGGATCGCTGAAGAATTGCTTCAGCGGTACGAAACAGAAGGCGCGCGCAGTTTTTGGACAGAATTGTTGCTAAGACGAAACCTGGATGCGAGATTTTGAACCAGAATTGAAATCTCACTCAACTCAGTGGAAAGATCCAGAATCACCTCGCCAGAAAAAAAAATTCGGCCGTCAACAATCGACAGTTAAGCTGATGATGATTATGACCTATGATAAGGTTGGAGTGATAGCAACAGACAGAGTGTCCGAGGGGACCACTGTAACAGCGAAATACTACAGAAGGTTTTTGCAAAATGTTTTGCACCCAAAGATTCGCCAAAGAAGGCCCCCGACATTCTCGAAGCTGGTGTCACCATTTTGCACGACAATGCTAGGTCTCATGTTGCCCATACCGTAAGAGACATTATGGAAAAGAATGGATGGGAATTGCTTCCTCATGCGCGTACATTCCTGACATGAGCCCTACAAACTATGACTTGTTTCCAAAACTGAAGGAGCCACTCAGCGGGAAACGATTCAGTACGATTCAGGATATTTTCAATGTGGTGACCCGAGTAATCCGACGCCTCAAAAATGGACTTGACCTGACTGGAATACAAGACCTGCCCAAACGTTGGGCCACTGTCATAAAGAAACATGGAGATTAATTTGAAGGCCTGTAAATGTATGTTGTGAAATAAATTCGTTTTTCAAAAGATAACCCACAGTGTGCAAACTTTTGAAACAACCCTCGTAATAAGTGCATTCCAAAAAAGAACAGAACACCACCTCGGTATATGATTTTCATAATCGACAGACTTTAGAAATAATGATACAGTTCCTTTTTCTCTGTATTTCTTTTATGAATTATTTTCCCTTGAGCTTTCATACGATAACAGAAAAGAAAATAATTACACCTTGAGTAACAACGAAACGTGCTGATGTATTTCGATTTTCTTTCTTCAAGGAGAGTCATAAAGTGATTATGCACATGAACGTAAAAACGGATAGCTTCTTGCATAGCCCAAAATTCTTAATACCAGTTTTTACGCTGTCAATCGCCACCTTATGGCAAACTAACCTATCTACAGTTCTTTAAACTGTCTTGATGCTTACCATAATATTGAATTCCACCATGTCTACAATTGACATCTTTGCTTCTATTTATTCTGGAACACAACAACAAATAGCATCAGAAGAATGCCAATCATACGTGGCTCGCCCAACTACACAATGCTTCTGTGTATCGTGAGCTTGGCTGACGTCAAACATCATGGTGCCGTCCCCAGCATTCCTTGCAGCCGTCTACTGAGTAACCATGGTAACAGTTGCGCCCACACACATATGTGGAGATGCGAAGTCAAAAACATTGCCAGGACGCATATACCAACAAAAATGCACTGAAATACAGTAGTTGACTAAATGAAAAATAATACATTGGTTTCTGTAAATTAAGGAACAAATTAAAAAAATTGTAGTAACTCAAATAATATGCAACCAATTTGAATGAAATTTGGTGAAAATCTTCATTGTACCATATGTTACAGAAAATCGCTAGAATATTTTGTACAAAGCATTTACATTTTGTATATGCTATAAAAATAAAAACATAGAAACATAAACCAGTATTCCAAAAATTAAATTAAAAAGTGTGTCAATATGGAGTGTTGTCACCCCGAGCGACAATACAGTCCCGACAGCGATGTTCCATGCTATTAATAATGGTGTCTATGAAATAAGTAGGCAGCGATGCCCATTGTTATAGGAAGGCCGTTTGAAGTCCCTGCAGGCTTCTGGAAGGGAGGTTGTGGGCCGCAACACCCCTACCTAGAGCGTCCCACACATGTTCGATTGGGTAAGGTCGGGAGATCGTGCTAGCCACTCCATACGGACAATAGTCTCCTCTTGATGATATTGCTGTACCAGCCGCGCTGTGTGTGGGCGAGTGTTATCGGCTTGCAGTAGAAATGTGCCGCAAATTGCACATGCATATGGCCGAACAAAAGGGTCCAGGATATCATTTTTATACCTCCGAGCATTTGAGTTGCCACCTGACAGCACGCAGAGGTTGGTACGTCCGCTTAAAGAGATGCCTCCACATACAAGCATATGACCTTCACCATATTTGTCCCTTTCACGGATATGAGATGGATGATATCTGGTCCCTGGCTTTTCCTAGATGAAAATTCGCTGAGAATCACTCTGTAAGGCATACCTCGACTCGTCAGTGAACAGTACAGATCTCCATTGATTTCGACTTCAATTCACATGCATGCGCGCTAAATTGAAACGTTCCCTCCTGTGGCAGGAGGTTAAGGGCACGCACGTTATGGGACGAATAGCATAGAGTTCTCCTTCATGCAGCCTTCTGAGTTCCTTATATTGTCCTTCCGGTAGCTGCAGCAAGCACAGATCAAAAATGGGTAATCGTCGCAGTAATGTTCCGGCGCGCAGGTAGTCACAAATATCGATTTTATGAGGAAGTTCTTACCCTAGACCTGCTTTCGTTGTACCTGAGGGAACATGATTCTGTGTTTTGGAAGCGCTTCCACAGCCTTTGTACCACAGAACCACGTACGATTTGCCATCCTGAGTTTCAACAACTCCTCTTGGGTATCCTAAGACCCTTTGTCCATAAACCCTGTGCTACACGGTTGTCATTTCATCGCATTCCTAGGTATCCTAGGTACACTTTACCTTACTGAATTGCATTAAACTCACGTATCCTGATTTTCAACAACATGTCTAAAGTATCCTGAGATTCTTCGCCCATAAACTCTGTGATAAAGGATTCATCTTGTAGACCACTTTCTCATTGCGTGGAATTGAACTCAGAACTTTAAGTATCACATATAAGTCATTAATGGAATTGCATTTAGGAATACTAAAATTTCTTACCAGCTACATCTTTTCCGTCAAATTCTCATCTCCACCATTTTTTTCAGCCTGAACAGAACCCATCTTCTTTCTTTCTCAATGCAGTAATCTACAGCATTTTTTCTTGTTTTACAGTTGCTGGTAAACTCCTATTACATAACTTCTTTCATTGCTCTTTTGAATTTTTAATTAGGAAAGTAAAGTTTTTCCACAGCTCCCATTTTCATTTGAAAATAGAAAAAATTTGCTTCATCCTATTCTTTTTTAGCTTTTCTCCTGTTCCTATTTTCAAATGATGGAGGCCCACGTAGTCACATCATTTCTCGTCTGACACGGTTCTTCCATGCTTCTTTCAGGTGATTAAACCTTTTAGGGGAGTATTCGGTTTTCTCTTTTTCTCTCTTACTCTCGACACAAAACTACAGCTGAAGTTTCGGCATTTTCTGGACACACCTTAGAACATTTTGAATAAGTTGCATCTTTCATAATAATAATAATAATAATAATAATAATAAACACGACTAGGTATCTAATATCGATCTTACGTCAACAGCCTGGCGTTAAATACGACCTTATCCAAGGTTATATTCCATACCTTATATAAGTACCAACTAGAACCTGCTCCCGAAAACAGAAGTACATCATGTATTGAAACACGAACGTATCATTTCAGATAAGACCATTGACCACAATCGACCAAACATTGTAATTGTAGACAAAACCTGGAGAAGAAATAACTAATGGATGTAGCAGTTCTAGGTGCGCCAGAACTATTTGTCGACAACAGGGGCAAGATATCAGGAAATGTACCTTTTTGTTCAGATAATAAATACATATTGTTACGTTCTAAAACAGAACTTGGTGATGTCATTAGAACACGCTACCCAGATAAAACGATTACATTGATAAAACCTAAATTCATATAAAAAATAAGTTTTATATCTATATTATAGGGTTTTTAAGTATGAAACATTTTACTCATGTTATAAACTGTGTTAAATTGTATTGATTTGGACACCTCCACATTTCTGTCAATTCCTCAGAAACCGTAGCCCTTACGTTATACAGTACATCAAACAACATAGTATAAGGAAATATCTCACTCTTTCCTCCTTTCCCTCTCTATCCATTTTCTTTCCTGTTTTCTTTATTTAAAGAAAGACTAATTTTATTACACTTAAATGAAAGAGAAAACGGTCCTCTTGTAAAAACTCAGTACGTTTCAGGAGGTTCAGGATAATTATTTTTAAACGATTTTTTCTCGTATTGGGCAGGCAGGGGTAGTTTAACTCGCATCTCAGAAATGATTTTGATTTTGAAAAATTCAGATATTTAGATGGTTAATAATTAAAACAGATATGCAATTGTTGGCACATTTGTGCCAACGATTACATTTACATTGCCTTTCGTGTATTGTGAAGAATTATTTCTTCAGGGAAATTCGTTTCCAACTTATGTATGATAAAACGGAAAGTACACTGTAAAATATTTTCTGAAATTCACGGGCAACTTTCCGTCATTTCTTTCGTGAATCAACAAAGCATATTTCTGATACAACCTTTTCCGTGAAATGACAGAAAGAAACCTGAATTTCACGGATTTTTCGTATCACGGGAGAATTTTGAATTTTCAGAAACCTTTCCGCAGTTTCTTTCTTATATTGACAGTAAATTACAGTTTCAGAGATGTGTTAACGGAAAATTCTGAATTTTCAGAAACCTTTCCGAAGTTTCTTTCTTATATTGACAGTAAATTACAGTTTCAGAGATGTGTTAACGGAAAATTCTGAATTTTCAGAAACCTTTCCGCAGTTTCTTTCTTATATTGACAGTAAATTACCATTTCAGAGATGTGTTAACGGAAAATTCTGAATTTTCAGAAACCTTTTCGCAGTTTCTTTCTTGTATTGACAGTAAACTATCGTTTCAGAGATGTGTTAACGGAAAATTTTGAATTTTCAGAAACCTTTCCGCAGTTTCTTTCTTATATTGACAGTAAATTACCGTTTCAGAGATGTGTTAACGGAAAATTCTGAATTTTCAGAAACCTTTCCGCAGTTTCTTTCTTATATTGACAGTAAATTATCGTTTCAGAAATGTGTTAACGGAAAATACTTAATTTTCAGAAACCTTTCCGCAGTTTCTTTCTGATATTGACAGTAAATTATCGTTTCAGAGATGTGTTAACAGAAAATTCTGAATTTTCAGAAAACTTTCCGCAGTTTCTTTCTTATATTGACAGTAAATTACCGTTTCAGAGATGTGTTAACGGAAAATTTTGAATTTTCTGAAACCTTTCCACAGTTTCTTTCTTATATTGACGGTAAATTATCGTTTCAGAGATGTGTTAACAGAAAATTCTGAATTTTCAGAAAACTTTCCGCAGTTTCTTTCTTATATTGACAGTAAATTACCGTTTCAGAGATGTGTTAACGGAAAATTCTGAATTTTCAGAAAACCTTTCCGCAGTTTCTTTCTTATATTGACAGTAAATTACCGTTTCAGAGATGTGTTAAAGGAAAATTCTGAATTTTCAGAAACCTTTCCGCAGTTTCTTTCTTATATTGACAGTAAATTGCCGTTTCACAGATGTGTTAACGGAAAATTCTGAATTTTCAGAAACCTTTCCGCAGTTTCTTTCTTATATTGACAGTAAATTACCGTTTCAGAGATGTGTTAAAGGAAAATTCTGAATTTTCAGAAACTTTTCAGCAATTCCTTTCGTATATTAACGGAAAAACTCCGTTTTCACTTTTTCAATTGTTTGTCGAATTTTGTTCAATTTCAATCGTTTGTCGAATTTTGTTCATTGTGGCACAAGATATTTCTTCTCCTCTCCCCTATTTTGTGCAACAACTATTTATTATGTATTGCGAAATCAGGTACTTAACTTATTGTACAGATGACTATACGATGTCTGTGTATCAGTCTTTGGGCAACTTAAGACAAAAGCTATTATAACTACCAAGAGTAAATTTTATATTTAGGAGTGTGTGTGTGTGTGTGTGTGTGTGTGTGTGTGTGTGTGTGTGTGAAGTAATACCATAAAAAGTACATTTCACCTTGTTTGAAGATAACTGAAAGTCATGGTCAGTTAAAAAAAATCAAGTTGCAAAGCATTTTGTTGCTTCGGAAAATCACTATGCAAAATGCTTAATTTGTGAAAAGTTCCCCTACAGGGAAATATTATTATAAACCTATTCAGGAAAATAATAAGCTCCAACAGGAAATAAAATGACTAAACCACTCGCATGAATGTCAAGGAAAAAAATTTTCATCGTCGCGCAATTTGTTTTACAATATACGTGAGTCGGTTTTCCGGTCGTTTGTGGCTCAGTTGTTAAAGGCGTGCGTTATGTGTTGCCAAGACTGTGACAGAAGGATTATCTGGGGAAAGGAGCTGAAAAATGCCGGGTCGTCGATTTTGCAGAATTTCAGTTTCAATACGGAAAAACCTGAAATGAATTTTTCTAAAATAAACGGAATTTCTGACTACGGAAAATCTGTGAAAGTAGGGAAGTAAAACAAAAACGGACACTTTTAAAAACGGAAATTTCTGAAAAATACGGAGACCTGCAGGCAACTTTGCTGCACGTTGTTTTCAGAATTTTTTCGTGAATTCACACCACTTATTTTTTACAGTGTAATATTTAGCTTTATCAAAAGGAATTTTAAATGGCAACAAATAAAAGCAATTCAAATATTTATCCCATTTCGGATTACGGACATTTGATGTTTTCAGATTACATTTCAGGTTATTTTTCAGATTAGATTTAAAAGGAAGAAAAGTGAGCGGGCTAATGTGATGTTTCGCATCTGTGCGCAAATGACTACGGGGGATAGCTGGCTGCCCCCTCTACCTTCGCGATTACGACGCCAGTAAGCGGATCCACTAACAGGAAGCATCAAAAGAATAGTATCCCGAAAAAATCACGAAGCACGAGAACCTGCGAATGGAAATCCAAAGGATCTGGAAACAAATCCTAACACAGATCGCACCAGTTGTCATTTTGGTAACCGTAGTGGTACCGAATAACTTTGTAAAAGCTACTGAAGAATTAGGATTTCCGCAGAGAATGCTTCACGTAATCCAAAAGGCAGTCATTCTACAGAGCTAGGAAATTTCTAAATTTCAAGGCCTGCGCTGAATCTCTCCGTCTTTTTGCTGACAAATGGCTTTATTAACAATTAGTAGTTAATCAACAAATATTGAAGACTCGTGCGATTTAACTCACTGAAACGATGAAAGTTTTCCGTCTTTAGCACGATTTAATGATAAAAAGATGAGAAATATATACAATTAAAACCATGAGCACTTTCGAGGCAGCGGCTGCCTCTTCTTCAGATGTAATAAATAGAGACACATTTAATCTATATAAAATGTAGATCATTGCATTGTGGGAAGCATGGTAAGTTATTAGCGAACAGTAATCTACATGCGCCAAATTGTTGTGTATACCGTTGGCCCAATGGTCTGTGAAGAAATCATGGAAATAAATAATAGAAGTAAGAAATGGTGTAGGGTGGGGTGAACATTCGATTATAAGTTTATATTACAATTTATAATTTACTGTTTTAATAAGTGATTTCCATGTAACTCATAAGGGGCATGTTCATTACAACATTGCTCACCGGAAGTCTCTATATATACACTTTCTGCAATTAAAAGGTCACCAGGTTTACTAGGAGTATTAATTATTCTTACATTACTCCAATCGGGATTAAAATCATCTTGTATAGCAGATTTGGCTAGGGATGTACAATACATGCCTGTTTTAATATTGTATTTATGTTCTTTAATTCGTAATTCAATGTTACGTTTTGTAGAACCTACATAATTAGAGGCTGCTTGTCCTGTAGTTGCCTTAACCAGCGGGATATTGTAAATACCCCACTGTCCCATTTTGCTGTTCTGTTCACGATCCTTACGAACTACTGAAAATAAGTTTCGTGTTCGTGAACCAAATTTCAAGCCATATGGTTTACATAGTTGTGTTAAGGTTCTCGTTAAATGTGGATTATATTGCATAGAGCCAACATATATGGAATTGCAGTTGGAGTTTCTTAGCAGGGTAGTATGTAGGACATACTTGACCTTGCCAAACACTTGCCTAATCAGATATTTAGGGAACTCATATTGCTCAGTAAACCAAAAATGTAGTTAACTTCTTTAACGAGAACTTTAACAAAACTATGTAAACCATATGGCTTGAAATTTGGTTCACGAACACAAAACTTATTTTCAGTAGTTCGTAAGGATTGTGAACAGAACAGCAAAATGGGACAGTGTGGTATTTACAATATCCCGCTGGTTAAGGCAACTACAGGACAAGCAGCCTCTAATTATGTGGGTTCTACAAAACGTAATATTGAATTACGAATTAAAGAACATAAATACAATATTAAAACAGGCATGTATTGTACATCCCTAGCCAAATCTGTTATACAAGATGATCTTAATTCCGATTGGGCCTCCCCGGTGGCGCAGTGGTCTAAGCGATGGCCTCTGATCATTCGTCCGAACGGGGTCCGGGTTCGAATTCCGGTGAGGCATGGATGTTGTGTTTGTCTTATGGCACTGGCTCTATCACTTCCCTGGAACCAGTGACCCTAAATTAGGGACGGGCGACTGCTTATAGCCCATTGAGTTGCTCACGGCGGTCGTTAAACCTTCAATCAAAAAAAAAAAATCTTGATTGGAGTAATGTAAGAATAATTAATACTCCTAGTAAACCTGGTGACCTTTTAATTGCAGAAAGTGTATATATAGAGGCTTCCGGTGAGCAATGTTGTAATGAACATGCCCCCTATGAGTTACATGGAAATCACTTATTAAAACAGTAAATTATAAATTGTAATATAAACTTAAAATTGAATGTTCACCCCACCCTACACCATTTCTTATTTCTATAATTTATTTCCATGATTTCTTCACAGACCATTAGGCCAACTGTATACGCAACAATTTGGCGCATGTCGATTACTGTTGACTAATAACTTACCATGCTTCCCACAATGCAATGATCTACATTATATATAGATTAAATGTGTCTCTATTTATTACATCTGAAGAAGAGGCAGCCGCTGCCTCGAAAGTGCTCATGGTTTTAATTGTATATATTTCTCATCTTTTATCATTAAATCGTGCTAAAGACGGAAAACTTTAATCGTTTCAGTGATTAGTAGTTAGTCGGTCACCTATTCTTTGCATGCCAGAGGCAACACGTCGCGGCATACTATCAATCAATTTCCAGTAGGTCTCGTTAGGAATGGCTCGCCATTCCTTCTGCAAAGCTACTTCCAGAGTGGAGAGCGAATACTGTCGTTGTAGTCGATTTCATATCCGTCGCTCCAATTCATTCCATAGGTGTTCTATAGGATTAACATCAGGACTCCGAGCAGGCCAGTTTAATAATTCCACCATAGTTTCATAAAACCAGTCCTACGCACGCCGTGCAGTGTGGCAGGTATCGTGTTGGACGAGACAACGATCATTTCCATAGTACTGCCACATTGTTGCTACGGCAGAATTATCCAGAACTTCGAGGTACACTTCGGAGTTCATGCTTTGAGGTATAACAACCAACGGGCCGAGTCCCATCTACAAAAAACTATTCCATACCACAATGGAGCCTCCTCCGAACTTAACAGTTGGAAGAACACAGTCCGTCAAAAATCGTTCGCCAAACACGCCCATCAGATTGGAGGAGTGAAAAGCGTAACTCATCACTCCAAAGAACAACTTTAAAGTCTCCCATAGTCCAGGTACAACGAGAGACACATCACTCCAAACGGCACTTCACATTCACGTGTGAAGTGCCGTTTGATGTGTGGCTTGTGTGCCGCTACTCTACCATAAGAACCCACAATGCGCAACTCTCTTCGGATAGTTATGGTACTAATCGAGCTATTGCAGGCATTTCTTTCTTCAGCAGCGATGGAAACTGCAGAGGAAGAACGGTCTTAACATTTCTTATCATAACTCTTCTGTCATGGTAAGAAAGTTTGTGCAGCCTTCCTGAAGATTTCTTTTTTTTTTGCTGTAGTTGCACTGTCCTGCTTCTATTCTTCACATCACTTACAGTCGATTTTGGTATGCTCAGTTTGGCTCCAACGCTCCGTATTTTTTTTTTTTTGCTGTAGTTTCACTGTCCTGCTTCTACTCTTCACATCACTTACGGTCGAGTTTGGTATGCTTAGTTTGGCTTCAATGCTCCGTATTTATTTTCCCTAGCTGCACTGTCCTGCTTCTACTCTTCACGACATCACTTACAGTAGATTTTGATATGTTTAGTTTAGCTTCAATGCTCCGTATTTTTTTCTGTAGTTGCACTGTCCTGCTTCTACTCTTCACGACATCACTTACAATCGATTTTGTATGCTTAGTTTAGCTTCAATGTTCCGTATTTTTTTTGCTGTAGTTGCACTGTCATGCTTCTACTCTTCACGACATCACTTACAGTCGATTTTGGTATGCTTAGTTTAGCTTCAATGCTCCGTTTTTTTTTTTTTTTTTTGCTGTAGTTGCTTTGTCTTGCTTCTACTCTTCACATCACTTACAGTCGATTTTGGTATGCTCAGTTTGGCTCCAACGCTCCGTATTTTTTTTTTTTGCTGTAGTTGCACTGTCCTGCTTCTACTCTTCACGACATCACTTACAGTCGATTTTGGTATGCTTAGTTTAGCTTCAATGCTCCGTATTTTTTTTTTTTTTTGCTGTAGTTGCTTTGTCCTGCTTCTACTCTTCACATCACTTACAGTCGATTTTGGTATGCTCAGTTTGGCTCCAACGCTCCGTATTTTTTTTTTTTTTTTGCTGTAGTTGCACTGTCCTGCTTCTACTCTTCACGACATCACTTACAATCGATTTTGTATGCTTAGTTTAGCTTCAATGTTCCGTATTTTTTTTGCTGTAGTTGCACTGTCATGCTTCTACTCTTCACGACATCACTTACAGTCGATTTTGGTATGCTTAGTTTAGCTTCAATGCTCCGTATTTTTTTTTTTTTTTTTTTTTGCTGTTGTTGCACTGTCCTGATTCTGCTCTGCACGACATCACTTACAGTCGATTTTGATATGCTTAGACATCTCTTAGAGCTTCAATGCTCCGTATTTTTTTTTTGCTGTAGGTTATTTTTTTTACCCTGCTTCTACTCTTCACGACATCACTTACAGTCGATTTTGGTATGCTTAGTTTAGCTTCAATGCTCCGTTTTTTTTTTGTTTTTTTTTTGCTGTAGTTGCTTTGTCCTGCTTCTACTCTGCACGACATCACTTACAGTCGATTTTGATATGCTTAGACATCTCCTAGAGCTTCAATGCTCCGTATTTTTTTTTTTTTTTTTTTTTGCTGTAGTTTATTTTTTTCCTGCTTCTACTCTTCACGACATCACTTATAGTCGATTTTGGTATGCTTAGTTTAGCTTCAACGCTCCGAATTTTTTTATGCTGTAGTTGCACTGTCCCGCTTCCATCTCTTCACGACATCACTTACAGTCGATTTTGATATGCTTAATCATCTCTTAGAGCTTCAATGCTCCGTATTTTTTTTTTCTTTTGCTTTAGTTGCACTGTCCTGCTTCTACTCTTCACGACATCACCTACAGTCGATTTTGGTATGCTTAGTTTATCTTCAATGCTCCGTATGGAAGCGTTACTCAAATGACTCGGAAAGTTTACATCCACGTGACATATTCTCTTGAAAGTTACTGGATATATAGAACATATAAATAAGGCTATAATCCACCTTATTGCAAGTGCTAACCAGAACTTATTCCTTGAAAATTAAAATTGCATCATGTACTGTGACAAACCTTTCATTATAGACAGGACCATTGACCACAATTGAATTGACATTCCAATTGTAGAAAACAAACTCAAGAAGACACAACTGGTAGATGTAGTAGGTCCTCTTACTGGAAACATTCGAAGAATAGTATCTGAGAAAATCTCGAAATATGAGAGCCTACGAATGGAAATCTAAAGGATCTGGAAACAAAGGATCTGGTACAAATCGTACTAGTTGTCGTTTGGGTAATCACAGTGGTACCATATGACTTTCTAAAAAACCTCGAGGAATTAAGATTGCCACAGAGACTTCTTTTTTATTTTATTTTTTATTTTGTTTGGGGGTTTAACGATACACCATGAGCAACTCATTGGGCTATAAGTAGTTGTCTGTCCCTAATTTAGGGCCAGTGATTCCAGGGAAGGGAGAAAGTCAGTGCCGTAAGGCAAACATAACATCCATGCACACCGTGATTCGAACCCGGACCAATCGCGGACGAATGATCATAAGCCAGCGCTTAGACCACTGTGCCGCCGGGGCGGCTAGAGACTGCTTCACCTAATCCAAAAGGGGCAGTCATTCTATATACAAACCTGCCACATCACTAGAAAATTCCTGAATTTTCAGGCTTGAGATGAATATCTCCGCCTTTTGCCCACTTGCTCTGGCCGAGAAAGTCGACAAGAGAAATAATATTAATAATAATAATAATAAATTGCACAGACAGATTACAAAACTAGACACGACAGGGTTGCAAAATTGAATCACTAGTTATTATGATGAAAGCACAATCTGCCAGCATCGAAAAACTCATGGGCACATCAGGCTGAGGAAGTCCTAGAAAATGATCAAGTCAAGATCTTGTGGGATTTTCGAATTCAAACCGATCGGCTCTTAGAACAATAAATTAAATAAATTTATTGATTTTTTATAAATAATAATAATTTGTTTATTATAATTTTTTAAATTATAATAAAAACAAAATTCCGAATACGCCAGACATAACAGCCACAGAAAACCGGAAAATCTGGATAACTGATATAGCAATCCTGGGGATGCCAGAGTCGCTGAAAAAGAACTGGAAAAAATGACTAAATATAGAGACCTGGCCATAGATGTTACCCGATTATGGACTAAACACACAACGATAGTCCCCATTATCATCGGGGAACTTGGAACAATTTCAAATTTTTTTATAAATCATTTCAAAAAATTGCAGCTTTCTGATACACCACCTACAGAACTCAAGAAGACAGCCTTACTTGGAACATCATACATTTTACACCGATGCTTGACTGATGCCTAGGTTTCCGGTGGAAACTCGCATCAGCTCAACAACACCAGTCAATGACTTTGTTGTTGTTTTTTTGTCATAGGCTGTGTTTCGTACATTTCGAATGAAGAAGATAATAATAATAATAATAATAATAATAATACGAGAGTCGTACCGAAATTAATGAAAAAGTGGGCATAACTTTTTTATTAACTGACAAAGGTCGTTCAAATTTCACGTGTTGGTAAAATAACTTCTTCTCTATACAAAGGTACTACTCAACATAGTCTCATCTCAAGTGATGCGTTAGCGCTATCATTGAATCCAACTCTTGAATTATCTTCGAAATAATTCAGGTGTGAACTGCTGTACCCACTTCCTCACAGCCACTTTCACCTCTTCTGTGTCATGAAATCTTTGTCCCCGGAGACTGTCCTTCACTGGACAGAACAGGTGGAAATCGGAGGGCGCCGATCTGGGCTGTACGGTGGATGGGGAACCAACGACCAGCCTAATTTGCTCATTGTTTGATTTATTGCCAAAGATGTGTGTGGTTTCGCATTGTCATCATGGCGAATGTGGATCCTTTTCAGATTCTTGTTCGGCCTCTTCCTTCTCATGGCTTCTCTAAGGTTCTTGAGTGTCTCAATGTACCGCTCGCTGGTCACGGTACGGCCACGTTCCAGAAAATCAAGGAGAATGACACCTCTGTCATCCCCCCGCCCCCCAAAATAAAAACAGTCACCATGACTTTCTGTGCTGATTGCTGGTTCTTGAACTTCTTAGACATTGGAGAAGAGGTGTGACGCCATTCCATGGATTTATTCTTCATTTCCCATTCTTTAAACTTCTTCAACCCTATGTGTCCATTGCTCTTATCAATGGTGTAATCTCCGTAAACATTCTGTAGCCTTCTGTGGATGTCAAGAACTCAAAGGCAGCAGGTTGCTTCTGCTTGGAATCCATTATTTACCTGAAATGAAGAAGAAAGGTTACTATAGAGAAAGAGTTATTGTACCATATAACGAAGTAAATTTCTCCGTCATTTTGGTCCACGCCGGGGATCGAACCCGAGTCCTCTTATTCCGGAACAAGTCGCTCTACCGACTAAGCTACGCATACGTTCGTTTCGTTGCTATCTGCCTTGCGCGTCCTGCGGGGCAGGCGCGGTACAACCCTCGCAATAATCATAATAATAATCTATATATTAATTCTATTAGGTTTTTACTGTGAGTTCCATTTTGAGAGAACGGCTGAACATAAAGATATGGTGGCGGTATCAAAACAAAGATCTTACCATGCAGATGTGCCAGTCGAAGAGAGAAATGAGATTGGGATAATGGTTCGGGCGTTGTAGGGCGGCAAATTCCCATGTAAAGTCTATGGGAGAAGCGTGCGGTTGACATTCGATTGCCTGCGGTTGACTCACGCGCTGTTGAAGGCGAAAGCATTATTACCACGCCACCGGTAGTGCGGTGGTTGCGGAAAACTTAATCATCGTCTAATTGGATAAACAGTTAGGTTGCGTTCCCATAATTGTAAGGAACCCAATCTCAAAGTTTACGGACGTTGCGTTGTGTTTCATATACAGTAGCGAACGAAAGTATTTGGCGAAACACTTTTTCAACCATAATTGGTTTTCTGCTGGACCAAATCGGGTTGTTTTGGGGATGATATGTGTTTGAGTTGGGATGTAAGGTCAGGTGATGCGTAACATCACAGCCTCTCCTTGACAAATGTCAACCCCGCCTTCTCGTGGTGCATCCTGTTCCCACTAAAGGGGCTCTGACGACCGCCAATAGCGGTATAACTATACCATCGGGATCAGAGGAAATTCTATCCCACACTCACCAACCCGCTTGGCCAGCGTGGTGAGTTATGGCCAAACCCCTCCAAAATGACTCCACAACTTTAATCTTGGCCCTCAGTCTCCGGCAGTTGGAATGTACCTGGCCAAGGCAGCGGCCAGTGCGACATGAAGGCAGAGGGTGCTAAGAATCCCCGGAGGACCGGACTAGGCTGCCATCTGATGCTGACCTTGGCTACGTACAACGGACGCTCCCTACCTTCTGATTCAAGGCTTCTTGAATTGGAAGAGGAACTACAAAGGATCAAGAGGGACATCGTCGGGCTAAGTGAGGTAAGGAGAAAAGGAGAAGATCTCATTGAACTGAAAAGTGGACATCTCTTCTACTATCGTGGGACAGATACTGGCAGAACTAGTGGTGTTGGATTTATAATAAACAAGAAACTGAAGGATAAAGTGGTAGAAGTTGAAAGTACCTCTGACAGAGCTGCACGACTCGTTATCCAACTATCGAGAAGATACCAGGCTCAGATTATTCAAACTTATGCACCCACCACAAGTCATCCTGAAGAAGAAATTGAAGAACTTTATGAGGAAATTTGTCATCTAAGTAATAAAGGTAAGCAGCACTTGAAAATAATTATGGGAGATTTCAATGCAAAAATAGGGCAACGGCAACAGAATGAAACTTCAGTAGGTAAATTTGGTCACGGCAACAGAAACCAGCGTGGAAATACTCTCGTTGAGTTTGCAGAGGCAGAAGGGTTTTTCATCTTGAACTCCTTCTTCAAGAAAAAGCCACACAGGAAATGGACATGGAGACATCCAAATGGGACGACAAGTGAAATTGATTTTATTATGTGTAACAAAAAATTCGTCATAGAAGACTGCAGTGTGCTAAACAAGTTCAACACAGGTAGTGACCATAGATTGGTGAGATGTAAGATGCACCTCAACACTAAACTTGAACGTGGCAAGCTCATAAGGCAAACAAAATCTATTGACATAACCAACCTTAAAAAACACCATAATACGTTCAAGTTGGAACTGAAGAACAGGTTCTCTGCTTTGGAAGGCCTAACATCGGAAGAAGTGGACATCTCTGAAGTTAACAGAAAAGTAACCAAAGCTCTTATGGAAACAGCAACAAAATTAGCTGGGTCTAAGAACAAGTTGCATGTAAATAAATTATCAGGAAAAACGAAAATGTTGATGCAAAAAAGAAGAGAGATGAGGACAACTAAAGAAGATGTGACTTCCAAAGTGGAATATATAGAGCTATGCAAGACAGTACGAAAAAGTATCACTGAAGACGTAAGAAAATTCAACTGTGAACTAGTGAGGAAAGCAATTGAAAACAACCAAAGCCTAAAGATAGCAAAGGGACATCTCAGTAAGGGAAGAAAACAGATTATGGCACTGAGAAAAGAAGATGGTTCTGTAACAAGAAATAGAGGCGAAATTTTGACAAGAGTGAAAGATTTCTACTCCAAATTATATGAAAGGGATGATACATGCACTCCAGACATAATGAAAGATACCAGTACCAGAATTCCTCCAGTCCTTCCAGCAGAAGTTGCACATGCAATCAAGAACATGAAGCGGGGAAAAGCTCCAGGAGAAGATGGAATTACTGTAGACATCATACAAGAAGCAAGTGGAGAAATCGAAACAATACTCGCCCAAATTTTCACTCGATGCCTTAATGAAGGAAAGATTCCTGAGGATTGGAACACCGCTACAATGATCCTGCTACATAAGAAAGGTGACATTGAGGATCTCGGAAACTACAGACCTATCAGCCTCCTATCAGTAGTTTATAAAATCTTCACTAAAGTTCTTTCACACCGCTTGAAGGTAACACTGGACATGGCTCAACCGAGAGAACAAGCTGGATTCAGGAGTGGCTACAGCACAATAGATCATATCCAGGTGCTGAGAGAACTAATTGAAAGAGCGAGGGAATATGAACTTCCATTGTGCATGGCTTTTATCGATTATGAAAAAGCCTTTGATTCGGTGAAACCATCAGCAGTTACAATGGCTCTGAAAACCTGCGGTATTGAAGATGCATACATTAATATTATTAATAACATCTATGAAAATGCAAGTGCAAAGATTAGGCTGTTTGAAAATACAACACACATAAAAATTGGAAAGGGAGTGAGACAAGGTGACACCATATCTCAGAAGCTCTTTAATGCCACATTGGAGGGTGTTTTTCAGTCACTGAGCTGGGAAAACAAGGGGATAAAGATTAATGGAGATTATCTAACCCACCTTCGTTTTGCTGATGACGTAGTCATTTTTGCAACTAGCCCATCAGAGCTGCAGAGTATGATCCAGGAACTTGCTGACAAGAGTAAAGAAGTGGGATTAAAAATGAACTTTCAGAAGACAAAAGTGATGTTCAATGCTTTTACAAGAAATGAAGATTTATCGATTGATGGAGAAAAGCTGGAGATAACAGATACGTACGTTTATCTTGGACAGCAGATATCAAGTGAGGGTCACATTCATGAAGAAATTGATCGGCGTACAAAACTTGCCTGGAGAGCTTTTGGAAGAAACAGCATAATTTTCAAGAGCAATATGCCATTATGTCTTAAAAGAAAAGTGTTTGATCAATGCATCCTTCCAGTGCTTACGTATGGTGCAGAGACGTGGACCTTAACTAAAAGAGACATACAAAGGCTGCAGACAACTCAAAGAAGCATGGAGAGGTGCATACTTGGTGTAACCAGGAGAGATAAGAAGAGGAACTCGTGGATCCGAAAAATGACAAGAGTGGAAGACATCATGATCAGAGTTAAATCCCTGAAATGGCAATGGGCTGGACATACTGCCAGAAGGACAGATCATCGATGGACAGCCGAAATTTTAGATTGGATTCCAAGGGACAGGAAAAGACCCAGAAGAAGACCACATGGGAGATGGGTGGATGAAATTCGAAAGTATGCAGGGGTGACATTTAGGAGACTGGCCCAAGACAGACCGTTGTGGAGGAAACTTGGGGAGACCTTCGTCCAGCAGTGGATTGATAATGGTTGACAATGATGATGATGATGATGATGTGTTTGAGTTGCAAACATGACCCATATGCAGATGGATCGGAAACCTTAACACAGATCAGGTACCGAGCTTAATCGCAAAGATCATACAAATTGACCAACAAAGTAGGTGCGTATCACATTCATTTAATGCAACGATAACAGAAAACAAGTACGAGAAAACGACAAAACAATAACTAATACTTAGTGGGATAACCACGATACTTAATAACAGCTGCACAACGGGCCGGCATCGAGTCCACTAGCTTCTCGACGGTGACCTGCGGAATTCGCGCCCATTCTGCAGACATCTGGTCGAACTTCTGGTCCTTATTCCGGCAGGTTTTCTTTGCACATCATCTCTCCAGCTCTTCCCACATGTGCTCGATGGGATTGATGTCTGGAGATTGGCTTGGCCAGTCTAGAAGTGTGACCTGTTTCTGTGGAAGGCTGTCTTCGCTACTCTGGAGGTGTGCTGCGGGTCGTTGTCTTGCTGCATGATCCATCCGGGTGGCATGTTCTGGTTTGCCCATGGGAAGACATCGTTGATGAGCATGTTCGTGTAGCTCTGACTGGTCATTATTTCGTCAATCTTGATGATGGGGCCCATTCCATTGCAAGAGAAGGCGCCGTAAACCATGAGCGATCCTCCTCCGTGCTTGACAGTCAGCTGAATGAACTGGGGGTAGAATCTCTGGCCACACAGACGTCGTACGTATCGGATGCCATCACTTCCGATCAATTCGAACTTGCTCGCGTCGGTGAAAAGCACCTTACTCCAGTCCGCCGCGGTCTAGTGTCGATGACGGCGCGCGAACGCGACTCTGGCTCGTCGATTATTGACTCCGATGAGTGGTTTCTTGGCAGGGCGTCTTTCATTCAATCCACCAGCAATGAGACGACGGGAGATGGTCATTCGGCTGACGTTCAGGTCGTCGCTGTCGCGGAATTTGGTGGCGATGTCCACAGCAGTCAAGGTGGGATCAGCACGAGATCGACGGAGGATGCGTCTATTCTGACGCAACATAGTGGAACGAGGCCTACCACATCGCAGACTGTTTTCGACTGTCCCAGTCTTCTTATAATGTTGCAGGATAGCTGAAATGGACTGGTGTCGGATCTTCAGGGCCCTCGCAATTTCGGTGACGCGCATTCCGGATTCCATCATGTTCACGGCCGCTTGGCAAGCTCCAACAGGGATCTCCGTCTTTTTACCCATTTCTGAAAACCTAAGATTGACTTATTATCACACTACACATCACAAAACCCAAAACAATCACAAGAAAAATATTAATACATGCAACAAACAAATGGGTAATAATTGGCGACTCTTGAATATGGCCCATTTCGAACGACAAATTCGCTCTGAGCGAAATACAAACTACGCGGCATTGTAACCCACAAATCAACACATATCATATCCCAAAATGACCCAATTTGGTCCAGCAGAAAAAAAAATTATGGTCGAAAAAGTGTTTCGCCAAATACTTTTGTTCGTTACTGTAGGTTCGTTACGAGGAATTCGTGAAAAACCTACCTATATGCCGCAAATTGTAAATTAGAGAAATATATATACAGCCTAGAAAAGTTAGCTACACCAGATTAAGTGTAAATTAACAATGTTTATTATAGATAAGTATGTGAATTAAGCAATTACAACCTTTAGATGGAGGCCAATTAAAAGTTACGTTAAATTAAAATAATAAAATTAGCCATGCTGACTGGTCGACTGCTGCGTAAGCCTGTTATCCTCCTGAGCTTATTTTTAAAATATATCCCTCAATCTATCTCGAGGAGGCATAGCGACCATGCATATGTATATATACAGATAACATTGGAACTGAAATTTGGGAAAACAACGTCATCTTACCTTCCGTAGGTTGGGTTGTCGCTAATTGAGGTCCCACGCTGGCAAAGGAATATTCTTTAGGTATGCTGACTAAGAACTTTTCCGTGTTCCTTAACTCCTACCGATTCTCGGCCACGGATCTATTTATCGCGTTATGACTGCGTCATCAGGTTACTCAACCTCCGTCTCAGCATCAGTATTCTATCTCTAGGTCTCTACATAACTCTATCTATCTACAAGTCTTCTACTCTGAATGCTCAAGTATCGAAGTGCTCATTACTCCGTGCTCAAGTGTTCTAGTCCCTGAATATCTTCTCTCTAAATATTTCGCTGAATAATACTCCTGAATAATTTCTCTCCGAACCTATCTCCGAATATACCCTCTCTTACATTTGACCGCGATTCAGACTTTTGCATCTTTTATCTGACCGCGATTCGGACTTTTGTATGTGCACTCCTGAAAAACCGGGATGTTTGTCCTACCAGCAACGCTAGCACGGGGCCCATTTCGTGAATTTCGTGAATTCCGCGCTTCTTCTCACAAGACTGAAAAGAGGAGAAATTCCTCGGTCATTCTCCACGGGTGTCCGGGGAAACCGCGGTAAAGTGCCTTGAGCAGTTGGACTTTCTGCTCCAGTGGGGAAAAGGGGGTTTATGAGGCAGAAAGTGAGCAAAGGAAAAATAATTTAAATTAAGTAAAAAAAATTAAAAGTAAATTACTCCTGGTCTTTGTAATTAATTAAGCCGCAAACAATGTGGCCCGAACTACGAACTAGTTCCGCGGCAACAGCATGGAGGGACTGAGATAGTCCAAAGTCCTCTTTTTACTGAGCCAACCGTTGCGCAAAGCAACGCTAGCAGGCACTCGTATCAAAGTTCTTCTCATCGGAACATCGAACACTCTCGAAGACCTGATTGCGTTATGCAGTTGGACTGTGTGATATACATACAGGGTGTTCGTAAACTGTTTTGACAAAAGAAGAGGGGTGACAATACCCATCAAGACGAACAATATTTACAATGGAACCTAGGGTCGCATTCGACTCTGAGTGTCAGAAAAGAGTAAAGTTAGATGTCCAAGTTGAACTTTCAACAGTGCAAAGAAAGAGAATTAACGACATCATAAGTTGCACAATCCCATTTATGGAGATCAGGGACAAACTCAAAGTAGATGCTCAAAGTAGCGGCCACGGGTGCCGTTGCACAATTCACACCGGCGAATGAAAGACTGGCGCACCCTCTCGAAGACTCCTGCTGCCGTGCTTATCCTGTTCGCTGCAACAACGATTCTCGCGACGAGATCTTCCACGGAGTCCACATGCGTCTCGTACGCCAATGATTTCATGTGCCCCTAGAAGAAGAAGTCCAGTGGGTTTAAGTCCGGTGAGCGTGGAGGCCATGTCACAGGTCCGCCACGTCCAATCCATCGTTCGGGATATGTGGCACTCACGAAGTGTCTACTGCCCCTTGATAAGCCAATCAGCTTCAACTGTCGATGCTGCGTCTTTTCTCTGGCGATTTGCACGGTAAATGCTTGACGGCGATGTTCTGGCGATCTGCTACTTCTCCGGCAGGAAAGAAATGACGTCTAAGGTGATGACTTGTGCTTGTTGGACGTATTTCGAAGTTACTCTTTTCTGACACTCAGAGTAGAATGCGACCCTAGGTTCCATTGTAAATATTGTTCGTCTTGATGGGTACTATCACCCCTCTTCTTTTGTCAAAACAGTTTACGAACACCCTGTATATATACAATTTAATATTCATACGATCCAGTTTATTCACGTAGGTAAGACATTTCCCATTATGTAAAGATGTAAATAAATATTCCGTTTACCATTCTTAGTGAAAATATTAATGGCGACTGCTTATAGTTCATTGAGTTGCTCACGGTGGTCGTTAAACCTTCAGTAAAAAAAAATCACAAACCTGGACTATTGTGTTTACTGAAGTGGTTGAATGAATTTGTCAATCAAATAACGTTTACATTTGTTGTTTCATATGAGTTTATTCTCTTCAAAAAAAAATAAAAATAAACTAGCCGTCGATTCCGATGGGTGCAGAGTATTTGCAACGCGAATCCTATTCCAACAACATTTACAAACACAGTTGTGACTGAAGATGAGAGTAAAAGGGTGCGCTATCCAGTAGAATTTTTGCACACGATCGAGATGAGTGGACTTCCGCCTCACATTTTACGAGTGAAAAATGGTGCCGTCGTGATGCTCATCACGACCCTGACCGCCCCCGGTGGCGCAGTGGTCTAAGAGCTGGCTTATGATGATTCGTTCGTGAAGGGTGCGGGTTCGAATCCCAATGAGGCATGGATGTTGTGTTTGTCTTACGGCACTGGCTCTCTCACTTCCCTGGAGCCAGTAGCCCTAAATTAGAGACGGGCGACTGCTTATAGCCCATTGAGTTGCTCACGGTGGTCGTTAAACCTTCAGTAAAAAAATCACAAACCTGGACTATTGTGTTTACTGAAGTGGTTGAATGAATTTGTCAATCAAATAACGTTTACATTTGTTGTTCCATATGAGTTTATTCTCTTCAAAAAAAAAATAAAAATAAACTAGCCGTCGATTCCGATGGGTGCAGAGTATTTGCAACGCGAATCCTATTCCAACAACATTTACAAACACAGTTGTGACTGAAGATGAGAGTAAAAGAGTGCGCTATCCAGTAGAATTTTTGCACACGATCGAGATGAGTGGACTTCCGCCTCACATTTTACGAGTGAAAAATGGTGCCGTCGTGATGCTCATCACGACCCTGACCGCCCCCGGTGGCGCAGTGGTCTAAGAGCTGGCTTATGATGATTCGTTCGTGAAGGGTGCGGGTTCGAATCCCAATGAGGCATGGATGTTGTGTTTGTCTTACGGCACTGGCTCTCTCACTTCCCTGGAGCCAGTAGCCCTAAATTAGAGACGGGCGACTGCTTATAGCCCATTGAGTTGCTCACGGTGGTCGTTAAACCTTCAGTCAAAAATTAAAAAAAAAAATCACGAACCTGGACTATTCTCCTCACTTAAATGGTTGAATTATTTTTTGCAATCAAATAAAGTTTACATTTGTTGTTTCACATGAGTTTATTCTTTAAAAAAACAAACAGAAAAAAACTAACCGTTGATTCCGACGGTTTCGTCTAGTAATAATAATAATAATAATAATATCTGCATTTAGACTTTAACAGCTAACTGGACTATAATGAAATTCACAGCTCACAGTTCTTTCGATTTCCAACAATCGCATGACGAACACTATATTGTATATACCAAGTACTTCCTTAGGAACACTCTTAAGTTTAGTAGAAAAAAAAATCGGTAAATACTGCAATATAAAATTTTGCTCTTTTCAATACTGTTACGCATCTTCATACCAGCAGTGATAAAGAAATATTCGCTATCTTAGTGATTCATAGGAAAATTTAAAATGACAGAATATCGAACGGTACAGCATATTTCGGCATTCTGAAAGAAGTCATTCGAACAGCATGTTCTGACAATATTTACCTAACGAATCGATCCACCGTTAATAAGAAAAAGGAAGGAATACATGCGAGAAGGAAAATTTCTTTCCTGTTGTGGAGACTAATTCGACACGCGACTTTTTCTTTGAATGCAATGACGCGAACTTGCAAATAATTTCTTCCATTTCTTCACAACGCTTTGATGCAATAAAAACACATTCCTTTATAAAAATATTCGTGAAGCTGCATCTTGAAATTATCTCTAGAGATGAAAGACTACCAGAGCACTTGAGGCATATTCAGCAATGTAGTCGTATGAGCTCGCCGAACCCCTAATTTGGCAGCCCAAGTAGATGAGTGGTTTCAGGCGCTGGCGACTGACCTTTCTTCCGAGATGGGTTTGACGCCGAATGATTCATTTGTCTGAAGGCTTGGGCTCTGCTCTTTTCCTGGAACCAATGGTCCCAAATTTGAGATGGTCGACTGCTTATATTAGGGGTATGCAAAAGCTTTCGCCGCCCCCGCTAGTGGGATCTGTAGGGGTATAACCGGCCGGCAACCCGTGCTGTCAGTTAGTACATGAAGCCAAGCATGGCGGTCGATGAAATTCATTTGCGGCACTGTTTGTTATTCCTGTTTAATTTAAGGAAAAGTGCGAGTGAAGCCTACGGTTCAATATGTCGAACGCATGGCGAAACGGTTATGGGTGAGCGGACGTGTCGAGAATGGTTTGTCAGGTTTATTGAAGGTGATCTAAGCTTGGAAGACAAGCAACGTGCAGGTAGACCGCAAGAACTCTCAGACGAGGATCTGGAGTCGCTGTTGCAAGAGGATGCCACACAATCGACTAGGCAACAGGCGAAACGTTTGAAAGTGGCTCAATCGACGGGGGTACGGAGTCTACTGGCGTTAAGGAAGATCCAGAAGATTGGTAAGTGGGTTCCGCATATTTTAACGGAACGTAATATTGGTCAACGACTGGGCATCTCCATGTCGTTGCTGAAGAGGTTTCAAGGGAAGAATTTCTTGTGGAAGGTTGTCACCGGAAACGAAAAATGGGTCTATTGCAACAACCCCGCACGCAAGCGATCATGGGTCAACCCAGGCCAGCCATCAACATCCGCTGGAAAACAGGATATCCACGGGACAAAAAGGTGCTGTTGTGTGTGTGGTGGGATATGCATGGACTGCTGTACTTGGAACTGTTGAAACCGGGCGAAACAATCACTGCACAACGATATAGCGATCAGTTGATGAAACTGAACGCCACAATAGAGCAAAAAACGCCCATGGGCAGGTAAAGGACGCCGCCCAGTCATCCTGTTTTGCTGATAACTGGGCAGTGTCCTTTACATTTTCGTCACTACGTTCTTCAGCTCAAAGCCCGAGTCCTTCTATCACAGGTTCATTCACTTGTTGCCTGAAAAATGGCAAAAGGTCATTGTTGCTAACGGCCAATATTTCGTTGAATAAATGTGTACTGGTTTCCTGATTGTTCCTGTCTCCTTTTTCCTTAAAACGGCGGAAACTTTTGCATACCCTTAATAGCTCTAAATTTTCGTCGTGGTGGTCGTTAATACCCGAATTAAAAAATCCAGTAGTTTTATCAATAGTGTGCACTTTTTTCGGCACTTAACGACCACCATGAGAAGTTCTGAGGCCTCAACACAGTCGCCCGTTCCTAATTTGGGGTTGAGGTTCGGACAGCGCGGTGGAGCGGCCGTGTGGCTAATGCCTCTTTAGGTGTTCGGGGAAATGCCCAGCTCGTGAATCTGGTTGGAAACATACGCCTATGACTGCTTGACCATCAGGATATCGTACGCAACTTTAACGAGTCGACGATTTGAAGATATATATATATACACTGCTGGTCACCCAAAATGCAACACCAAGAAGGACACGAGATAGCAAAGCCAGATTTACTGGACACATAACAACAGATACAAAGATGAAACGATTGAGCTTACAAGCCCGTGCGACTTGTGGAACACGCAGACATCAATAGTTCGTGTGGCCCCAATGGCTGACAGTAACGGCCGCTACACGCCGCGGCATCGAACGAAAGAGGCTTTGGATGTGGGCTTGGGGTACGTCGGTCCAGGCTGCTTCCACACGTTGCCACAGTTCATCAGGCATAGCCGCGGGTGGCGTTTGCCGGGCCACTCGGTTGCCGATCAGCGACCAGACGTGTTCGATGGGCGACATATCGGGAGAACAGGCGGGCCACGGCAGCAGTGACACCTGGTGGGCAGTGAGGAATTGTTGCACAATGCGTGCCACGTGCGGGCGCGCATTATCATGTTGAAACGTGGCCGCTGACAGGTCCTGCAGATAAGGGAGGACTACAGGCTCCAAAACGTCGGAGATGTAGTTGTGGCTGTTGAGTGTACCGGCGATGCTTACCAGCGGGGTATGGGTGTCATATCAAATCGCACCCCAAATCATAACGCCAGGCGACAGACCGGTATGACGATGCATAATGCATGCGTCATACAGTCTCTCGCCGCGGTGCCGCCACCCGCGGATCCGTGCATCGTGGTGTTGCAGGCAGAAGCGGGATTTGTCGGAGAAGACAATGTCGTGCCATTCCGTAGTCCAGGTGCGGCGATCAACGGACCACTGCCGCCGCACTCGCCAGTGGTGTAACGTCAATGGTAATCGGAGCAATCGGCGCCTTGCGACAAGTCCCCGCTCCTGCAGACGCCGCCGAACGGTACGTGCTGACACAAGTTGTTGCGCAACAACTTGTGTCAGCACGTACCGTTCGACCCAAAATGCAACACCAAGAAGGAAGCATCGGATTGGCCTGAAATTCGCAGTATGCGTCGCCCGCGAGAGGACATGCAAGCGATTAGCATTGCAGGGTATATGCAAATCATGTACGCCCGGCACGCCACCGAGAAGCACTATAAGAAAGGTGCACAGAAGGCGGGGTGTAAGTAGTGGAAGTTTGTTGTGCTGCCAGACCTGTGCGTGGGAAGCTTTCTGATGCCTCGTCGCAGAATACGGCAGTCATTCCAGCACGTTTCGGAGTTCGACAGATGACGAATAGTGGCTTATCGTGACAGCGGTTTATCGTACCGAGACATCGGCGCCCGTGTGGGACAACATCCAGCCACAGTGAGGCGAGTATGGATTTGGTGGGTGCACGAGAGACGGACGGACCAACGTGAGTGATTGCCGCAGCTGCGGTACACCACCGAGCGGGAGGACTAGCATGTTGTGCGGCGGGCATTGACGGCTCGCACCGCCACATCACGAACGTTAGCGCAGGAATTAGGGTGTGTTGCGCAACAACCTGTGCAGCACGTACCGTTCAGCGTCGTCTGCAGGAGCGGGGACTTGTCGCACGACGCCCATTGCTCCAATTACCATTGACGTTACACCACCGGCGAGTGCGGGGGAAGTGGGCCGTTGAACGCCGCACCTGCACTACGGAATGGCACGACATTGTCTTCTCCCACGAATCCCGCTTCTGCCTGCAACACCACGATGGTCGGATCAGCGTGTGGCGGCACCGTGGCGAGAGACTGTATGACGGCTGCATTGTGCACCGCCATACCGGTCCGTCGCCTGGCGTTATGGTTTGGGTCGCAATCGGATATGACACCCGCACCCCTCCGGTACGCATCGCCGGTACACTCAACAGCCACCGCTACATATCCGACGTTTTGGAGCCTGTAGTCCTCCCTTACCTGCAGGACCTGCCAGCGGCCACGTTTCAACAGGACAATGCGCGCCCGCACGTGGCACGCATCGTGCAACAATTATTCACGGCCCACCAGGTGTCACTGCTGCGGTGGCCCTGTTGTTCTCCCGATATGTCGCCCATCGAACACGTCTGGTCGCTGATCGGCAACCGAGTGGCCCGGCAAGCACAACCCGCGGCTACGCCTGATGAACTGTGGCAACGTGTGGAAGCAGCCTGGACCGACGTTCCCCAAGCCCACATCCAAAGCCTCTTTCGTTCGATGCCGCGGCATGTAGCGGCCGTTATTGCCAGCCATGGGGGCCACACGAAATACTGACATCTGCCTGTTTCGCAAGTCGCACGGGCCTGTAAGCTCAATCGTTTCGTCTTTGTATCCGTTGTTATGTGTCCAGTAAATCTGGCTTTGCTGTCTCGTGTCCTTCTTGGTGTTGCATTTTGGGTGACCAGCAGTGTATATCTCAAGTAAATCTAAATACAAGGAATATGTCTCAAGAATACCATTCTTGAATTTGTTCAGTATAGGGAAAGGAGCACATGCGCAAAAGTAGCAAGAAAGTTTTTCTTTTATGCAATGTTTTGAGTGGTACAACCTCGCTGTTGGCGATTTCTCGTTAGTCTGTGCATTGTAAACAGAGGGCAAGGAGGGGGACAGCAGCGGATTGCCGCGCAACCGCTGTCTAGATTACAATGTCTGGAGGAGGCGCCGGACCGGCAGCTACATTGCAATGCTGCTATATCAAAAAGAATAATTGTTGGCTTCAGTATAAAGTCCCTTTTCCCAAAGTGTAGCCTCATCTACCATGAAGTTTAATAGTTTCCGAGAGGGTAATAATGAAAGTAAAGTGTCAGATTTTGATCTGAAAACTTCTCATAATAAAGCCCTCAAAGAAGAAAAGATATCAAAATCCCATTGAAGTTCTCGATTGGGTTCTCAACTCATTTGTAATGGGCTTGAAAGATATTCAACAGTCTGCAAGAGAAATTAATTGACCCGCTGCACGATTATCGATATTAAGTATTTTTCAAACAAGGTTGTTGCACATTATTTTGAATAAACGAACATATTTCTTATCTTAAAGGAGTAAAGCTTGGGAGGGGAGAGTAGTCGAGTGAAGAAGTGGTGGGCTCCTGGCTTTTTATCTGGAACTTCAAATCCAGAATGATTCATGGACAATGTGTTTGTCCTATGGCATTGTTTCTGAACATTCCCTGGAAAACAAGTGGCTCTAAATTAGAGATGGTTGACTCTTTATTCCCATTGATGCTCACGGAGGTCGTTAACCTCCGAAATTAAAAAAACAAACCAAAAAGAACTTCCTGTTCCTGACATTTCCATCAATTTACCTAGTTGAAAAATGTTCAGCAACTACTTTGTAAGCCGAAGTGAAAAAAAAAATCTCAGCAAATATGTGAAACGTATCACTGACACTCATTGAGACTGATAACTCACTCAACATCTGGCTCAAGGAAATCTTTCGAGGAGAGGCGTTAGGCCCCACCATAAGCTACTCTAGGGGCTGTGAGCGCTGTCTCCCATCTCGGATTTGGGTCAGCTGGTTCCAGGGAGTGGAGACAGCCAGCGCTGTACCGATGGAGCACTATTAATGCCTCATCATAGGCTCCGGCCCTTAGCTCAGCTTGGACGGCTAGCCAGAAACCCATGCCTCTGACCACCCAGCCACCAGACAAACCCAAAAAAGTCACTTATCGACATTAATTGCAGCTGTGTTTCTTGCGGTTCATAAAAACAATGCATCAATTTAAGTCCGCCGCTTGATTTTTTTTAAAGTTGCTGTTCGATTAGTACGCACGGGGGGGGGATCGTTATAAAATGTGTTTATATAGTTTGTTTTACGAAATAGTTAAGTTTTAGATAGTGAATTACTTAGCGGATATAAAAAAGAATGGCGAACCCATAGCGTTTCCGTATGAAATACAATGCGATGAGTCTTGCACAAACCCGAGATTACATATCATGGAATAGGCGGCGCACTTAATCTATCTAGATGTCAAAGTCATCTAGATAGTCCACTATATACACTGACGGAAAAAAATCCCAACACCACGAAAAAATAGTTGTAGAAGAATGAAATGGCGGCAATACATTTGCATAGGTAACATATTTAATCGATTAAGGTTTCAAGATCACAGCTTAACGTAAGCGCGAGAAGAGCCATTTTAAATGTGAAATGCTGGTACATTAATAACCGGTGTAACCGTCAGAATGTTGAATGCAAGCACGTAAACGTTCATGTATTGTGTCGTACAGGTGCTGGATGTCAGTTTGTGGGATGGAGTTCCATGCCTGTTGCACTTGGTCGGTCAATACAGGGACGGTTAATGCTGGTTGGGGGTGACGCTGGAGTTGTCGTCCAATGATGTCCCATACGTGCTCGATTGGTGAAAGATCTGGCGATCTAGCAGGCCACGGCAACATGTCGACACTCTGTAGAGCATGTTGGATTACAACAGTGGTATGCGGGCGAGCGTTATCCTGTTGGAAAACACCCCCTGGAATTCTGTTCATGAATGGCAGAACAACAGGTTGAATCATCAGACCGACGTACTACTGTGACGTCAGGGTGCGTGGGATAACCACGAGAGTGCTCCTGCTGTCATAGAAAATTGCTCCCCAGACCATAACTCCAAGTGTAGGTCCAGTGTGTCTCGGCCGCAGACAGGTTGGTTGCATGCGCTCACCTGGCCTCCTTCTAACCAACACACGGCCATCACTGGCACCCAGGTAGAACCGGCTTTCATCAGAAAACACAACAGATCTCCACTCCGTCCTCCAATGAGCTCCAGCTTGACACCACTGACGTCGCAAACGGCGGTGGTTTGGAGTAAGTGGAATGCACGCTACAGGGCGTCTGGCTCGGAGCTGTCCTTCAAGTAACCGATTTGTAACAGTTCGTTGTGTCACTGTGGTGGCAACCGCAGCTCGAATTGCTGCCGCAGATGCGGTACGATGCGCCACGGCCATACGCCGTACACGGCGGTCTTCCCTCTCAGTAGTGCCACGTGGCCGGCCGGAACCTGGTCTTCTTGAGGCAGTACCTTCCCTTGACCACCGCTGCCAACAATCATGCACAGTGGCTACATTCCTGCCAAGTCGTTCTGCAATATTGCGGAAAGAAAATCCACCTTCTCGTAGCCCTATTACACGACCTCGTTCAAACTCCGTGAGCTGTTGATAATGGCTTCTTCGTCTTCTTAAAGGCATTCTTGACTAACATCAACACCCTACGTCGAATCTCAACGATAACTAACGCTCACGAACGTTACAGTACGTATTTACAGCAAACCTGCTTTGCATGTTCCGAGGGACGCTACTAGCGCCACACCTATGCGCCGAGCGCGAAATTTGCATAGACGTCATCTTACAGATGTACTCTCACCGCCTACCAACTGTCGTTTATCTAACACAACCCCTTCTTTGTGTTGGGATTTTTTCCCCGTCAGTGTATGTACACGGTATTAAACGTAATAGCGATCCCGTTAAGACCGCGGTAGTGTTCCTCAATGAAAAAGCCAAATTTCGTGATTCTATCTTTTGCTTGAATATCCGATATTTATATCTCTCTCTCTTCATCTCTCGCTCTTTCTCTCTCGCTCTTTCTCTTTGGCATTATGCTGCACAAGTGTGGTGCAATATTGACAAAAGAACATCTCTTTCTAAATTATTTTGTCTTGAAGGATCGACTGCTCTTCCCACAGCTTACAGAAAAATTAGATAGCGTGGAGACGTAAAATACAACCGGAAATGACCCGCAGCATTCTGCTGCAATATGGCAGCCAAATTTTAAAGAAAACTTTCACTTCTGGGAAGTAGACTGTAGTGTCCGGCTTCAATTAACATCTGTAAAGCTTGACGTTTACCACCCAACACTACATCGAAGCTATAATTGCGAATTCTAAGGGCGATTGCCTATTTCTCATAAACACAGAAAAAGTTTAAAAATAGAAAACTGATGTCTCATAGCCTCGGAGGTGTTGGTTCTTCAAATAAAGTTAATAACAGCTTCAGTGCCGAACTGCTCTTGTAAATTTGATTTCTCTTCTCTGCCGTTAGCTGAGGAAACACATCTAAACCCTGTAGAATGCAGATTTGAAATGTTCGATGACTGAGAGAAGACATTCAAACTCTGGAAAATGTAAATTTGGACCGCTCTTCGGCTGTGAGAAGGCGCCCAAACTTTGAAGAATGTAGATTTGTAACGTTCGTTAGCTGAGCGAAGTCATCCAAACTATGGAGAATGTAGATTTGAAAGATCGTCGGTTGAGAGAAAGCACCCAAGCTCTGGATAATGTAGGTTTGGAACATCGTCGGCTGACAAAAGGTGGCCAAAATCTGGAGAACGTACATTTGAAACGTTCATTGGCTGAGGGATAGCGCCCAAACTCGAGAATGTAGATTTGAAACGTTTGTTCGCTGAGAGAAGGAATTCAAACTCTGGGAAATGTAGATTTGAAACGCTCGTTGGCGGCGAGAAGGCCCCCAAACTCTGGAGAATTTAAATTTGAAAAATCTTTGGCTGAGAGAAGGCGCCCAAACTCTGGACAATGCAGGTTTGAAAGATCGTCGGCTGAGAGAAGATGGCCAAACCCTGGATAATGTACATATGAAACATTCGTTGGCTGAGAGAAGGCGCCCAAACTCGAGAATGCAGATTTGAAACGTTCGTTGGCTGAGAGAAGTCATCCAAACTCTGGAGAATGTAGATTTGAAAGATCGTTCGCTGAGAGAAGGCGTCCAAATTCTGGATAATGTAGGTTTGAAAGATCGTTGGCTGAGAGAAGGTGGCCAAACTCTGGAGAATGCACATTTGAAACGTTCGTTGGCTGAGGGAAGGCGCCCAAACTCGAGAATGTAGATTTGGAATGTTCGTTGGCTGAGGGAAGGCACCCAAACTCGGGAAAATGTAGATTTGAAACGCTCGTTGGCTGAAAAGAGACGCCCAAACCCTTGTGAATGTAGATTTGAAGCGTTTGTTTGCTTAGTTCAGAAAGCGTATCCTCCAAAGATTTTTGTAAAGCCACCTACGGTAATCTTATAAGCCCCATGTTTTTCGTGATTTTTCTTTTTAACAATTCGTTAAGTAAATATCTTGGTTCATGTTTTATGCGAGATAGAAAGCTTTATTTCTACGAAAGATGACAGTAATGAAAAAGCCTCTTCTCTCTTTTTCCAGAGTACAATCGAAATCCGCTAATCAGCGTTTTCATGTATGGGCAAAATTCTGGGGATTTATAGTGTCAGTGAGTGTACTCGCATACATACTTAGCACAGCATAACTAAAAAAGAAACAGATTCTCCGAAAAACGTTTTTCTTGTACTGATATGAAGAAGCAATGTAGACTATATTCCTTTATCATTAAACAAGAAAGATCCGACAATATAAGGAGATCTTCAAATTAAACATTTAAGAGATGAAATATAGAAGTAAATGTGATATAACTCTACGCCCCCTAGCGAAAGTATTTTATACAGCTAAAAAGTTGAAAACAGGCGAAAATCATTATTCGTGGGAAAAGCTATGCTAAGGAAAAAGAACTTTCCAAATACATCTCCAGGAAGCAGAAATAGCGAGAAAAAGGTATTGACCTTTACGCCCCCTAGCGAGAAACCTGTGCGTCATTTAAAGAGGATAATGTTCCCATCTGTATTGTAACGAATGGCATACAGTAAAAAAAGAAATTCCTCAATAGGGTTTTTAGAAGTGGAGATACAGCTGCAAACACATAAGTACACACACACACACCACCTAGCGACAGAACTCTCAACTACAAAACTCCAGAAATACAAATCTAAAGTGTTCCCCAAAGTAAATGATATCCGGTATTAAAAGAATTTTTTTAAATCGCACATTTAGAAGCGAGATTTTGAGCAAAACAAATTAAACATTTGCGCCCTTAGCGAGGAAATTGTGCATTATTTTGAAAAAGAAATACACACAAAGAGTTTTAATAGTTAGTAGTAACGGACCGAAAAATAATTTCGCGATCGGGCATTTTAGTCCCTCATATATTGCTGTAAACGGAAACGTGAACTTATGCCCTCTAGTGGCACACAGTTAAGAAAAATTTGAAATTATGTGAAACACATTTCGCTCCGCAAACGCTCTCCAACAAAGAAAGAATTTTTTAAATCGGACACTTACAAGAAGAGATATCGACAAAAATATGATGTACACCTACTCCCCTGGCGGGAGAACTATGCACTATTTTAAACAAGAATTATTCTCAAAAGGTTTCCGAGATGAGCGGTATAGGTCCACGAAAGAATGTTTTCAGTCGAGTTTTCAGAAGCTCAGATTTTGCTGCAAATACATCAGAAGCAGAAATAAATTCCTACGCTCCCTGGTGGCAAACCATTCTTTACCAAAAATTAGAAGTTAAATGAAAAACATTTCCCATGAGGAGCTAGCTGTACCTGTCAATCGGATATTTAGAAGCAAATATATGGAATAAAATGTGCTTTGAATTCGATATTATCTGCATTTACGCCCTGTAACGGCGAAATTGTTCAACTGGAAAAAAAGACCGGAATGCAAGGGTCATCGTCTCACATTTCAAACTTCCCAACTCAAAAACATTTTTTTAAATTAAATAAATATTTGCAGAGATATGGTGTCCACAGAAGGACGGACGAAGTGATAAGAGAAGCAGGATCTTTTCTCACAAAAGAAGTGCTAAAAAAGAAACAGAGCGTTTTTAAACTTATAAGATAAATGTACTTTGTATGTTTTTTCTTACCAATTTTCATCATCCTGTAGATATATTTTTGATAACAAAGCAACACAGTTTTAACGATTTTTTTCAAATTTGTTAAAATAGGTTAGATTCTAAACGCAATTGAAAATCTAATGATGAGCTATTACGTTACTCAATATTAGATTTCAAATTTCACTGAATGTTATTACATTTTCGTAGTCACAAAATTGAATATTAATTTAATATTCAATGTACAAAATTATGCAAATCGTCAGGAAAATCGCCTTAAACGTTTCATAGAGGAAAATGAACGGCAAACAGAGAACGCGCTCCCTAACATAGCTGTCTGTTGAACATAAACAATAAACTGGAGACCGGAATCGGCTCCAGGAGTAGATGTAATTACCGTGGTCATCAACAAGAATCAAGTGGAGAAATTGAAACTATACTCGCCCAAGTTTTCACTAGATGCCTCACGGGAAGATTTCTGAAGATTGGAACAATGCTACAATGATTCTGCTACATAAAAAAAGTAACATTGAGAATCTCAGGAGCTACAGACCCATCAGCCTCCTATCATGGTTTATTAAATCTTCACCAAAGTTCTTTCACATTGCTTGAAGTTAACACTGGACAAGATTCAACCGAGAGAACAAGCTGGATTGAGGAGTGACCACCGTACTGTAGATCATATCCATGTGCTGAGGGTACTAAATGAAAGAGCGAGGCAGTATGAACTCCCATTATGCATGGTCTTTATCGATTACGTAAAGGCCTTTGATTCCGTGAAACCATCAGCAGTTAAAATGGCTTTGAAATCCTGCGATACTGAAGATGCATACATTAGTACTGTATTATTAGTAACACCTATGAAAATACAAATGTAAAGATACAGCAATTTGAGGATACAGCACACATAAAAATTGAAAAGGGAGTGAGACAAGGTGACGCCATATCTCCAAAACTCTTTAATGCCTCATTGCAAAATGTCTTTCAATCACTGAACTGGGAAATCAAAGAAAATAAAGATTAATGGAGATTATTTAACTCACCTCCGTTTTGCTGATGTGGCCATTTTTGCAACTACCCCTTCAGAGCTGCAGAGTATGATCCAGGAACTTGCTGAGAAGAATAAAGAAGTGGGATTAAAAATTAACTTTCAGAAGACATAAATGAGGTACAATGCTTTTACAAGAACGAAGATTCATTACTGATACGAAAAAAATGACCGTCTTTGGCACAATTTAATGATAAAAGATGATAAATATATACAATTAAAACCATATGTACATGAGCACTTTCGAGGCAGCGGCTACCTCTGAGGATGAGGTAGCCGCTGCCTCGAAAGTGCTCATGTACATATGGTTTTAATTGTATATATTTATCATCTTTTATCATTAAATTGTGCCAAAGACGGTCATTTTTTTTCGTATCAGTGATTCATTCTTGCACGAGTCTTCAACCTTCATTGAAGATTCGTCGATTGATGGGGAAAAACTGGAGATAACCGATACCTACATTTATCTTGGACAGCAGATATCAAGTGAGGGTCACATTTGCTGAAGAAATTAATCGGCGTACAAAACTTGGATGGAGAGCTTCTGCAAGCAACCGCACAATTTTTAAGAGCAATATGCCATTATGTCTTAAAAGAAAATTGTTTGATCAACGTATCCTTCCAGTGCTTACGTATGATGCAGAGACGCGGAGCTTAACTAAGAAAGACATACAAAGACAGCAGGCAACTGAAAGAAGCATGGAAAGGTGCATGCTTGGTGTAACCAGGAGAGATATGAAAAGGAGTTCGTGAATTAGGAAAATGACAAGAGTGAAAGGCACCGTGAAATTCCCAAAATGGTAATAGGCTGGACCTGTTCATAGAAGGACGGGCCACACATGGACAAGCGAAATTTTAGACTGGATTCCCGAGAGACAGGAAAAGACTCAGAAGAAGACCTTATGGGAGGTGGGTGGAGGAAATTTGAAAGCATGCGGAAGTAATATGGAGGAAACGGGATCAAAACCGACCGTTGTAGAAGAAACTTGGGAAACCTTCATCCAGCAGTGGATTGATAATGGTTGACAATGATGAAATGATGATGATGTTATATATGTATACACTGAAGAGGAATTACATTATGAATACCGCCAGCCTGGAAAAATGAGTGCGCCTGCAGATCGAACGGTGGCGCAGGTGAAGTTTACAGAGAAGTATGTATACAACCCGAGGACCAGCTCTCGGTTAGTAGAGTGTTCGGAGTCAGAATGGGAAAAGCTACCGATTTATCGGAGTTTGATGAAGGACAAATTGGAACTACTGTCTCGGAAACGGCGCGCCTTGCGGGTTGTTCACGTGCCGTGCCGCGTGCCGCAGATGGCCAAACGACGAACCGTCGTTTGGCCGTGTGTCATCCGCAGCTCACTGATGCCAGAGAGAAGCGGAGACTGTCGCGCATTGTTCACAGTGACCACAGGGCCACAGCGCGACATATCTCACACACAGCTACAACGGTGGTGATCAGGGAAATGTGTCACAGCACGCAGTTCCACGCAGCCTTCTGCGCATGAGCCTGAGTAGCCGAAGACTCAGCCGGGTCCCCATTCTCACTGCACGTCATCTCCATCAACGCATGGAATGGGCCCAAGATAATCGAGATTGGACAGTGGATAATTGAAAGAAAGTGGCCTGGTCAGTCGAATTAAGATTTATGGTGTATCACGTACAATTACTAACGGAGGCTATGGAACCGGGATGCACTGTTGGACGGAAACAGCCCGGAGGCGGCGGTGTTATGTTGTTGGCGATGCTTTCTTGAGACACCTTAGGTCCCATTATTCCAACAACACGATACCTGACAGCTGTCAGGTATCTGAACATCGTTGCTGACCAAGTTTACCCATTCATGACAACTGTGCTCCCTGCTGATGACAGCCATTACCAAGAGGATAATGCGCCATGCCACACTGCCAGAATCGAAAAGGAGTGGTTCGAGGAACATGCTGATGACTTTCTGTCAATGCTTTGGCCTCCGAATTCACCTGATATGAACACAATAGAAAATTTGTGGTTCGACTTCGTAAAGCGGGTTCGCGCTAAATCACCACCACCCCGAAATGTACGGAGACTGGAGGAACTGCTGTGGACATTATAGTACCAGATACCCCAGGATACCTATCGCTACCTCATCGAATCAATCCCGCGCCGAGTAGCCGCTGTTTTGTTCGCTAAATAGGGTCCTACCGCTTATTAGGTAGGTGGTCATAATGTAATTGCTCATCGATGTATATATGTGTATCATCATTGCAAACCATTATCAATCCACTGCTGGACGAAAGTCTCCCCAAGTTTCCTCCACAACGGTCTGTCTTGTGCCTGTCTCCTCCATGTCACTCCCGCATACTTTCGAATTTCATCCACCCACCTCCCACGTGGTCTTCTTCTGGATCTTTTCCTGTCCCTTGGAATCCAATCTAAAATTTCGGCTGTCCATCGATGGTCTGTCCTTCTGGCAGTATGTCCAGCCCATTGCCATTTCAGGGATTTAACTCTGATCACGATGTCTTCCAGTCTTGTCATTTTTCGGATCCACGAGTTCCTGTTCTTGTCTCTCCTGGTTACACCAAGTATGCACCTTTCCATGCTGCTTTGAGTTGTCTGCAGCCTTTGTATGTCTCTTTTAGTTAAGGTCCACGTTTCTGCACCATACGTAAGCACTGGAAGGATGCATTGATCAAACACTTTTCTTTTAAGACATAATGGCATATTGCTCTTGAAAATTATGCTGTTTCTTCCAAAAGCTCTCCAGGAAAGTTTTGTACGCCGATTAATTTCTTCATCAATGTGACCCTCACTTGATATCTGCTGTCTAAGATAAACGTACGTGTCTGTTATCTCCAGCTTTTCTCCATCAATCGATAAATCTTCATTTCTTGAAAAAGCATTGAACATCACTTTTGTCTTCTGAAAGTTCATTCTTAATCCCACTTCTTTACTCTTGTCAGCAAGTTCCTGAATCATATTCTGCAGTTCTGATGGGGTAGTTGCAAAAATGACTACGTCATCAGCAAAACGAAAATGGGTTAGATAATCTCCATTAATCTTTATCCCCTTGTTTTCCCAGCTCAGCGGCCGAAAGATGTAAGGTCAGGTGATGCGTAACATCACAGCCTCTCCTTGACAAATGTCAACCCCGCCTTCTCGTGGTGAATCCTGCCCCCACTAAAGGGGTTCTGACGACCGCCAATAGCGGTATAACTATACCATCGGGATTAGAGGAAATGCTATCTCACACTCACCAACCCGCTTGGCCAGCGTGGCGAGTTATGGCCAAACCCCTCCAAAATGACTCCACAACTTAAATATATGTGTATATAATCATCATCATCATCATCATCATCATTGTCAACCATTATCAATCCACTGCTGGACGAAGGTCTCCCAAGTTTCCTCCACAACGGTCTGTCTTGTGCCAGTCTCCTCCATGTCACTCCCGCATATTTACGAATTTCATCCACCCATCTCCCATGTGGTCTTTTTCTGGGTCTTTTTCCTGTCCCTTGGAATCCAATCTAAAATTTCGGCTGTCCATCTATGGTCTGTCCTTCTGGCAGTATGTCCAGCCCATTGCCATTTCAGGGATTTAACTCTGATCATGATGTCTTCCAGTCTTGTCATTTTTCGGATCCACGAGTTTCTCTTCTTATCTCTCCTGGTTATACCAAGCATGCACCTCTCCATGCTTCTTTGAGTTGTCTGCAGCCTTTGTATGTCTCTTTTAGTTAAGGTCCACGTCTCTGCACCATACGTAAGCACTGGAAGGATGCATTGATCAAACACTTTTCTTTTAAGACATAATGGCATATTGCTCTTGAAAATTATGCTGTTTCTTCCAAAAGCTCTCCAGGCAAGTTTTGTACGCCGATTAATTTCTTCATCAATGTGACCCTCACTTGATATCTGCTGTCCAAGATAAACATACGTATCTGTTATCTCCAGTTTTCTCCATCAATCGATAAATCTTCATTTCTTGTAAAAGCATTGAACATCACTTTTGTCTTCTGAAAGTTCATTTTTAATCCCACTTCTTTACTCTTGTCAGCAAGTTCCTGGATCATACTCTGCAGCTCTGATGGGGTAGTTGCAAAAATGACTACGTCATCAGCAAAACGAAGGTGGGTTAGATAATCTCCATTAATCTTTATCCCTTTGTTTTCCCAGTTCAGTGATTGAAAGACATTTTCCAATGTGGCATTAAAGAGCTTCGGAGATATGGTGTCACCTTGTCTCACTCCCTTTCCAATTTTTATGTGTGTTGTATTTTCAAACAGCCGAATCTTTGCACTTGCATTTTCATAGATGTTATTAATAATATTAATGTATGCATCTTCAATACCGCAGGATTTCAGAGCCGTGGTAACTGCTGATGGTTTCACCGAATCAAAGGCTTTTCATAATCGATAAAAGCCATGCACAATGGAAGTTCATATTCCCTCGCTCTTTCAATTAGTTCTCTCAGTACGTGGATATGATCTATTGTGCTGTAGCCACTCCTGAATCCAGCTTGTTCTCTCGGTTGAGCCATGTCCAGTGTTACCTTCAAGCGGTGTGAAAGAACTTTAGTGAAGATTTTATAAACCACTGATAGGAGGCTGATAGGTCTGTAGTTCCTGAGATCCTCAATGTCACCTTTTTTATGTAGCAGGATCATTGTAGCATTGTTCCAATCCTCAGGAATCTTCCCTTCATTAAGGCATCAGTGAAAATTTGGGCGAGTACTGTTTCCGATTTCTCCACTTGCTTCTTGTATGATGTCTATAGTAATTCCATCTTCTCCTGGAGCTTTCCCCCGCTTCATGTTCTTGATTGCATGAGCAACTTCTGCTGGGAGGACTGGAAGAACTCTGGTACCTTTCATGATGTCTGGAGTACATGTATCATCCCTTTCATATAATTTGGAGTAGAAATCTTTCACTCTTGTCAAAATTTCGCCTCTCTATTTCTTGTTATAGAACCATCTTCCTTTCTCAGAGCCATAATCTGTTTTCTTCCCTTACTGAGATGTCCCTTTGCTATCTTTAGGCTTTGGTTGTTTTCAATTGCTTTCCTCACTAGCTCACAGTTGAATTTCCTTACGTCTTCAGTGATACTTTTTCGTGTTGTCTTGCATAGCTCTATATATTCCACTTTGGAAGTCACATCTTCTTTAGTTGTCCTCATCTCTCTTCTTTTTTGCATCAACATTTTGGTTTTTCCTGATAATTTGTTCACATGCAACTTGTTCTTAGACCCAGCTAATTTTGTTGCTGTTTCCATTAGAGCTTTGGTTACTTTTCTGTTAACTTCCGAAATATCCACTTCTTCCGATGTTAGGCCTTCTAAAGCAGAGAATCTGTTCTTCAGTTCTAACTTGAAAGTATTATGGTGTTTTTAAGGTTGGTTATGTCAATACATTTTGTTTGTCTTGTGAGCTTGCCACGTTCCAGTTTAGTGTTGAGGTGCATCTTACATCTCACCAATCTATGGTCACTACCTGTGTTGAACTTGTTCAGCACACTGCAGTCTTCGATGACGAATTTTTGTTACACATAATAAAATCAATTTCACTTGTCGTTCCAATTGGATGTCTCCATGTCCATTTCCTGTGTGGCTTTTTCTTGAAAAAGGAGTTCAAGATGAAAAATCCTTCTGCCTCTGCAAACTCAACGAGAGTATTTCCACGCTGGTTTCTGTTGCCGTGACCGAATTTACCTACTGAAGTTTCATTCTGTTGCCGTTGCCCTATTTTTGCATTGAAATCTCCCATAATTATCTTCAAGTGCTGCTTACCTTTATTATTTAGATGACGAATTTCCTCATAAAATTCTTCAATTTCTTCTTCAGGATGACTTGTGGTGGGTGCATAGTTTGAATAATCTGAGCCTGGTATCTTCTCGATAGTTGGATAACGAGTCGTGCAGCTCTGTCAGAGGAACTTTCAACTTCTACCACTTTATCCTTCAGTTTCTTGTTTATTATAAATCCAACACCACTAGTTCTGCCAGTATCTGTCCCACGATAATAGAAGAGATGTCCACTTTTCAGTTCAATGAGATCTTCTCCTTTTCTCCTTACCTCACTTAGCCCGACGATGTCCCACTTGATCCTTTGTAGTTCCTCTTCCAATTCAAGAAGCCTTGAATCAGAAGATAGGGAGCGTCCGTTATAGGTAGCCAAGGTCAGCATCAAATGGCAGCCTAGTCCGGTCCTCCGGGGATTCTTAGCACCCTCTGCCTTCATGTCGCACTGGCCGCTGCCTTGGCCAGGTACATTCCAGCTGCCGGAGACTGAGGGCCAAGATTTAAGTTGTAGAGTCATTTTGGAGGTGTTTGGCCATAACTCACCACGCTGGCCAAGCGGGTTAGTGAGTGTGGGATAGCATTTCCTCTGATCCCGATGGTATAGTTATACCGCTAATTGGCGGTCGTCAGAGCCCCTTTAGTGGGAACAGGATGCACCACGAGAAGGCGGGGTTGACATTTGTCAAGGAGAGGCTGTGATGTTACGCATCACCTGACCTTACATCCCTATATAATAATATATATATACATATGACCGCAAATAGCGGTATAACTATACCATCGGGATCAGAGGAAATGCTATCCCACACTCACCAACCCGCTTGGCCAGCGTGGTGAGTTATGGCCAAACACCTCCAAAATGACTCTACAACTTAAATCTTGGCCCTCAGTCTCCGGCAGCTGGAATGTACCTGGCCAAGGCAGCGGCCAGTGCGACATGAAGGCAGAGGGTGCTAAGAATCCCCGGAGGACCGGACTAGGCTGCCATTTGATGCTGACCTTGGCTACCTACAACGGACGCTCCCTATCTTCTGATTCAAGGCTTCTTGAATTGGAAGAGGAACTACAAAGGATCAAGTGGGACATCGTCGGGCTAAGTGAGGTAAGGAGAAAAGGAGAAGATCTCATTGAACTGAAAAGTGGACATCTCTTCTATTATCGTGGGACAGATACTGGCAGAACTAGTGGTGTTGGATTTATAATAAACAAGAAACTGAAGGATAAAGTGGTAGAAGTTGAAAGTTCCTCTGACAGAGCTGCACGACTCGTTATCCAACTCTCGAGAAGATACCAGGCTCAGATTATTCAAACTTATGCACCCACCACAGGTCATCCTGAAGAAGAAATTGAAGAATTTTATGAGGAAATTCGTCATCTAAATAATAAAGGTAAGCAGCACTTGAAGATAATTATGGGAGATTTCAATGCAAAAATAGGGCACCGGCAACAGAATGAAACTTCAGTAGGTAAATTCGGTCACGGCAACAGAAACCAGCGTGGAAATACTCTCGTTGAGTTTGCAGAGGCAGAAGGATTTTTCATCTTGAATTCCTTTTTCAAGAAAAAGCCACACAGGAAATGGACATGGAGACATCCAATTGGGACGACAAGTGAAATTGATTTTATTATGTGTAACAAAAAATTCGTCATCGAAGACTGCAGTGTGCTAAACAAGTTCAACACAGGTAGTGACCATAGATTGGTGAGATGTAAGAAGCACCTCAACACTAAACTGGAACGTGGCAAGCTCATAAGACAAACAAAATGTATTGACATAACCAACCTTAAAAAACACCATAATACTTTCAAGTTGGAACTGAAGAACAGATTCTCTGCTTTAGAAGGCCTAACATCGGAAGAAGTGGATATTTCGGAAGTTAACAGAAAAGTAACCAAAGCTCTTATGGAAACAGCAACAAAATTAGCTGGGTCTAAGAACAAGTTGCATGTAAACAAATTATCAGGAAAAACCAAAATGTTGATGCAAAAAAGAAGAGAGATGAGGACAACTAAAGAAGATGTGACTTCCAAAGTGGAATATATAGAGCTATGCAAGACAGCACGAAAAAGTATCACTGAAGACGTAAGGAAATTCAACTGTGAGCTAGTGAGGAAAGCAATTGAAAACAACCAAAGCCTAAAGATAGCAAAGGGACATCTCAGTAAGGGGAAAAAACAGATTATGGCTCTGAGAAAAGAAGATGGTTCTATAACAAGAAATAGAGGCGAAATTTTGACAAGAGTGAAAGATTTCTACTCCAAATTATATGAAAGGGATGATACATGTACTCCAGACATCATGAAAGGTACCAGAGTTCTTCCAGTCCTCCCAGCAGAAGTTGCTCATGCAATCAAGAACATGAAGCGGGGGAAAGCTCCAGGAGAAGATGGAATTACTATAGACATCATACAAGAAGCAAGTGGAGAAATTGAAACAGTACTCGCCCAAATTTTCACTCGATGCCTTAATGAAGGGAAGATTCCTGAGGATTGGAACAATGCTACAATGATCCTGCTACATAAAAAAGGTGACATTGAGGATCTCCGGAACTACAGACCTATCAGCCTCCTATCAGTGGTTTATAAAATCTTCACTAAAGTTCTTTCACACCGCTTGAAGGTAACACTGGACATGGCTCAACCGAGAGAACAAGCTGGATTCAGGAGTGGCTACAGCACAATAGATCATATCCATGTACTGAGAGAACTGATTGAAAGAGCGAGGGAATATGAACTTCCATTGTGCATGGCTTTTATCGATTATGAAAAAGCCTTTGATTCGGTGAAACCATCAGCAGTTACCACGGCTCTGAAATCCTGCGGTATTGAAGATGCATACATTAATATTATTAATAACATCTATGAAAATGCAAGTGCAAAGATTCGGCTGTTTGAAAATACAACACACATAAAAATTGGAAAGGGAGTGAGACAAGGTGACACCATATCTCCGAAGCTCTTTAATGCCACATTGGAAAATGTCTTTCAATCACTGAACTGGGAAAACAAAGGGATAAAGATTAATGGAGATTATCTAACCCACCTTCGTTTTGCTGATGACGTAGTCATTTTTGCAACTACCCCATCAGAGCTGCAGAGTATGATCCAGGAACTTGCTGACAAGAGTAAAGAAGTGGGATTAAAAATGAACTTTCAGAAGACAAAAGTGATGTTCAATGCTTTTACAAGAAATGAAGATTTATCGATTGATGGAGAAAAACTGGAGATAACAGATACGTATGTTTATCTTGGACAGCAGATATCAAGTGAGGGTCACATTGATGAAGAAATTAATCGGCGTACAAAACTTGCCTGGAGAGCTTTTGGAAGAAACAGCATAATTTTCAAGAGCAATATGCCATTATGTCTTAAAAGAAAAGTGTTTGATCAATGCATCCTTCCAGTGCTTACGTATGGTGCAGAGACGTGGACCTTAACTAAAAGAGACATACAAAGGCTGCAGACAACTCAAAGAAGCATGGAGAGGTGCATGCTTGGTATAACCAGGAGAGATAAGAAGAGGAACTCGTGGATCCGAAAAATGACGAGAGTGGAAGACATCATGATCAGAGTTAAATCCCTGAAATGGCAATGGGCTGGACATACTGCCAGAAGGACAGACCATAGATGGACAGCCGAAATTTTAGATTGGATTCCAAGGGACAGGAAAAGACCCAGAAAAAGACCACATGGGAGATGGGTGGATGAAATTCGTAAATATGCGGGAGTGACATGGAGGAGACTGGCACAAGACAGACCGTTGTGGAGGAAACTTGGGGAGACCTTCGTCCAGCAGTGGATTGATAATGGTTGACAATGATGATGATGATGATATACATATATACACCGATACATACATATATATATACTGAAGAGCAATTGAATTAGACATACCTGTCTAGTAACGTGTAGCACCACCTTTCGCCCTGATGACGGCGGCGATTCGTCTCGGCATGGACTCGACAAGGCACCGGAAGTGTTGGGAAGCCATACGGATCCAAGACCCCTGAACAAGCTCCCACAGTTCACGAAGATTTGATGGAGGGGTAAGAGCTTAGAACATCTCTTTTGATGGCATTCCAGATGTGCTCGATGGGATTGAGGTCAAGTGACCTAGCTGGCCAAGAAAGCGAGGTTACGTCGGTGGAGTGTTCATCCAACCATTCGGATACAATTCGGGAGCGATGGCACGGTGCATTGTTTTGTCGCAGGATGAGGTCCCCAGTGGGATATTGAAGACGCACAAACGGGAGCGAATGGTCGTCCAAGATATCCCGGTAACGTTGACCTGTGAAAGACGATGTCACACGTACCAGGGGTCCCATTTCAGTCCATGTAAACAGTCCCCAGACGAGAATGCCACCCCCACCAGCTTGAAGAGTATCCTGTTGGCAAGAAGGATCCATCGCTTCATGTGGTTTTCGCCGTACTCGTATCCTGCCATCCGCATGTACCAACGAGAATCTCGTTTCATCAGTCCAGGCAACATTTTCCCACGTCTAGGGTCCAGTGGAGAGGTTCCCGCGCCCATGCTAATCTTTGCACCCTGTGATGTGCGGTCAGCAGCGGTAATTTCGTGGGACGATGGCTTCTGTACCCCATAGCGAGGAGATGGTTCAGGATGGTGTGGCTGCTTACACGTTTTTGTGCACCAGCGTTAAATTGCCGAGTGATTTCTTGCAATGTGGCCCGTCTATCCGCTGTTACAATGGGAGCTAGCCGACTATGAAACGGTAGTTGGCCCTTGCAGGGATGGTTTTACAGGATTAAATGTACTCACGGTGCACCCATGACACAGTGGCTCGTGAAAATCCCAGTGCCTACACCACTTCTGAGATGGAGTGACCCATTCGTCGGGCCCCGACAATTTGCCCACGATCAAATGCGCTTAGATCCTTCGTCTTACCCACACTGTGTCCGACTGTTACTGATTCCCGTCGCATCACTCCTTATATTGTCGGATCGCTGCATACGTCATGTCGTTTCCGTTTACAGGGCCGCTCACAGCGCCACATTTGCATAACGACAGCTGTCTCTAATTCAATTGCTCTTCAGTGTATATACACTATGTTGACAAACGTCACCGGACACCTAGAAGAGAAACACAACATGGGATATGTTGACATAAATTAGTACGGGTAGGATCACCTTTGGCCTTAATGCATGCATAGACACTTCGAGACACGCTTTGGAAAAAGTTTTGGAACACAGCGACAGATATGCGCTTCCAATCAGTACATAATGCTGCAGCTAACTGTTTTTAGGAGTAGGCCTTGGTTCCGAACTTCTTATGCGGCGCTCTAATTCATCTCATAAGTGCTCTATGGTAAATGCTGAAAGTCTATCGTACGAAAGGTCAATAAAGTAATTCACCGATGCTGTCACACGTACGGTCATTCACAAACATAATTTTCAAAATTGTAGGTCAAGATTAAAAACACTTTATTTACAATTAAAAATTAATATTTACACGCGAGATCTTTCGGGGCTGAACATAGCACCCATCATCAGGCTCAAGCGCCACAAAACACAGGAGAAGACATTATATACTGTTAAACACGACCCACAATTCACTCGGTTTTCTCAATCACCGGTGATGCCATCAACAAATCGTTAAAGTCCAAAAAATCAAGTCTTAATATCTTATCCTATAAAGTCCTCTTCTTCAGAGTTGTGTGAGGAGGGGGCAACCATCTTTCTCCACTGTCTTGGAACAAATGTCGGGAGTTCAATGTTACAGCATGTTTCCCCATATGCAAGAATGAAGAGGCTTTCCGTAAGGAAGACAGTACGTTTATTAACACTTGAGTTAAGTACCCTAACATTTGTCCAATCTGGGGAGTAACCTCCCTGGTTAACAGCTTGAGTGAAAGCTGTGGAAACCGTTCCAGAACGAAGAGCGTATTTATGTTCACCCATTCTGACATTAACGGTTCTTAGGGTAGAACCTATATAGTATTTAACAGCAGTATCTGAATCCTCATCAATTAATGGTATGCAGTAGACGCCTGGTTTGTTAAGTGCACTCGGTCATTCGATTCCTGAAGAGTTTTCATTTTCTTAATTGCTACACGTATTCTATTAAAACAAACGTTAATTCAGAATATTTCTGAGACTCTGTATAAGTCACGTGACGTCCGAGGTGGGGGCGGGGGGCTTGTATACTCAAAAATATTGCATGAAAAAGACAATTTCCATGCCTTTCAAATTTTCCAGGTTTTCGAATTATCATTCCCTGCCGCCGAACCCGGACATATCCTTGGGGATAAGGAGGGGGGAGAGAGGGGTTAATTCGAAAAGTACGAAATATCCAGAATTATGAGTCCGGGAGAAAATATCCAGAAAATATCCGAAATATCCATAATTATGAGTACTAAGAGAAGATTTTATGGCTTTATAAACTGCACCTATCTCCACTGGCATATGAAATCGCTGGAACCCAATATGTCTCTCGTGTGTGTGTGGAGAGCAGATTTGTGCCGCTTAAGATGCGATGTTCCAGACTTTGTGCTATCGTAACTAAAAACGTTTTTGCATTTCGTGCACGGCACAACGTTTACCGGCCGACTAGTTTCAGAACGGGACAGTAATTTAAAATATTTCGAAATATCGCTTTCACCCTTTACATTGTCTACAAGCACATATTCTCCGGAAGCGATTTTTTCACGAAAATCTTTCGCTTTCTTAAACTCCATATTAAGTATATCAGCAACACTGAACTGAGCATATGCTAAGGGAAAACAACGACAGACTGCCCAGCTAATCAATGTCACAGAAGTTTTGGAAACGGCTGCCTGATAGTACAAATGGGGAACATACGGCACAGATTTATACACAGAAGTAAGTTTCTCCCAGCCCATTTCTCCCGTGCCATTTGAGACAACTTGAAAGCTTTTCACATATCTAGAGAACAAAGTGCCGCCGACCAGAACAATAAAACAGATCGTCTGCGACAGACCTGGTGTGCGAGCGGGTGGCTCGGTTTAGAAATGCTGCAGGTTATAGCCAGATCTGAAGCATGAGAGGAGGGTGAAAGTTAGGGAGAGAAAGAGAGAAGGGACCACATTCACATTGAAAAACTAAGGGAGCTGACCCAATCCAATTGTTTTGTAGAATGGTAGGATATCGTAAAACTTCTGTGTTTTCCATCAGCGGAAATTATTCGATCTTATCCTGCTGGTGTATGTTGCCAGTTTTCCAAACGAGAAAGGCATCGTATAGCGATTGTTTTGCTCATAAGAAAAAAACCCTGCTCGGCCAGTGTCTGTTTCACATTAAATATTGAAGACCCGGCCCTGCCCGTTTTCCCAACTTAGAAATGAGCAAAAGCCCGACCCGGCCCGGGCCCGAGCGGACCTCTATTCCGTAGTATTGCCATAGAGTTGGTAGGACATAATTGTCCAGAATATCGAGGTAGATGTGTTGGTTGACAGGTTTGTCCACGATAACCAATGGGCTGGAACCATACCACGACAAAAAAAACCCCCACACGAGTACACTCTAAACTCCACGGTAAGAGCAGTAGACTGTGGTAAATAGTAATCCCCCGGCTGCCGCCACCCCCACACACGGCTATCAGACTGATGAATCGTTTATCTGGATTCATCAGTCCATAGGACCCGTTTCCAACTATCTACGGTCTACGATAAATGTTCTTTACACCATGCTAAACGACGAGTAGCATTCCGAGTGTAGATGATAGCCTTATGAGGAGCAGCACGACCACAGTAACCCACGGAATGAAGTTCTCTGCGAATGGTACGTGTACATACCGAGGTTCCAGCATTTTTACTCACCTGTACACTGAGGTCTTGTGCAGTACTCCGTCGATTGGCTGTAACGACTCTCCTGAGGCTTCGACGTCCTCTATCACTGATTTTCCTTGGTCTGCTGGTACGTTTTGCTGCTTCAGGCATGCCATGTGTCTTTCACTTATTCAGTACAATTAAAACAGCTGACTTTGGTATGTTTAAAAGCCTCTCGGTTTCTCTAATGGACAACCCGCTGATATAACATCCAACAATCTTTCCTTTCTCAAAGTCAGTTCTCTCCCGCCGATGACTTTTTCACTCACAAACACAGTGCGATATGATCGCGGTCAGCTTCAGGCTTGTTTTTATACCGTTTGCAGCTGTACCGCGCATCTTAACAACGCAGCAAATCCGTTCACTTTCTTTTGAAGGGGTGTCCGGTGGCTTTTGTCAATAGAGTATATATATAAATACACGCATGGCTTTTATCGATTATGAAAAAGCCTTTGATTCGGTGAAACCATCAGCAGTTACAATGGCTCTGAAATCCTGCAGTATTGAAGATGCATACATTAATATTATTAATAACATCTATGAAAATGCAAGTGCAAAGATTTGGCTGTTTGAAAATAAAACACACATAAAAATTGGAAAGTGAGTGAGACAAAGTGACACCATATCTCCGAAGCTTTTTAATGCCACATTGGAAAATGTCTTTCAATCACTGAACTGGGAAAACAAAGGGATAAAGATTAATGGAGATTATCTAACTCACCTTCGTTTTGCTGATGACGTAGTCATTTTTGCAACTACCCCATCAGAGCTGCAGAGTATGATCCAGGAACTTGCTGACAAGAGTAAAGAAGTGGGATTAAAAATGAACTTTCAGAAGACAAAAGTAATGTTCAATGCTTTTACAAGAAATGAAGATTTATCGATTGATGGAGAAAAGCTGAAGATAACAGACAAGTACGTTTATCTTGGGCAGCAGATATCAAGTGAGGGTCACATTGATGAAGAAATTAATCGGCGTAAAAAATTTGCCTGGAGAGCGTTTGGAAGAAACAGTATAATTTTCAAGAGCTATATGCCATTATTTCTCAAAAGAAAAGCGATTGATCAATGCATCCTTCCAGTGCTTACGTATGGTGCAGAGACATGGACCTTAACTAAAAGAGACATACAAAGGCTGCAGACAACTCAAAAAAGCATGGAGAGGTGCATACTTGGTGTAACCAGGAGAGATAAGAAGAGGAACTCGTGGATCCGAAAAATGACAAGAGTGGAACACATCATGATCAGAGTTAAATCCCTGAAATGGCAATGGGCTGGACATACTTCCAGAAGGACAGACCATCGATGGACAGCCGAAATTTTAGATTGGATTCCAAGGGATAGGAAAAGACCCAGAAAAAGACCACATGGGAGATGGGTGGATGAAATTCGAAAGTATGCGGGAGTGACATGGAGGAGACTGGCACAAGACAGACCGTTGTGGAGGAAACTTGGGAAGACCTTTGTCCAGCAGTGAATCGATAATGGTTGACAATGATGATGATGATGATATATACACTGGCGGAAAGTGAAAAAAGAACACCAAGAAGGAGACGTCTGATACCAACGAAATTTATACAGCATAATAACGGAATACAGAGGATAACGTGATTAAAACATTATGGCAAAATACAGCTGTATTTGCTGGTAAACTGAAAAATAACATTTCCATGCAACATGGTTAGTACGAGGTTGAACCACCATGAACTGCGTTACACTGTGCAATTCTGGCATGGAGTCTGTCGTACAGATGGTGGATGTAAGTTTGGGGTATTGAGTTCCAAGCATCCTCAACCTGGACCCGTAAATCGGGGATGGTCGTGGCTGGCCGTGGAGACCGGATAAGTCGTTGTCCCATAAAATCCCACACGTGCTCGATGGGGGACAAATCCGGTGAACGTGCAGGCCATGGAATTTGTCTCACACCCTGAAGTGCATTTTGCGTTGCACGTACCGTGTGTGGGCGTGCATTATCTTGCTGGAAAACACCACGATGGACCGACCTTACAAATGGCACAGCAACGGGCTGAATGATGTTGCTGGTGTAGGAGGTGCTGTTTAACGTACCCGGTACAAACACTAGTTGTGTACGGGAGTGATAGCTGATCACTCCCCACACCAGGAGACCGGGTGTAGGCCCTGTGTGTCGCTGGCGGATGCAAGAAGGGGGAGACGCTCCCCTGTGCGACACCACTGCAGCCGTTCCTGAAGGTAGGCTGGAGTCAGAGGTACACATGCCAGAGGCACACGTGCACGTAGTTCTGCATGCAGTAGACGGTTGCGGATTGTTCGCACAGTCACCTCAGGTGCAACGGCAGCTCGGATTTGCGTCACAGTGGATGTTCTGCTTGACAACGCCGCTCTTCTTATGCGTCGATAGGTCCGCTCATCAGTCCGTCTGTGACTCCCGGTTCCACGTCTTCTCGTGTGGGAATGTTCCTCGGACCATCTACGGCACCATCGTACCACCACCGATACTTACTGTCCAATTTGCTCTGCAATACGACGATACGACCACCCTGCCTCGCGGAGTCAGACTAGACGACCTCGCTCAAAGTCCGATAACTGCTGAAATCGTACACGTCTTCCATGTCCAGGCATTGCAGCTTCTTCAGGGTCTTCGCACGTGTCCGTACACCGACGACTGATTACATTCACTTCGCCGTACTCCTCAAATACCACCGACGATAATTTGCATATTATGCTGTGCTGTGGCGTAAGCGCTCACCGGTTGGTCCCGAAATTAATATCACACCTACGTAAACTCGACCCCATTAACATATGTAAATTTCATGATCGTCCACCAATTTCTTCTTGGTGTTCTTTTTTCACTTTCCGCCAGTGTATATATCATCATCATCATCATCATCATCATCATTGTCAACCATTATCAATCCACTGCTGGACGAAGGTCTCCCCAAGTTTCCTCCACAACGGTCTGTCTTGTGCCAGTCTCCTCCATGTCACCCCTGCATACTTTCGAATTTCATCCACCCATCTCCCATGTGGTCTTCTTCTGGGTCTTTTCCTGTCCCTTGGAATCCAATCTAAAATTTCGGCTGTCCATCGATGATCTGTCCTTCTGGCAGTATGTCCAGCCCATTGCCATTTCAGGGATTTAACTCTGATCATGATGTCTTCCACTCTTGTCATTTTTCTTATCCACGAGTTCCTCTTCTTGTCTCTCCTGGTTACACCAAGCATGCACCTCTCCCTGCTGCTTTGAGTTGTCTGCAGCCTTTGTATGTCTCTTTTAGTTAAGGTCCACGTCTCTGCACCATACGTAAGCACTGGAAGGATGCATTGATCAAACACTTTTCTTTTAAGACATAATGGCATATTGCTCTTGAAAATTATGCTGTTTCTTCCAAAAGCTCTCCAGGAAAGTTTTGTACGCCGATTAATTTCTTCATCAATGTGACCCTCACTTGATATCTGCTGTCCAAGATAAACGTACGTATCTGTTATCTCCAGCTTTTCTCCATCAATCCACAAATCTTCATTTCTTGTAAAAGCATTGAACATCACTTTTGTCTTCTGAAAGTTCATTTTTAATCCCACTTCTTTACTCTTGTCAGCAAGTTCCTGGATCATACTCTGCAGCTCTGATGGGCTAGTTGCAAAAATGACTACATCATCAGCAAAACGAAGTTGGGTTAGATAATCTCCATTAATCTTTATCCCCTCGTTTTCCCAGCTCAGTGACTGAAAAACACCCTCCAATGTGGCATTAAAGAGCTTCGGAGATATGGTGTCACCTTGTCTCACTCCCTTTCCAATTTTTATGGGTGTTGTATTTTCAAACAGCCTAATCTTTGCACTTGCATTTTCATAGATGTTATTAATAATATTAATGTATGCATCTTCAATACCGCAGGTTTTCAGAGCCATTGTAACTGCTGATGGTTTCACCGAATCAAAGGCTTTTTCATAATCGATAAAAGCCATGCACAATGGAAGTTCATATTCCCTCGCTCTTTCAATTAGTTCTCTCAGCACATGGATATGATCTATTGTGCTGTAGCCACTCCTGAATCCAGCTTGTTCTCTCGGTTGAGCCATGTCCAGTGTTACCTTCAAGCGGTGTGAAAGAACTTTAGTGAAGATTTTATAAACTACTGATAGGAGGCTGATAGGTCTGTAGTTTCCGAGATCCTCAATGTCACCTTTCTTATGTAGCAGGATCATTGTAGCGGTGTTCCAATCCTCAGGAATCTTTCCTTCATTAAGGCATCGAGTGAAAATTTGGGCGAGTACTGTTTCGATTTCTCCACTTGCTTCTTTTATGATGTCTACAGTAATTCCATCTTCTCCTGGAGCTTATCCCCGCTTCATGTTCTTGATTGCATGTGCAACTTCTGCTGGAAGGACTGGAGGAACTCTGGTACTGGTATCTTTCATGATGTCTGGAGTGCATGTATCATCCCTTTCATATAATTTGGAGTAGAAATCTTTCACTCTTGTCAAAATTTCGCCTCTATTTCTTGTTATAGAACCATCTTCTTTTCTCAGTGCCATAATCTGTTTTCTTCCCTTACTGAGATGTCCCTTTGCTATTTTTAGGCTTTGGTTGTTTTCAATTGCTTTCCTCACTAGTTCACAGTTGAATTTTCTTACGTCTTCAGTGATACTTTTTCGTACTGTCTTGCATAGCTCTATATATTCCACTTTGGAAGTCACATCTTCTTTAGTTGTCCTCATCTCTCTTCTTTTTTGTATCAACATTTTCGTTTTTCCTGATAATTTATTTACATGCAACTTGTTCTTAGACCCAGCTAATTTTGTTGCTGTTTCCATAAGAGCTTTGGTTACTTTTCTGATAACTTCAGAGATGTCCACTTCTTCCGATGTTAGGCCTTCTAAAGCAGAGAACCTGTTCTTCAGTTCCAACTTGAAGGTATTATGGTGTTTTTTAAGGTTGGTTATGTCAATAGATTTTGTTTGTCTTATGAGCTTGCCACGTTCAAGTTTAGTGTTGAGGTGCATCTTACATCTCACCAATCTATGGTCACTACCTGTGTTGAACTTGTTTAGCACACTGCAGTCTTCTATGACGAATTTTTTGTTACACATAATAAAATCAATTTCACTTGTCGTCCCATTTGGATGTCTCCATGTCCATTTCCTGTGTGGCTTTTTCTTGAAGAAGGAGTTCAAGATGAAAAACCCTTCTGCCTCTGCAAACTCAACGAGAGTATTTTCACGCTGGTTTCTGTTGCCGTGACCGAATTTACCTACTGAAGTTTCATTCTGTTGCCGTTGCCCTATTTTTGCATTGAAATCTCCCATAATTATTTTCAAGTGCTGCTTACCTTTATTATTTAGATGACAAATTTCCTCATAAAATTCTTCAATTTCTTCTTCAGGATGACTTGTGGTGGGTGCATAAGTTTGAATAATCTGAGCCTGGTATCTTCTCGATAGTTGGATAACGAGTCGTGCAGCTCTGTCAGAGGAACTTTCAACTTCTACCACTTTATCCTTCAGTTTCTTGTTTATTATAAATCCAACACCACTAGTTCTGCCAGTATCTGTCCCACGATAGTAGAAGAGATGTCCACTTTTCAGTTCAATGAGATCCTCTCCTTTTCTCCTTACCTCACTTAGCCCCACGATGTCCCACTTGATCCTTTGTAGTTCCTCTTCCAATTCAAGAAGCCTTGAATCAGAAGATAGAGAGCGTCCATTGTATGTTGCCAAGGTCAGCATCAGATGGCAGCCTAGTCCGGTCCTCCGGGCATTCTTAGCACCCTCTGCCTTCATGTCGCACTGGCCGCTGCCTTGGCCAGGTACATTCCAGCTGCCGGAGACTGAGGGCCAAGATTTAAGTTGTGGAGTCATTTTGGAGGGGTTTGGCCATATATATATATGGTATATTTAAGAATGTAAAAAAACAGTGTTTTGTATCCATACTGCTTTATTCAGCAGTGTTGAGAAAAAGGTGCTCGTAGCTCCCACTTTAATAGTTACTCTACTTATAATATTGTTTCTTTCGATAGCAGTGGTCCTAAAACTATACTTAGTCGTGCATTTAGTATTATACGCAGCTGTCTGAGATTTATAGAGTACATTACTTATGATACAAAACGTAAGTGATCAGAAGTATATACCTGTAGGTAATGTGGAACATACAATACTCAGTACCTCGTGTACCCATCACGAGCGGTAAAAACGGCACGTACACGGCGTGGCATCGCCTGGAAGAGGTTTTGGATGTCCCACTGCGGAAGATTGTTCTGTGTTTTCTCGATTCGTACCCAAAGTTCATCTTGGGTAACTGGAGAGCGGAGCCTGACGGGCCAGATCTCAAGCGACCATATCCCACACATGTTCAATGGGTGACAAATCAGGCGATCGCGCTGACCAAGGAAGACGTTTCACATGTCGGGGATCCAGGAGCTATAAAATACGAATCCGCGCCACATGTGGTCGGGCATTGTCCTGTTGAAAGACGCCACAGGTGACCGTCTGCAGATATAGCAGCACTTTAGCCACCACGACTTCCGAGATATACCGCTGGCTGGTCGTGATTCCTGCAATACGTAGGAGCAGGGCCCGATTTACTACATGCGAGGCCCAGGGCACAAAACATTTCCGCCCCCCCTCCTTATTCTCTATCGACAAAATATTAGTCACTGTGTGCAGAGTAGCAGAATGTAGACGTACATGCGTACGCTGATAGTTTCCAAATCATTAGCAGGTTTGCAGATAGTTTTAGCATGTAGATTAAAAAAAAAATGTTAGGCCTATATACAGCAATTAAAACACTTACTCAACGCTTTACTCAGATTAATATACTTAATTCTATTTTAACTGAAGAACTTAATTATTTCTCACATCTTCTGAGTTCTTTTGCTTTTACAGACCTTTCTGGCCTCTAGATTTTATCAAGGCCTGTTCTCAATGTATACGAACTGTATTAAAAGTTTTGTTTACACAGAATTTAAATTTTATTGCCAGGTTCCTCCTTCAGTTGCCAATTAAATACAAATATTTCCTTATGCATTTTGTAAGTCCAGTATTTTTGAATTATATTGTTGAAAATCATATTTATAATTTTTGAAGGTTCATTGATAGAACTGTTTTTCTGGATATAAAAACTTTCTTTAATTAATCTCTTGTTTTTATGAAGTTCGTAGTTCAATATTTTAATATTTTGCCATAAAAGTCCATTTTACACACATTGCTGCACATTCAATTAGAATGTACTATTTTGTCTTCATTGGAATCTGTAATGTTCTAATAATTATTTGTTTTATTAATTTTCCTTCAAATTATGTTATTCTATTGTTATCATGGTTTGCGGATTTGCAGCGAGTTTTCTGTTAGCTGTGTACGCAGATACATTTTATTTTTATACAACTCTGGCTGTGCGGGGACAACTGGTTGATCAGTAGTTTGTAGTGTTAATGACCCCCATAGACTCTAACTATAACAATATATCTATGACAAAATGGATGGACATCTTAATTTTAGTGAATATTGTGGTCTTGCAATGTACTGATTCTTGCGTCTAGAACATGAGAACAATGCATCCAAGAAGAAATGTGAACTAAAACAAGAAAAAAAAATCCATGGTGACCTCCACTGGACTTCCTCATAAACAGAGATGTGAAACTGCATAAACAATTGAAAAAGTGCTATGGGAACTCCTACTTCCAGCTTCGCGGTTTCTACCAAGATCAAATCAGCGCATCATGATCAATATATCAGAAAACTGCAAAACATAAAATTTTGTGTTGATGAGGAAGAGTCTGAGTTACACAAAAAAAATAATAATAACAAAACAAAAAACATAATTATAATAATCTGAAAAGCTGAGGGGAACACCTAGTCCGGTTCAATTTTTGGTAAATGTGCTGTACTTCGGCGTCCTAAATTATTTGGTCAGAAAAGTTGTAAAATTAAAAAAAAAAAAAAGCATATTAAAGATGTTTACCGAAAAACTTGCCTCCAAGTAGTCCAAGTAGGATGAGTAAACACACGCTGCGGCGACGACCTGAAGCGTTGCTCTGTTGAAAGGAAGGTTTGCTGCGGCTGGGAATTCATAGGCAGAAGAGTACAACAGGAATCAGGTACGCTCTTGTCAGGAAAGAGTAACAGAATATACTGCTACGCTAAAGAATGTAGTTTGTAATTTCTGTCTCACTTTTTAAGAAACATGCAGAGACTGTCTTCGTTCTTTGGCATGTAATTCTGTGATACGAAATAGTAAGTATGCACATGCCTTTCTTGTTTCCAGAAAAGCGTTAGAGTAGGTGTCGCATTCTCTCTAACGGAAGTTAGATGGCAAGTCTCAAAGTGAAAGTTTGATTACTAAATAAAAAAAAAGCTTCCACGGAGAAATGAGTTCATACATTCAGCATCAAAGAATCCCATGTGAAAAAAACAAGAAACTGTCCGATTGTGATGTCAAGAACTGACACCGAAATTAACTATTTTCTGTAGCGTAGCACTACACTCTTTCCTGACAACAGCGTACCCGGTTCCTGTTGTACTATTCCGCCCGTGAATATCCTGGCTGCAGCGATCCTTCCTTTCAACGGAGCACAGCTTCATGTCAACGCCTCAGCGTTGTTTAAGGCCTCCCGCAGTGTCTGCTGACTCGTCATACTTGGAGTTCAAGTTTTTCGGTAAACATCTTTAATATTCATTCTAACAATGAAATTTTTTCACCATTTCCCCTTAAATTACATATTTTAGAATCTGTATGTCACACTTTTTAGAAATTTTACAACTTTTCCGACCAAATAATTTAGGACGCTAAACTACACATTTACCCAATTTTTACCAAAATCTAATGAGCACATAATGACATGAATGTATAAATTGTCCAATGTCAAACAAAACTGACAATACGATGACAAAGTGCTGTGTTTGGGCACCAGATCTTTTTATTTGTAATAACTCGGTTACTATTCTTTATTTTTAGGAATGAATAAAAACAATTGAAAATTTACCTCCTATATCAGGACGAAACAGTTGGGTTGAATATTTTTCTTCTACATTTCCTAAATGCAAAGTCATGTATCAGAGAATCATAATTTAAAGACTGTGTCACATCACTCTCCAAAGACAGCAGAGCTAATGATGCCAGTTTTGCTTGTCGCATGGTTGATCGTAAGGGATTTTTAAGTCTTTTCAGCAAAGAAAATGATCTCTCACTTGTACAATTTGAAATCGGTAATGTCATGAACATTCTAACTGCAGTCTCAGTGTTCGGAAATGTGGCTTCTAAATTGTTTACCTTCAAAGTTTTCAGCATCTGGGGAATGGTTGCATGCTCCCCCATCATTGAGGAGAATTGCAAAAACTCATATGCAAACTGGTCGTCAAGGTCATTGTTATAGTATTCCTGCAATGCTTTTGCCCCTTCAAAAATTTCAGATCTTGATTTTTTTGTAAAAATTCAAATTTTCTCATTATAGTTTCATAAGCACTTTTTCTGCTTGAAAGCTGATTGAATAAAGCATCACAAAGCACATAATGAACCTGAGTTCTATATATATCCCTTGCACTGAGTTCTATATGTTCAATGTTACATTCATCTAGGTGTTTATTCTTGGACACCTTCTTTCTTCGGGAATAATGACCATGGTATTGCACATTTTCAGACACTAATGTTTTAGCTTCCTCTTCATAAACTTCAAAATTTTACCTCACGAACTGAATGAATTCAATTAACGACTGGAAAATTTTAGGTACTTCAGAAATATTTCCTTTTGGATTCTGGCAAGTTTGATTTGCACAGTTTAATCTCTGAAGAATTGTGTCCCAAACTACTGTACTGATCAATATTTCCATTGTTCGCATTTTCTTCAGCAGTGATTTTGCTTCATCTCTTGTCTGTGGAGAATCATCTACATTTTCTGACAGAATTACTAAAACTTTCTCTATTTCACGATAAGTTTCCTCGCTGATCGTGTAGCTGCAGCATCTGCACACCATCTGGTAACTGACCGATTCTTCAGTGTGAGTGATTAATTTGCATGTGCTTCTTGGACTTTCTCCTGAAGCATATTCCAACGGTGAGTTGATGCAGAAAAAAAGTACAGAGTTTTTGCAAAAATGTGAAAAAAGAGAGAACTTTACCACAACTATCTATGCTATTCACACCAACTAAATTTAAAGTGTGAACAGAACGTGGCACATATTCCGCTAGTGGATTGATTTCCCTAATACGTGTTTGAACACCAGAATACTTCCCAGACATGTTGCTGGCATTGTCATAGCTTTGGCCTCTGACATTCATAATATCCAAGCCAGCCTCCTGTAGAAAAGATATGGCATTTGTAATGTTTTCTGCAGTATGTCCATTGAATGGAATAAATGTCAAAAACCGGTCTTTTGCTTCACAATCTTTGTTGACATACCTTATGATAAAAGCCAGTTGATCTATGTGTGTAATGTCTGGAGTAGAGTCAACTATGACAGAAAAATATTTTGACACCAGTTACTTATCTTCAACATGTGTCATCCACACATGTTGAAGATAAGTAACTGGTGTTACCACTTCCTGGATTCCCACATGTTTTCAAGTGTTGAGCTAAGAATGGATCAAATTCTGCAATTGATTCTAAGCAGCCCAGGAAATTTCCATTCTGAACTGATCCAATTGTTTCATCATCACCATGCATTGGCAACCCACGAACTGAGAGATACTTAATTGTTGCAACAACTCTATGCAAAACATCTTGCCAGTACTTGGATTCATTCCGATACTGCATAACTATCTGACAGTCAATGCGTGCAGAAGCATTCATGCGTGATGAATAGTCACATACTGCTTGCCTGTGTATGTGTGAATTTTCATGCTCTGTAAGACGTTCACTTGCATGCTTCCAGTCAGAAAAACCTGTGGATCCTAATGCTGTAGTGCTTCCAACATACAATTTGCATATCCAGCAGAATAGTAAACAAGTTGATGGGGATAAAAGAAGCCAGTCGCGTTTTACCTTCTCATTATATTTTTTTTATTCTGAAAAATTACCTTCTGTTAGAAAACGTTTTTTACCACAGATATCCTTCCCTGTGAATGCCAGCAACTTCAAATCTTGGACTGGTGGATTCCTCAAAAAGCATTCGCGCATTTCTTTTGTAATTTCTCCCCATAAGGCAGAATCCACTGCATTCATTGTGGAACTTGTGCTCTTTTCATTAGATGAATTCAAAAGATTTCCCAAATTAGGAGCATCTGTGATGTTAGATAATTCTGAAGTCAGATTACTGGCTTCCAAAGACAAATTACGCTCAAGAGACTCACCAGTAGTAAAATTAGATGAATTTGTAGAACTTTTGGGACCAAGTGAAATATCCAATTTTTTTAATCGCAAAACGTTCAATGCTACCATGCCGCAGGTCATCATCCTTCAGTTTCAATTGTTTGACTTTCCGTTTAGCACTGCCTGAGAAATATGTACGTTTTGACATAATTTAACTGTTAAATAATTCAACTTAAATATATTGTTACAACTAACTAAATTTGATTATATATAAAATTAACAAATATTCAACATTCCATCAGACTACAAGAAACGCAACGCAAAATACAACCAAGCCTTCGTGGTTACAGTTACGACAACGACAAGCCATGTGCAGGAAGTTGAAGGATCAGTTGAGTTTAGGTGCGTTCGGAAAAGCAAGAAAAGGCACGTGCGATCCTCCTTCTCAATGGCCATCTGAAGGTTATTAAGCCACTGAAACTCATTAATGGCCACGTGTTTACGTGAAATTCGAAACTCAAACTCACTGTGTGTAAGTACCACAGCTATAAACACATGACTCATGAGCATGCAAAAGTAAAAAAAATAAATTTTGAATATACACACACAAAATTCCCATTAACTAAGTACACATTTAATTCAAATTTGGGGCCCCCCAAAAATCGGGGGCCCTGGGCACGTGCCCCGTGTGCCCTCCCGTAAATCAGAGCCTGCGTAGGAGGGAGGAATATGAATGGAACCCAGTAGCATCCCACATCAGAACGCCTCGCTGTCTGGACTTAATGACGCTGCATAATGCATGCCTCCAGCAGCCATTCACTACGGTGTCGCCGCACAAGGATATCTCCATCATGGGCCATTAGGTTGAACCGCGATTCGTAGGAAAACATCATGCGCTGCCATTCAGCACGAAAGGCTTGACGTATAATCTAATTTAACTTTAATTTTTAGTTTCTTTCTCTATGTAAAATTTGAGTTCATTCTCTTTAAGCGTTTCAACCTCAACGTTATATTTTTTTCGCTCACCGAATATTTTGTGGCACCAGTTTTGAGCTCAGGGTGAGTCACGTGTGTGTGTGTGCGTTGACATGATAAGAACGAGCTACATAATGTTGGAGCAAACAGCGAAAAGTGAAGTGTGACGGTGTGGTGTGGATAGATTACTGCAGCAATTTATTACGAGGGTTGTACCGAAAGTAATGCAAAAGTGGGCATAACTGTTTTATTAACTGATAGAGGTCGTTCCAATTGCTCATGTTGGTAGAGTAAGTCTTTCTCTATAAAAGGTACCACTCAGCATAGTCTTCATCACAAGCGATGCATTTGAGCCATCATTGGATCCAACTCTCGAATCCTCTTTGAAAAACTTCAGGTGTGCACTGCTGTACCCACTTCTTCACTGCCACATTCACCTCGTCCGCGTCATCAAATCGTTGTCCCCTGAGACTGTCGTCCTTCATTGAACCGAACAGATGGAACTCGGAGGGCGCCAGATCTAGGCTGTACAGTGGATTGAGGACCACCGACCAACCTAGTTTCAAATTTGCTGATCACCTGATTTGTTCCTAAAGATGTGTGTGGTCTCGTATTGTCATGGTAAAAGTAAATTCCTTTCAGATTCTTGTTCGGTTTCTTCCTCCTTATGGCTGCTTCTCTAAGCTTCTTGGGTATCTCGATGTACAGCTCGCTGGTCAGGGTACTGCCATATTCCAGAAAATCAAGAAGAATGACACCCCTGTCGTCTCAAAACACAGTTGCCATGATTTTCTGTGCTTATCGCTGCCTCTTGAACTTCTTAGGTTTTAGTGAAGAGGTGTGACGTCATTCCCTGAATTAATTCTTTGTTTCCGGATCGTAAAGATACGCCCACGTTTCATCCCGTCACCAGATTGAAAAAGAAAAACGTGTCTTCATTGGCTTCAAATGCTTCCAGCAGATCAGAGCAGACGTCCACCCTTCTCTCCTTCAAATCGGGTGTCAACTGCCGAGGTATCGACTCTGCACACACTTTCCGGTACCCTAAATTTTCCACCATCTTCTGTATGGCATTGTGACCACAAGCTCACGGATTGTGACTCGTCTCTCTGCGCGAATCACTTCATCCACTCGCTGACGATTCGTGTCAGTGGTCGCAGATGATGGTCTCCCACTGCGTGGTTTGTCTTCAATGCTGGCTTCCCCTTCTTTAAACTTCTTCATCCGTCTGTGCGCATTGGTCTTGTTAATGGTGTCGTCTCGGTAAATATTTTGTAACTTTCTGTGTATTTCGGACAGCCTGCACCCTCCCTCCATCAAGAACTGAATGCCAGCTCGTTGCTTCTGCTTGGAATCGATCATTTATCTGTAATGAAGAAGAAGGGTTACTATATAGGAAGAGCTACTCTACAAACAAGTGCAATTTGAATTATCTCTGTCAGTAAATAAATGCTCATTTTTTGCATTACTTACGGTACAACCCTCGTATAAGTGATAGCCTATAGATGTAAACACGTCGAACCTAAGTAGATAAAGGTTCAGTACTGTGAATAATGCCGATGTTTTGTGACGCGTTGTGAATCTGAAGTGCCGTGAAGTTTTTACAATAAAGACCGTTTTCTTGTAAGGGGACTCAAAGACTTCTGTCATGTGGCTGTTACATCACTTGATTAGTTTAGTGTGCAATTAAGATTTGTTTATGAGATAGCTATCCGACACTTAACAGCACCAAGTTTCAGTTATACGAGAACATCCGACAAATGGTACAAAGGCAATGTTTAAGAAGTGAATTATTAACCAAGAAACATTACACAGTGTCTACGTTCTTGTCCCCATTTATTGCTAAGTTTAACGTCAGGGAAGTTGAAGCAACTGACGGCGAGCGACGATTCCTCTCTGAAGCAAACGCGTCGGACAGAGGTTTTAGATAACCCTCGATGTGATACAGATTTTCCCTTTTGTGTAATCCTCCGGACGTGAATGTTCGGTCCCCAACGTGATACGGTGGACATGACAATTTTCCTATGCGTTGGATACGACGGTTTTCCCATGAGTTGGATATGACAGTTTTCCTCTGAGTTGAATATGACGGTTTTCCCGTGAGTTGGATATGACGGTTTTCCCGTGCGCTGGATATGACGGTTTTCCCGTGAGTTGGATATGACGGTTTTCCCGTGCGCTGGATATGACGGCTTTCCCGTGCGTTGAATATGACGGTTTTCCCGTGAGTTGGATATGACGGTTTTCCCGTGAGTTGAATATGACGTTTTTCCTGTGAGTTGAATATGACGGTTTTCCCGTGCGTTGGATACGCCGGTATTTCCGTGCGTTGGATAAGACGGTTTTTCCGTGCTTTGGATATGGCAGTTTTTCAATGCGTTGGATATGACGGTTTTCCCGTGAGTTGGATAAGACGGTTTTCCCGAGCGTTAGATATGACTGTTTTCCCGTGCGTTGGATACGACGGTTTTCCCGTGCGTTCGTCCGGCTGGGAATCAGACCCCTCACGTCTGTTCCAGAGCCTGATTCATGCCTAGGCCCGCGCCTTGCTGGTCTAGAGCTCCACATTTTAGGAGGGCCCAGAATTGAAATTCAAAAAAAATATATACGCTTTTTTATTAATTAATTATTATGAATGGAACAACATTTGGGGAAAAAATACTTTTTTTATACTATACACCTCTTGAGAAAGATTTTGCATTGCTAAGACACTTGGTAGAAGCTTTGAGTATTATATATTGCAAAGTATCAGATTTTAAAATTGCTTGGGTCTAAATTAAGTGAGTTAATGAGCTGAATAATGTGCTTTTGAGAATTATCCAGTTATGCATGTTTGTTCAAATTTAAGTATCATTCCTCTGTTAATATTGGGTTAATGCGAATGAAATGGCCAGCATAGGACCAGAACACGTGAACGGCGAGAACGGGAAAGTAGGACAACTTATCTAGGCAAAATAATCCCCTTCGGCATCGACACATGGTTACCATCCATCCGGCAAGGGCATAATCCCTCAACGGAAAGCTCTTGTGGCTGGGACACGAAGAAGTCCTGAACTGCATGTTGAATCTCGTTGTCTGTCGTGAACTGTTTCCCGGACAGGAAGTAATCCAGGCGACGGAGCAGAAGAACACCATGTCTGTTGACCAAAGCCGGCTGTTTCTGCTACAATTTCCGGTGCATCTGGTGTTAACATTCTGCAGTGATGGTTTGACCTCTTGCCAAGAAACTCCGATTAATTATCCCAGCTGTGGACCACCAGACAAGGAGCATCATCTTCTTGGTGTGTAGGGGTGGCTTAGAACGCCGTCCATCAGGCTGTACCTTTAACCATTGTTCAGATCGTTTCCTATTATCATGAAGGACCCACTTCTCGTCGCAGATGACGATTCGATGAAGTGGAGGTTCCTGTTTATTCCTGGCAAGCAGCGACGTGCAGACTTCCAAACGTCTAGTCTTGTTGGCAGTTGTCATCTCATGCGGCAGCCACATGTCAAGCTTTTTGACCTTACCAAGCTCAGCCAGACGCCGAACAACTGTCGTGTGGAGGACACCTACCTCTGCCGCTATCTCACGACACGTTTTTCGGGGGGTCTGCTTCAACCACACGTAACAGAACACGTCAGAAACAGCAACAGGTTGGTGAACATGTGCTTCGTTTTGTAGGTCCGTATCTCCGCTTCGAAACTTTACAAACCATCACCGAATGGTTCGTACGTTAGCTGGATTCTCCCCAAACGCTTTGTTAACGTTTCGAGCGGCATCTCTTGCAGAATGGCTCAGTTTAAATTCATACAGGAAGATGACTCTCAAATCCGGAGTCTGCATGTTTCCTTTGCAAGCCACGTTACGTCCAAAGAAACAACGCTTGAGCCTTGTTTTTCACACACGTGCTAGCTATTTATAGTAACTCTGTGACGTATTATACCCGCAACACCTGTGGGTGGTTCCATTCCGCTGTGGTGGGGGCCCCTCTCCGCTGCTCGTTCGCGCCGGACATTTCATTCGCACCAACCCAATAGAATTATTCTACTATAATACTGGACACATCACAGGTGATTAATCAGCTATATTGAAGTTCATCTCGCTCCAGAAAGTCGGTCTGTACCAAGTCTAAATAATGTTCATCAGTTAAAAGTGAAATTAAAAAAGGGTTGAATAACTTAATATCTGTAGATATTTGAATTACTACATTATTGAATGCGAAAATAGCAATACTGAACTGTTAAATAGTGTTCACTTACCCGTATATATTTTTAAGTGCGAATTTCCTTGCTAATATTATATTTTAAGTCTTACTAAAAGTATTGCAGATGTTATTTCCTATTTCCCCCAGCACGGTATCCCATTTATTAAATCAACTTTTAAATTAATTGATAATATTTAGTGGCGACAAATGTACTTACTCTTTCAAGAATGTGGACTGGTGGGAGGCTTCAACTTGTGCTGCGCCTAGGGCTCGATTCTGTGTAAATCAGGGACGTGATCTGTGCGACAGACCTAACCATTTTTCTGTCTCCCACTATTGGTGTGTACTTTGACGTCATGTGACGTCAGTCGCTCATGCGACGCACACAGTGGCTATATCTACTGACTTCTTTCTGTCTACCAACTTTCCTATCATGAGTATCTAGGTTCCCCTTAATGTTCTTCCGTTTCCTAACTGGGCTCAAAGGCCTGTAACAAGCGTATCTAGTCGAGTCTAAACCTTCTCTGTGGGCGGAAACCATACAAGCTGATTGTTGACTCAGGGCTGGTGGTGATCCGTGTGGGGATTTGTAGCCACAGTCTCATCCCACCTAACTTCTGACCGAGTTGATTCATTAAATGATGAGCAATGGTCGTTAGACTCTTCCCACTTATGCCATATTGGTATGGCTGTGCTCGCGTTCGTCATCCAACACGGGTCGTCAGCTGAACGTTATTGTCTCTGTTGCATCAGCGGAAATACCCAGTTACTACCACTATCTTACTGTCAAACTTCCCACGAAGAGATTATGGTATCTGCAGATTGAGAATTATGTAGAGGATTTTATGAAGGGAGTGCCTGACTCGAGGTCCTAAACAACCACTTTGAAGTAGGATGCTAAAAGATTTGGGCTAGATTGCCCGACAGGAAAGTCACACGGAAGCCAGGTAGAATGGGTTGAGATTGCTTTTGTACCTCCTGCCGGAAAGCCATCAGGGCGTGACGGGTACAAATCACTTACATGAGCGCTGAGGTTATAATCATTTGCACCCCCTCACGTGACTTATCTATCCTGCGAGTTTCAGTCCGACCACAATCGTTTTTTTACGTAGGTTGAAGAAGCGTATATGCTCCAGCTTTGTCCGTCTGTCTATCTGTCCGCACGATAACGCGCGTATAAATGGTTCGATTTCGATGAAGTTTTAGTACAGGGTAGGGGACCACCTGGGACGAACCCTATTGAAAATGGACGAAATGGGGTCAAAGGTGAGGACATAGAAGCTGAGCCCATTCCATCGCCCTTATGCATCATAACTTACGTAAAAATGCTTCAATTGCGACAAAACTTTATCATGTTGTTCCGGAGGTATGCTGAACCGGTTCTGTTGAATATCATCAAAATGGGGTCGAAGGTCAGGGCACATGAGCGAGATTTATTCCACAGCCATTATCCTCATAACTTGAATAACCTGAGTAATGATTTCGGGGCCGCCCCGGTGGCGATGTGGTCTAAGCCATGGCTTCTGATCATTCGTCCGAGATGGGTCCGGGTTCGAATCCCGGGGAGGCATGCAGGTTATGTTTGTCTTACGGCACTGGCTCTCTCCCTTCCCTGGAACCAGTGGCCCAAAATTAGGGGCGGGCGACTGCTTAAAGCCCATTAAGTTGCTCACGGTGGTTATTAAACCTCCAATACAAAAAAAAAAAAAAGAAAAATGATTTTTGGTACGTTGGAAAGCGTATCATAAGCAATGCATTGCATCATTTTACTAACTTGTTCCTACTGTTGCAGTTTGAATAAAGAGTATAGTGTATTATCACACAATTTAGGTGACATTTTTGCTCTTGTATTTATTAGCATTTTTTTTTTGATTGGAGGTTTAACGACCACCGTAAGCATCCCTAATTTAGAGTTACTGGTTCCAGGGAAGGGAAAGAGCCAGTGCCGTAAGACAAACACAAAATTCATGCCTCAGCGGGATTCGAACCCAGACCCCTTTCGGGCGAATGATCAGAGGCCATCGCTTAGACCACTGTGCTATTTGGGGCGGCATCGGCATTTTCAGCACGTCTTCTGTAAAACATATTGTGCTTATGTTATGGGTTCGTCCGTCCATCCGTCTGTGCAACTAATAGCCCGATTTGAAAAATTCTTTCTGCAGCCGATAGAGCTCCTGTTAAGAAATATTTTTCATATAAATTCTAATTTTTGGCAATATTACAAGCGGTTTGGCCACCAGGTGGTGTAAGAGTTGATTTCTTCTTCTGCTGCACTTGCAGTAAAATCTAAGCTTTTAAAATCTCGATTGAAAAAATTCATTCGTGGACCGATACCGCTCACTTCGATAAACCTTTTCGGAGTACTTTCTTTTTAAAATAATGCACAGTTTCTCCGCCAGAGGGCGTAGATATACATCTTATTTTTGTCAATAGCTCGGCTTCTAAGAATCCGATTTGAAAAATTCCTTCTTTGTTAAATAGATTTTCCAGCAAGGAATGTTTTTCATATAATTTTAAAATTTTCAAATAATTCATAGACTTTCCGCTAGGGGCGTAAATGTAAATCGCGTTTTTCCGATATTTCTGCTTCTAAATCTTCGATTTGAAAAATCTTTCTGCACGGAATACAGCTTCTGGTAGAAAATGCTTCGCATATAATTTCTAATATTTGGTAAAGAGTGGTTTGGCCACCAGGGGGAGTAACAGTTTATTTCTGCTTCTGATGTATTTGCAGCAAAACCACCTGTCTTGAAAACTCAACTGAAAAATTTTTTCCGTGGACCGATACAGCTCAGATCGAAAAACCTTGCTTAAAATAATGCATGGCTTTTCCGCCAGGGCGTATAGATTCGTATCTTGTTTTTGTCAATATCTCTGCTTCTAAAAGTCCGATTTGAAAAATTCTTTCTTTGTTGGGGAGCGTTTCCGCTGCGAAATGTTTCTCATATAGTTTCAAAATTTTCTTAGCGCACAAGTCAGCCGGAGGGCGTAAGTTCACGTTTCAAACTCTGTGTTCGTATTTTCTTCCCAAAATAATGAACAATTTCGCCGCTAGGGGTGCAAATGCTTAATCTGTTTTCGCAATAGCTCTGCTTCTACACGTAAGATTTAAAATATTATTTCAACACCGGATGTCATTTACCTTGTAAAACACTTTAGGCTACTATATGAAGAATTTTGAAGTTCACAGTTCTGTTGGTAGGTGGTGTTTGAGTACTTCAGTTTGCAGCTGTATCACCGCTTCTAAAAACACTATTGAGAAACTTCTTCTTTACTGTATGCCATTCGCTACACTGGAGATGTGGAGCATTATCCTCTTTAAGTAGTGCACAGATTTCACGATAGAGGACGTAAAGATAGAAACCTGTTTCTCGCTATTTCTGCTTCATGAAGACGTATTTGCAAAGTCCTTTTTCGTTAGCATAGCTTTTCCCATGCAGAATATTTTTCGCATATTTTCAACTTTTCTATAATGCAAAATTCTTCCGCTAGAAGGCATAGAGTTATATAGTGTTTCCTTCCCTCGTATTTCTCTTCTTTTAACTGTTCAATTTAAAAACCTTTTTGTCCCTGATACTTTCCTTGTGCTATGAAAATCTTTTTGTGCACCACTTGTTAATTTTCGTAACATGCTTTTTAGCCGCTGGTGGAACTAAGCAGATGTATCGATTTCTGGATGTTTTATCGATTGATGAAACCGGTTGATTGTTTTCCTAACTGGTTCCATATACTTTGAACAGCTTTGGTAAATTTAATTCGCATCAGAACGGGTTCAAAAGACGTGCTCACTACAACCGAAAATTCGGTGTCGTCTTTCTTGTTTATTGTTGAATACAGTTTGGACTTGTCTGTAGATCTCTCTGTAAAGCTGGTTTCTTGACTTCCAGGGAAGACACCAGCGAAGGCAAAGGACCAGATTAACAGGCAAACACATCATCTATGCTATATCTGTGTTCTGAACCCAGGCTTCCCAGTACACAGAGTAAGCGCGCTGGCAACATGATTAACAAAAGACTTAGTGTCACACTAAAAATGACTGGGTGACTCCCACCATGTGAAGTTCGTCCTTATATCCAAAGTACAAAGATGTCCGCGTCATAAAAATATACGTGCTTCGAAAAACTGTAATTTTTGAGAAGAAATCAGAAAGATTTTGCTGCGAGCCGGCATTAGTATGCAAAAACATTTTCTCCGTCGCTTGCGCCATTTTGCATGCTGTCAGAAATTAGAACAGGAAAAGTTGACAGTTGAGGATATTCATTCAAGCTGATCTACGCATGTTATGAAATATTAACGTCCAATAATGGAGTGTCGCTCTCTTTCATTGTTAGTCGTAATTCCCAGGTTAATGGGATTTCGTGTCGCTATTGATTCCTCTGCTAATGGGATGTAAACCGAGGTCACGTGACACTGGGCTCAATCGAGAAAGAAATAATCAAAACCACAAAGGAAGTTTGTGGATAATGCATGCATCAAAGAAAGACGTTAATCAATGGCGTCCACGCATGACATATTTATTTGATATATGAGTCAAATGTTGTACGTGTTGTAATACAGCTTTCTTTTTTAGAAATGAAAACACCGTCCGTACGACGTTACAATTGAAGAACTCGTAAACTGTCGCTTTCTAGAGGGTATTCAAGGAATCACAGAAATTTAAGAAAATATATTGTGAGACAATATTCAAATACAGCATTGAGTTCATTCATTCTAATTATTAAATCAAGGAAGTTGACTTACTTTTCTCACATATGTAATCACAAGCGTCTGTGAGTCTGCATCGTAATAAGTTAGATATCACTTGAACACATTATTTAGCTATCACTAAAATTTTTCTGATTTAAGAAGGCGGTACAACTTAATTTCATCCTCAATCAATTATTTAAATCAAAAGTTTGTATTTCTTAATATCAAAAATTAGGCGTAAAAGTATATTAGGCTTTCTTGAAGTGCATATTGCATTTTAAGACCTTCCCTTCATTATAGGATTAAGGAAAACAATGTTATATCACAATTATATGATTTTTTTTTTTTGTCTATCAAGGTTTCACTAGGCTTTCACTTATTTTCTTCAAGATGAATGACATTCGTCTGAAACCTCGATACACACGAAAAATAAAATAATCGTGATATAAAGACAGGGGCGTATATGAAATTCTTCGGGAGGGGGAAGGGGGCAGAAAATGAAAATTTTTGAAATCCATCGGAACAAAATAAAAATTAATGAAAAGTAGGAGAAAAAATCAAAGCATTATTTTCTAATGTCAATTGATGCATTTTTTTATTAAATTAAAGCATTTTTATAATGTAAGTCGCATTTTAACAAAAATGAAACACTTTTGGGGGCAGGAGCAATAGAAATGAGCACGGAGTCCTTTTTTGAGGCCCGGGCCCGTTATATCATTATTTATGACTGGCCCAGAACTGGCCCGGGTTTGAACATTTGCACAAATGTTTCGTCTATGAATAAGGACAAAGTGAAGCATATTGTTTTACTCTTATTTCATCATCAGATAAGAATGTTAGTGCTTCCTTTTAATGTCCAGCCCCAAGAGAGAGAGAGAGAGAGAGAGAGCAAAAAAATTATTAATATGTGCATTGTTACCGGGCTTGTCACTGAATTATATTTCAGTGTCCTGTGTGAAGGGTTCGTTGATACGTTCCTTTTAGAGAGTTTTTTTTTTCGAGAGTTTAAACCGTATTTTACTTGACTGGAGCAGATAAATTAAATATCAATCTAAGTTATAACTCGCTCTTTCAGTGAGGAAAGTGTTTATTCAGTTGATAAGGGGAAGTTCTGAAGCTTTGTCCCGATTTCTATTCATTCTCTACATTACTAACTCGTCGATCTCCTTCTCGTTGAGGCCAGTATTCGCTTTCCCTAATCATCAGCATAATTCGGTTTCACACTCGGGACCGAAATCTCTGACCACCCTTTCGCTCTCTCTGCCTTCTAACCGAATCCCCCAGAAAAATCAAGTCGACGGCTAAGAAACACCAAAATGTGTCCCCTTATTCTTAGAAAACGCATATGTCCCTTAATTGCCTTCTTCTCAACTTTAAAAGATTATTATCCAGCATAACGAAGTAAATTTCTCCGTCATTTTTATCCACGCCAGGGCTCGAACCCGGGTCCCCTCATTCCGGAATAAGTCAGTCTACCAATTGAGCTACGCGGACGTTCGTTCTGATTACTATCTGCCTTTATGTCATGTGCGTCCTGCTGGCAAGCACGTCACATCTCCCCACCCCCGAAAGAGGGCCGGGGGCATGGCCCACGGGTCAGCCGTGACCATGAATCGTTGCAGGCAGCCATCCGCTGTAGAACGTGCACTTGAGAACTCCCAGTCAATCTGGTGTGTGGAATGTAACGTCACACACATTTATTTTTCGAAGGGCTGGAGAAGGGATTCTCTTATTTTTCCTATCTCGCGGTGTGGAAAGAACATCACACCATTGCGAGATTTTGAATTTCCCGGTCATCCGGAAAGTTCGGGCGCCATTATACCGAAGTAAATTTCTCCGTCATTTTTGTCCACGCCGGGGCCCGAACCCGGGTCCCCTCATTCCGAAATAAGTCACTCTACCAATTGAGCTACGCGGACGTTCGTTCTGACTGCTATCTGCTTTTATGTCGTGTGCGTCCTGCTGGCAGGCACGTCACACCAGTTCCTACCTCGTACTAAAACCCTGCCCTCGCACAGCAACAAAACCCATAAATTTACCTTTCCCTCAGATGCGATGCTGAGAAACTGAGAGCCAGCCCACTGACCAGCTGCATCGAAATGGAAGGTGATTCAAATTCAGTATACTCAAAATGGTTACCTAAGTTCAATGCGGTCAAACATTGATGCCCAGGTTACAGCATCATATTCAGGCAACAACCGAGTATTTAGCCAGCCTTGAACCATCTGCAGTCGGCTCAGCGTTCATGCTTTCACCGAATGACCGAAAATTCCCATTTTTCATAATGCATCTTCGCAGAACTTTCACTTTTAGTCGCCAGAAAACTCTTTATACTGTCAGTTTTCATCGTATCTAGGAACAAGAAAGATGATATTGAATTTTCAATTGTAATCAGCAGGTCTTTTGAATCCTTTCTGGCGCGAGTTAAATTTATCAAAGTTATTCAGAGTCAATGGAACCGGTTAGTAAAACAATCAACCGGGTTTCTGTAATTGATAAAACATCCAAAAATGGAAACAACTAATACTTACTTTCACCAGCGACTGAAAAGTATGTTACGAAAAATAAAAAAATGGCGCACAAATAGTTCCTCATAGCTCAAAGAAGTATCAGAGATAAAGAGACTTTCAAATCGAACAGTTAAAAGAAGATAAATACACGTAGAAGGAAATATGATATACACTATATTGACAAAAGTTACCGGACACCCTTTCAAAAACAAATGAACGGATCCGCTGCGTTGTTAACATGCGTGGTACAGCTGCAAACGGTATAAAAACAAGCCTGCAGCTGACCGCAATCATATCGCACTGTGAGGTTGAGTGAAAGTGTCGCGGCGGGAGAAAACTGACTTTGAGAAAGGAAAGATTGTTGGGTGTTATATTAGTGGGTTGTTCATAAGAGAGAGAAACCGAGAGGCGTTTAAACGTACCCAAGTCAACTGTTTTGGATGTACTGAATAAGTGAAAAACACATGGAGTGCCTGAAGCAGCAAAACGTACCGACAGACCAAAAAAAAAAAAAAAAAATCGGTGATAGAGTACGTCGAAGTCTCAGGACAGTCGTTACAGCTAATGGATATAGTACTTCCCAAGACCTCAGTGTACAGGTGAGTAAAAATGCTGGAACCTAGGTATATACACGTACCATTTGCCGAGAACTTCGTTTCATGGGTTACCGTGGTCGTGCGGTTGCCCGTAAACCTTTCATCTCCACTCGGAATGCTAATCGTCGTTTAGCATGGTGTAAATAGAATTTATGAATGGACTGATGAATTCAGCTACACGATCCATCAGTCTGATGGCCGTGTGTGGGTATGGCGGCAGCCGGGGGAACGCTATTTGCCACAGTGTACTGTTCCTACGGTCACGTTTGGAGCTGGCAGTGTAATCGTGTGTGGGTGTTTTTTGGTATGGTCCCTGTCCATTGGTTATCGTGGACAAACCTGCTAATCAGGACGTCTACCTCGGTATTCTGGACAACTGTGCCCTACCAATTCTGTGGCAATACTATGGAACCGAGCCTTGTTGATACCAGCATATAATGCACCGAGCCATAAAGCAAGGACTGTTGCTGCGATGTTTGACGATAATTCCTTATCGTGTGGGGACAGGCCAGCACAGAGAGCTGATTTTAATCCCATAGAGCCCCTATGGGATGAATTACAGCGCCGGATAAGAAGTTTGGAACCAAGGCCTACTACTAAGCAACAGTTAGCGGCAGCATTATGTACTAAATGGAAGCGCATACTTATCGCTTTGTTCCAAAAACTTATCGAAAGCAGGTCTCGAAGGGTCAGTGCATGCATTAAAGGCCAAAGGTGGTCCGACACCGTACTAATATATGCCAATAAATGCTATGTTGCGTTTTTCTTTTAGGTGTCCGGTGACTTTTGTCAATATAGTGTAAATCTACGCCTTCTAGCGGTAGAATTTAGCATAATGGAAGAGATGAAAATAGACGAAAAATATTCTTCGTGGAAAAAGAAAGTTATAAATACGTCAGAGATAGCGAGAAAACAGGTGTCGACTTTACGCCCGTAGCGGGAAATCTGTGCATTATTTAAAGAGGATAATGGCATACAGTAAAGAAGAAATTTCTCAGTAGGGTTTTTAGAAGCGGAGATACGACTGCAAATTGAAATACAAAAACACCACCTAGCGACAGAACTGTGAACTAAAACCCCTCATATGCTAACCTAAAATGTTGTTTGAGGTAAATTACACCCGGTGTTGAAATAATTTTTTAAATCTCACACGTTTTTTAAATCTCACACGTAGAAGCAGAGATACAGAGAAAAACCTAATAAGCATTTGTGCCTCCTAGGGGCGAAGTTTTGCATATTTCGGAAAGAAAATACACACACACAGAGTTTGTATAGTTAGTAGCATTTGACCGAAAAAGATCAGATCAGAGCATATGTAGAGGATTTTAGAAAGGGAGTGTCTGACTCCAGGTCTTAAACAACCCTTAGAAATAGGAAGCTAGAAGATTTGGGCTAGAGTGCCCGATAGAAAAGTGACCCGGAAGTGAGGTAGAAAGGGGGAGGAAAACGTCCTTATTTATTACCGGGGGGCTAGTACCTGGGTGTCCTACGGCTTAACGTGCCCATCCGACGCACGGCGGATATTTAGTGGTTCGAGCGTTCATACCTGTCGGGGGATCGAACCCGAGGTCTTCTCCGTGGCAGTCACGAACGTTGACCTCTTGGCCAGACCGAAAAAGAAGATTTTCAATCCGGTTTTTAGTCTTTCAGATATTGCTGTGAACGGAAAATTGAGCTTACGCCCTCTGGTGGTAGACTTACGCGCTAAGGAAAATTTGAAATTATATGAGAAACATTTCGCACCGGAAACGCTGTCCAACAAAGAAAGTTTTCAAGTAGGTCTCTGAAAAGCAGAGATATTGAGAAAAATAAGATATATATTTACGCCTCCTGGCGGAAAAACCATGCATTTGTTTTTCGGAAGAAAACATTCTCAAAAGGTTTTCCGAGGTGAGCGGTATCGGTCCACGAAAGAATTTTTTCAATCGCATTTTTAGAAGCTTAGATTTTGCTGCAAATACATCAGAAGCAGAAGTAAAAGCTTGCATCTCTGGTGACCAAAGCATTCTTTACCAAAAAATAGAAATTCCATGCAAAACATTTCCCATCAGGAGCAGTATCCGATGCAGGAAGAATTTTTCGAATCGGAGTTTTAAAAGCAGAGATACAGGGAAAACGCAATTTACCTTTACGCCCCCTGGCGGGAAGTCTATACATTACTTGAAAAACTTGAAATTACACGAGAAACATTTCACACTGGAAATGCTATCCAACAAAGAATTTTTCAAATCAGACTCTGAGAAGCAGAGCTATCGACAAAAATATGATATTTATCTATGTCACTGGCGGAGAAAAATTATGCGCTATTTTAAGCAGGAGATATTATCAAAAGTTTTATCGACATGAGCGGCATCGGTCCACGAAAGAATTTTTTCAATCGAGTGCTTAGAAGCTCAGATTTTTCTGCAAATATTAATACATCAGAGGCAGAATTTAACACTTACGCCTCCCCCCCCCTCAGTGGCCAAACCATTTCTCACCAAGAGCTGTATCTGGTGCAGGAAGAATTTTTCAAGTCGGAGTTTTAGAAGCAGAGATCTCTGGGAAAACGCAATTTACTTTTACGCCCCCTAGCAGAAAATCTGTAAGTAACTTGAAAAAATGACTGTACCTAAAATAGTCTTCCATATAAATGTAATCGGGATGTAAGGTCAGGTGATGCGTAACATCACAGCCTCTCCTTGACAAATGTCAACCCCGCCTTCTCATGGTGCATCCTGTTCCCACTAAAGGGGCTCTGACGACCGCCAATAGCGGTATAACTATACCATCGGGATTAGAGGAAATTCTATCCCACACTCACCAACCCGCTTGGCCAGCGTGGTGAGTTATGGCCAAACCCCTCCAAAATGATTCCACAACTTAAATCTTGGCCCTCAGTCTCCGGCAGCTGGAATGTACCTGGCCAAGGCAGCGGCCAGTGCGACATGAAGGCAGAGGGTGCTAAGAATCCCCGGAGGACCGAACTAGGCTGCCATCTGATGCTGACCTTGGCTACGTACAATGGACGCTCCCTATCTTCTGATTCAAGGCTTCTTGAATTGGAAGAGGACCTACAAAGGATCAAGTGGGACATCATCGGGCTAAGTGAGGTAAAGAGAAAAGGAGAAGATCTCATTGAACTGAAAAGTGGACATATCTTCTACTATCGTGGGACAGATACTGGCAGAACTAGTGGTGTTGGATTTATAATAAACAAGAAACTGAAGGATAAAGTTGTAGAAGTTGAAAGTTCCTCTGACAGAGCTGCACGACTTGTTATCCAACTCTCGAAAAGATACCAGGCTCAGATTATTCAAACTTATGCACCCACCACAAGTCATCCTGAAGAAGAAATTGAAGAATTTTATGAGGAAATTTGTCATCTAAATAATAAAGGTAAGCAGCACTTGAAAATAATTATGGGAGATTTCAATGCAAAAATAGGGCAACGGCAACAGAATGAAACTTCAGTAGGTAAATTCGGTCACGGCAACAGAAACCAGCGTGGAAATACTCTCGTTGAGTTTGCAGAGGCAGAAGGGTTTTTCATCTTGAACTCCTTCTTCAAGAAAAAGCCACACAGGAAATGGACATGGAGACATCCAAATGGGACGACAAGTGAAATTGATTTTATTATGTGTAACAAAAAATTCGTCATAGAAGACTGCAGTGTGCTAAACAAGTTCAACACAGGTAGTGACCATAGATTGGTGAGATGTAAGATGCACCTCAACACTACACTTGAACGTGGCAAGCTCATAAGACAAACAAAATCTATTGACATAACCAACCTTAAAAAACACCATAATACCTTCAAGTTATAACTGAAGAACAGGTTCTCTGCTTTAGAAGACCTAACATCGGAAGAAGTGGACATCTCTGAAGTTAACAGAAAAGTAACCAAAGCTCTTATGGAAACAGCAACAAAATTAGCTGGGTCTAAGAACAAGTTGCATGTGAATAAATTATCAGGAAAAACGAAAATGTCGATGTAAAAAAGAAGAGAGATGAGGACAACTAAAGATGATGTGACTTCTAAAGTGGAATATATAGAGCTATGCAAGACAGTAAGAAAAAGTATCACTGAAGACGTAAGAAAATTCAACTGTGAACTAGTGAGGAAAGCAATTGAAAACAACCAAAGCCTAAAGATAGCAAAGGGACATCTCAGTAAGGGAAGAAAACAGATTATGGCACTGAGAAAAGAAGATGGTACTGTAACAAGAAATAGAGGCGAAATTTTGACAAGAGTGAAAGATTTCTACTCCAAATTATATGAAAGGGATGATACATGCACTCCAGACATCATGAAAGATACCAGTACCAGAGTTCCTCCAGTCCTTCCAGCAGAAGTTGCACATGCAATCAAGAACATGAAGCGGGGAAATGCTCCAGGAGAAGATGGAATTACTGTAGACATCATACAAGAAGCAAATGGAGAAATCGAAACAGTACTCGCCCAAATTTTCACTCGATGCCTTAATGAAGGAAAGATTCCTGAGGATTGGAACACCGCTACAATGATCCTGCTACATAAGAAAGGTGACATTGAGGATCTCGGGAACTACAGACCTATCAGCCTCCTATCAGTAGTTTATAAAATCTTCACTAAAGTTCTTTCACACCGCTTGAAGGTAACACTGGACATGGCTCAACCGAGAGAACAAGCTGGATTCAGGAGTGGCTACAGCACAATAGATCATATCCACGTGCTGAGAGAACTAATTGAAAGAGCGAGGGAATATGAACTTCCATTGTGCATGGCTTTTATCGATTATGAAAAAGCCTTTGATTCGGTGAAACCATCAGCAGTTACAATGGCTCTGAAAACCTGCGGTATTGAAGATGCATACATTAATATTATTAATAACATTTATGAAAATGCAAGTGCAAAGATTAGGCTGTTTGAAAATACAACACACGTAAAAATTGGAAAGGGAGTGAGACAAGGTGACACCATATCTCCGAAGCTCTTTAATGCCACATTGGAGGGTGTTTTTCAGTCGCTGAGCTGGGAAAACAAGGGGATAAAGATTAATGGAGATTATCTAACCCACCTTCGTTTTGCTGATGACGTAGTCATTTTTGCAACTACCCCATCAGAGCTGCAGAGTATGATCCAGGAACTTGCTGACAAGAGTAAAGAAGTGGGATTAAAAATGAACTTTCAGAAGACAAAAGTGATGTTCAATGCTTTTACAAGAAATGAAGATTTATCGATTGATGGAGAAAAGCTGGAGATAACAGACACGTACGTTTATCTTGGACAGCAGATATCAAGTGAGGGTCACATTGATGAAGAAATTAATCGGCGTACAAAACTTGCCTGGAGAGCTTTTGGAAGAATCAGCATAATTTTCAAGAGCAATATGCCATTATGTCTTAAAAGAAAAGTGTTTGAACAATGCATCCTTCCAGTGCTTACGTATGGTGCAGAGACGTGGACCTTAACTAAAAGAGACATACAAAGGCTGCAGACAACTCAAAGAGCATGGAAAGGTGCATACTTGGTGTAACCAGGAGAGATAAGAAGAGGAACTCGTGGATCCGAAAAATGACAAGAGTGGAAGACATCATGATCAGAGTTAAATCCCTGAAATGGCAATGGGCTGGACATACTGCCAGAAGGACAGATCATCGATGGGCAGCCGAAATTTTAGATTGGATTCCAAGGGACAGGAAAAGACCCAGAAGAAGACCACATGGGAGATGGGTGGATGAAATTCGAAAGTATGCAGGGGTGACATGGAGGAGACTGGCACAAGACAGACCGTTGTGGAGGAAACTTGGGGAGACCTTCGTCCAGCAGTGGATTGATAATGGTTGACAATGATGATGATGATGATAAATGTAATCGAAAGGTAAAAGAATTTAATCAACCGGTTATTTAGGAGCAAATATATGGAATAAAATGTATTTTGAATTCGACATCATCTACATTTATGCCCTCTAGCGGCAAAATTGTGCGTCGTAAGAAAAAAAAACTGAATGCAAAGATCATCAATCTCACACTTCAAGCTTCCCAATGCAAAAAGAATTTTTCAAATCAGACTAATAGTTGCAGAGATATGGTGTCCGCAGACAGACGTATGGACGGACAAACCAGTTACATTAGCACGATCATTTTTACAAAAGACGTGCTAAAAAATACATAGTTGTTACTCAAAACACTCACAGACGTTTTTGAGTTACAAAATGCAAGCGAAACACGCAATAAAAATAATTAAACATTTGGGGCAAATAACCAAAGAGTATCTAAGGCAATGCGTTTCCCATTGTTTTAGTTAGTTCTGCTAGCAGTGTTAAATAAAATTAATTAAAGAAGAGAAAAAGAAAAATAACTTGAGCAAGGACCCGTGCTCTTCTCTAGGAGGCAAGAGTCTTTGGCCCCCTCTAAATACGTCCCTGTGTAACGTTGTTTTTCTTAATCTTTTAAACATTACAGTGATTGTAGTCAACAATTTTGTTAATCTCCCCTTCACCATTTTAAATCCTTGGAAATACAAAACAAACCTCTCAGTTGTACGATGATTTATTTTAAGAGCTTCTGTAGGCTTTGTTATAATACGGGGAAAGCTGTGTGACTGTTTGATATTAATATTCAAGTTTTTGTTTTATCTTTTTTCTGTTTACTTAATTTAATAATAAAAAAAAGCTTCTCAATTCCTACACACAAGCAGAAAATTTTAGTGGTTAATATAGCAGATTGATATTTGCTCTACTACAACCAAGGGAATGTTTTTTCCCTGATTTTGTTTTGCTACACTGTAAAAACAAATAGATGGTGTAAGTTCACAGGAAATTGCTGAAAATAACGTGCTGCAAAATTGTCGGTAAGTGTCCGTCTTTTAAAGGAATTTCCGTTTTTAAAAGTGCCCGTTCAGTGTTTTGACAGATCTTCCGTAGTCAGTAATTCCATTTATTTCAGAAAAGTCCGTTACAGGATTTTCCGTATTTACGCAGAAATTTTGCAAAATCTACGATTTTGACTTTTTCACCAAAGATTCTTCTTCCGTGACGTACGAAGTTAACAGTGGCGTATTTTGGGTCCGAGACCTGGGCTGTCTCACCCGTCCCCCCCCCCCAGTTTTTTTTTAATTGCGAAGTTTAATTTTAAATTGTTAAGTAATAGAAGTATTTTTTTTTCTAAATTTTAGGTGCATGCCATTGCTAACATGATACCAAATAATTATGAGGATTAGGATTTGAACACTTATCTGTACATGAACTCCATTCTTCTTCTTCTGAATACTTTATTTGTAACATGAACTGCATTCTTCTTTCCTTTTGTGTGAACTTGAGTGTTACGTTTTCACAAAAATGTTTCTTCCGAGTACTTTTTCATATTTTAAAAGAATGTTTTCCTCTACAGACAAAACAGCCAAGTTTTTCGATTGTGCATGTCCTTGTGTGGCTTTTACATATATCTTGATTCTTTTTAATGCAGAAAAACTACTTTCGGCAATTGCAGTTATTCATGGAAAGCTTAATATGAAGTTTGCTAATTTGTACACCTCAATAAACACTATGTCCAATTTATTCTACTTTATGTAACACGTAGTGTCACTTACTGATTTGTTTTTTATTCATCAAGGGAATAAAACACCTTCAGTTCATTTTTTAGTCGAGCTGTATCAAAACGTGAAGCACAGAGTTTTTTAAGTTCTGACAGCAGAGAAGCTTTCACAAATTTTATCAAAAGAATTCGAATCCAACAAAACTACGAATTTAAGATATAATATTTCTCATTTTAATTCCTTGACACTTCACAAAAACTGAAACAACTCTCGCGAAATACTCTTATAGGCGAGAGTATGCGAGTGACTGAGATAATCTAGTCTGTCTTCTTTTTCGGAGCGAACCGTTTCCCAAAGCAATGGGCCAATCCTTTCTACCAGCTGATTCATGTTGTCATGGAAACGCTAGTAGGCGATTATACAGAAGGTTTTCGCATCAGAACTGCGGAGACTATGGAAGAGCTGCTTGCGTTATACCGTTGGTTTTCGCTCGCCAGACTGAGTCAAAAAAGCGAATACGCACGCGTTTTTTTTTTTTTTTCGCAGCAAAAGCATCGACATATTTTAAAACCCTTGATAACTGACTTTAATTTGTGCATATTTAATTCAGTCTTATCTGTGCATTCTCTGGGCTTCGCAGTTAGCTTAGCTAGCCTCGAATATACGCCACTGGAAGTTAATCCTTTCCTTTTGCTTCTGGTGGGTTGCAATCTGGGTTCGTCCCCGGCGGGAGCCGCCCGTGATACCGTCAAGCCAGAAAGACACGTAACGAAGCGTCACGTATAAGGTAGAACTATATAATCGCTTGATGACGAAATGTTTTTTGTTACTAATGAGGGTGAATGGTCATTGCATTATCTGTTGGATCCTATTTTTAATAGGTTTGTAATCATTTTATTTTTTTCTGTAGAAGGACTTAACACAAATTAAGTATTTTTTACATCATGATTTTTCGAAGCAACAGAATGCTCTGGAATTTGATAACTCTTTAAGCTCTCAATAATTTTCAATTATATTTAAGAAAAGGTAAAATGTACTGCTTTATAGTATTATTTCATAAAATTCTTAAATATAATTTTTTCTCTTGATAGCTATAACAGCATTTGTTTTAAGGCGCCCACAAACTCATACACAGACATCATACAATCACCTGTACAGTAATTTAAATACCCAGTTTCTTGCGGTAACACAATATACAATTGCTGGTGTACAAAATGGGGAAGAGGGGAAAGAATATCCTGTGCCGCAATAACCAAAATTTCATGCCATATGCTATCCACAATATCTGAACTCGCTACAAAACTTTAAAATCAGATCATGCGACAGACGACTGAAATTTAGCAGTTAATCAAACCTCAAGTATTCTCGCGAATCGTTCCTATTACCGGAAATTCCTCGTCATATGAGAAAAAAAAGTGAGAACAGAATTTTTCTGTTAATATACGAAAGGAATTGCCGAAAGGTTTCGCTAAGAATTCAGAATTTTCCGTTAGCACCTTTTAAAAACGGAAATTTACCGTCAATGCAAGAAAGGAATTACGGAAAGGTTTCTGAGAATTCAGAATTTTCCGTTAACACCTCTTAAAAACGGCAAATTACCGTCAATATAAGAAAGGAATTGCAGAAAGGTTTCTGAGAATTTAGGATTTTCCGTTAACACCTCTTAAAAACGGAAATTTGGCGTTAATATACGAATAGAGTTGCCAAAAGGTTTCTGAAAGTTCAGAATTTTCTTGGCGTACGAAAAATCTGTGAAATTAAGGTTTTTTTCGTTTTTTTTTTTTTTCATCGTTTCACGGAAAAGACTATCAGGAATATGTTGCCACCCCCGTGGCACAGTGGTCTTAGCGCTGGCATATGACCATTCGTCCGAGAAAGGTCCGGGTTTGAATCCCGGTCGGGAATGGATGTCGTGTTTGTCTTACGGCACTGGCTCTTCCGCTTTCCTGGAACCATGCAGTGACCATAAATTAGGGATGGGCGACTGCTTCTAGCCCATTGAGTTGCTCACGGTGGTCGTTAAACCTTCAATCAAAAAAGAAAAAATATGATTCATTAATTCACGACAGGAATAAGAAAAATGGTTCGTGAATTTCAGAAATCTTTTTACAGTGTAGAGATTTAAAGCCTCTCTGCCTCTCTACTAAGAATTCTTGCCGACCTCTAAGATGTGTATTTAACTTGAGAAAATTCGGGTTAATGTACATTTGAAAAAGAAAGCACGGTTAAGTTATCAACTCCCCTTTGCAGCTATAAATTTTGCAACATCACTCACAAGTTTTCATGTGAAAAAGTTCATGACGTAACAACTTGCATTTATGTAATATTCCATTTTCTAGGTTCAATTGCAAATTCACTGATATGCAAGTGTGATATTTTAAGAAAATTCGCAGTTACCATGCATTTATTTGCATGAAAAATTCAAGAGAGAGATTCTTCATTAACTGTTCTAATCATCTTAACAGTAAATAGCCAGTATTAATCATTTGCTGCCAAACTAGGAGAGAATTATCGTATTCATATAAAGATAACCACGTTCTTTATTTCCCATTGCTTGACTAACATGAGCACTACAGCTGACATTTCAATATCATTAATCTGGTTCACGGGCGTCTTCACGTTTATCTTGTACATTGACGGAAATAATGATTTTTTTTTTCGTTTGCTCTCTCATGAAACACCCAAGTTTTTATACTGAACTTCTAGAGAAAAGATATATCTGGTTGCAAAAATCAAGTTTTTCGTGTCATGACACAGATACCTCATTTGGCGAAACAGATTTTGGTAAATGAAGGCGACAGCTTGTTAAATAAACGGAAGTTGAAGCAGATTTGTTTTAATCAATGTACATAGAAACAGGTTTGAATAAAGAGAGGCGTCAAAGGTTTTATCTGGAACTGGAAGCAAGTTTGTGTGTATGGAGAAAGAAGCATATTGCAGTGAATGAATATGAAAACAGCTTGAGTAAATAAACATTCCAGCAGGTTTGACTGAATGGAATTGCAAACAAGATTGTACAAAGAGAGGTAGCAGTACTTATTCTTTTTGTGCTTGAAATGTGAGAATGACTGTTATTCGCTACACTTTCTGTGGAAAAAGTGCCACACTTTAAAGAAGATTTTTTAAGGCCATAGGCGTGGAGTTTTGAAAATATCAGGGCAAGAAAAATCGATAAAAGAAATAGCGTTATACATTAATTTTCTTTGAAATAAATAAGAGAATAAATGAAAATGTGTTATTATTAACAGTTACCCAGTAGTAACTTTTTAAAACTTTTTAAATAGTGCTCGTTTTTCATAACTTTTCATGCTTGTGAGTAAATTTGAATATATTGAATACATCAGAAATTTTAGCAATTCGAAATGTTTTCTAGTTCAGTTGGTCCACCTAAGCGTCAAGACAAAATTGCCAAAAAAATTTAGTGTTTGGCAAATCTACAACTAAATAAAATGGTAACCACTAGTAAAAGAGAAGTTGCCACTCTTACTGATCATTGAACGTAAACAGTCTAATTTCCGAGCTTTAATTTCCTGCTCTCTGATTTTAATTTTCCGACAATATGAGGTCTCTCCAATTGCTTCGACTTTAACTAGATATCTGCTTAATTTAGAAATGATCTTTCCATTTCACTTGCCTGTCCTTCAAACTTCTCGCAGAAGTTCTTCAACATTTCAGAAGTTCTTTTGAAAGGCTGAATTAAAACTTCTTCCACATTTCCCTCACTTCCAAGACTGACTATCTGTTCTTCCACATACCTCTCTCTCTCTCTCTTGTAAGATTTAAATAAAACTTCTTCCACATTTCCCTCACTTCCAAGACTGACTATCTCCTCTTCCACATACCTCTCTCTCTTGTAAGATTTAATTAAAACTTCTTTCACATTTCCCTCACTTCCAAGACTGACTATCTCTTCTTCCACATACCTCTCTCTCTTGTAAGATTTAATTAAAACTTCTTCTACATACCTCTCTCTCTTGTAAGATTTAATTAAAACTTCTTCTACATACCTCTCTCTCTTGTAAGATTTAATTAAAACTTCTTCCACATTTCCTTCACTTCCAAGACTGACTATCTCTTCTTCCACATACCTTTCTCTCTTGTAAGATTTAATTAAAACTTCTTCCACATTTCCCTCACTTCCAAGACTGACTATCTCTTCTTCCACATACCTCTCTCTTTTGTAAGATTTAATTAAAACTTCTTCCACATTTCCCTCTCTTTTGAAAGACTGAATTAAATATTGTCCTACATTTCTCTCCCTTGGAAGACTGAATTAAAACTTCTTTCACATTTCTTTCTCTCACTCTCTCTCTCTCTTTCTCCTTTTTTAAAGAATTAATTAAAACTTCTACCGTGTGTATATCTCTCTCGGAAGATTTAATTTGAACTTCTTCCACATTTCCCTTCATCTCTTGGAAGACTGAATTAATGCTTATTCCTCACGTCAAATTCTAGTTATGTTATCAGCTCATTTAAGCGAGTTTTTTTACACATATCTTCATATCACTGCTTATACTTCAAAAGCCTGAAAATTTCAAACCACAAACTGAAATTAAAGGTATGAAATACAGATTTCTCGAACAGCTTTTTGATTTTTGAACTATTATGTATTTACTATGTATTACTCTTGTTTCATATGCGATATAGCTTAAAAACTGGATGACGTCTCATAAGCACATCTGAATGCTCTTGGAATTCCGATGTCTTTCATTTTATCTCCACGCATTTACACTTCGTATTAACACCGATCAAGAAAAAACAACAACTTTAAAACCAAATCAAGGATTTACATTTTATTTTAATATATCCAAATTTCTTAACAGGGCAATCTGTCATATAAAAACTATTTGCAACGACTTTTTTTATTTATGCTCTTAAATGAAAGCCACGTTTACTTGTCATGTCTTACTTGCTTTACTTTTTCTCTTCTTTTCCCTTTCGTTTCAAATCCAGTTTTCATGATATCTTTAGATTTTGGCAGTTCCACATATTTCCCTCACGACAAAGTATAAGCCCTTCGCTAAATTTAAGACATTCCTTTAAATACGTAAGGTGTTCAATCAGTCTTGAGTCTCCGAATAGTATACAATAGAGTATAGATGTTGATGGTGTTTGAAAACAGTGCGTTATTTTTTGGAAGTGTAAAAATGTAAAAAGCAGGAAGTGGATGCCAACCGTTGAGGTTCAGCAAGCTAATTGGTTACGTCAGTCAACAAAGATGTGAAAAATTCTATTTCAAGCTGTGAGTATTAATTTAATTTTGAAAGAAACTGTGGACCAATGCTCAAGAACTCATGGTTGGAATTTACGGAGGTTGTGCACCATTTCATGATATATACTTGAGCTATTGGTATATTGCCCATTATTAGCACATGCATGTATGCAAATATTGCCCATTATCAATTCATGGAAAAGAAAGTTGCTAAATCTATCATCATCAGCCATTCAGAAGCCGCAGTTTAATGAAAATCTCCACAAGTCTCTTCCACAACTCTGTGTCTAGATCAATTCTTTTTCATGCTACTCCGGTATGCGTTCTAATTCCATCCACCCATCTTCCACGTGGTCTTTTTCTGGAGTTTTTTTGTACCTTGGTATCCACTATAGCATTTCAGTTGTTTAACGGTGGTCAGTTCTTTTAGCATGGCATCATCATCAAGGTAAAGATCTTCAAGTGCAATTATCACTTGGAGATCTACTCCGGTATGCGTTCCAATTCCACACTCCGGTATGCGTTCTAATTCCATCCACCCATCTCCCACGTGGTCTTTTTCTGGAGTTTTTTTTCTGTTCCTTGGTATCCACTCTAGTATTTCAGTTGTTTAACGGTGGTCAGTTCTTTAGCAATTACCAGTGGTGGTCAGTTCTTTTAGCATGGCATCATCATCAAGGTAAAGATCTTCAAATGCAATTACCACTTGAAGATCTACTCCGGTATGCGTACTTCAGTATGCGTTCTAATTCCATCGCTCTAATTCCACACTCCGGTATGCGTCCTAATTCCACACTCCGGTATGCGTCCTAATTCCACACTCCGGTATGCATTCTAATTCCATCCACCCATCTCCAACGTGGTCTTTTTCTGGTTTTCTTTTTCTGTACCTTGGTATCCACTATAATATTTCAGTTGTTTAACGGTGGTCAGTTCTTTTAGCAATTACCACTGGTGGTCAGTTTTTTTAGCATGGCATCATCATCAAGGTAAAGATCTTCAAGTGCAGTTACCAATTAAAGATCTTTACCTTGATGATGATGCCATCCAGTTTTGTCATTTTTCTGATCCATGAGTTATTTGTTCCATATTTGTTTAGCTACACTACGCATGTATCTGCCCATGTTTCTACGAGTTTTCCGCAGCCGCTGCATTTCTTTTTATTTACGTTCCATATCTCTGATCCGTAATTAAGAACTAGAAGGATGCACTGATTAAACACTTTTCTTTTAAGTCAAAATGGTAAATTGCTCTTCAAAATTGAACAGTTTCTTCCAAATGCACTCCAGCCAAGTTTTACACGCACGCTAATTTCTTCGATGTGGTCCTCGCTTATTATCTGTGGTCTAAGGTAGATGTAAGAATCAGTTACTTCTAAATTTGCCGCATCAGAATAACGAAAGAAAGAATGCAGAACTGCTGGGGAAAATGGGATGCTACTGTAGTAGGCGAATACATGAAGTGGAAGGTGCTATTCCTGTTGATTTCAAAGATATTGATATTCGCAAATGAAGAAACTTCCTGCAGAACCGAACCTAACAGCCAATTTAATAGAGAAATGCGTAGATATTGATGAGAAGATGTACATCATGAACTATAAAAGACAGTAAGGAAAAGGCAGCTGATGAAAACAATCACCAAGAAGGCAAAGGGGGAGGGGTCTGGTGACATTCCTACAGCACAGGAAGCGCTAAAAGCTTTGGACATGCTTAAAGGGACAACAGAGTGTTCGGAAGGTTAAGCTTTTACAGTTGGCTTCCATAAAAACAATGAAATTGCAGAAAAAATGGTTTCTGCAAATTTGCAGCACAAAACTACAGACGTCTGTAAAAAATGACACATCTTTTCTCAATTTTAGATGAAAATTTCAAACAAGGATTTAAAAAAAATACGAGGGGACAAGGAATATTTTAGAATATACGTACTGCACTTTATTTTTCGAAATTTAAGTCTCTTTTAATAGCCTAGTGTTTTGAACTTCATGTTTTCTGTAAATAAATCTTTTAAAGTCCCATAAGTAAATAGGAATTTTTACACCCTCGACTTTATACTTAGCATAACCGAAGGACCTCTTACTACCGCTTTAAGCAACCAATTTATATAATCGGCTCTTACAACGGCTTTATATAACCAGCTCTCACCATACATGCATTTAGTACCTCTTTTGGACACATGAAAAATAATAGCGTACGCCTTTTCGAATCTTGTGATCAACAACACATAGTTGTTTAAATCGTTATCTTTTTGTGTTAATCCGGACATTTCCATATTTCTGCTTATTTACCATTCCATGTACAGCTCTCCTGTTGATTAATGTCTTCCCCTTTTTCGTTTCACCCTTCCCCTTACCGTTTCTCCCACTATACACATGCATTCTTAGACTCAAACACCTTCTCAAAATTATATATAATTTATGACTACAAACTTGTGGTGTTGAATAAAGTAAAAATATACAACGTTTACCACAATCAAAGGTTTATTATATATCGACTATAGTTTCGCAGAGCTTCTGGCTCGGCTTCATCAGGACGAATGGAGCGTAAACATTCAAATCATTGTGACATCATCAGAATTCTGACGGTCACGGTTTTTGGTAAGTTGTTTCCACGCGCTTGAAAGAAATGGAGTCGACGTCATGTCGTTGACAAGCAGTGAAGAGTTCCGGTATATGTGAAAAGCTTCTAATATTTTTCACATATACCGGAACTCTTCACTGCTTGTCAACGACATGACGTCGACTCCATTTCTTTCAAGCGCGTGGAAACAACTTACCAAAACCGTGACCGTCAGAATTCTGATGATGTCACAATGATTTGAATGTTTACGCTCCATTCGTCCTGATGAAGCCGAGCCAGAAGCTCTGCGAAACTATAGTCGATATATAATAAACCTTTGATTGTGGTAAACGTTGCATAGTTTTACTTTACCTTCTCAAAATCTCTATTATTCCTCTCCCTTAATCATTTGACACTTGTGAACCATCTGCTCATACGTATATCGTCATCATCATCATCATAATTGTCAACCATTACAAATCCACTGCAGGACGAAGGTCTCCCCAAGTTTCTTCACAACGGTCTGTCTTATGCCAGTCTCCTCCATGTTACTCCCGCATACTTTCGAATTTTATCCAACCATCTCCCATGTGGTCTTCTTCTGGGTCTTTTCCTGTCCCTTGGAATCCAGTCTAAACTTTAGGCTGTCCATCGATAGTCTATCCTTCTGGCAATATGCCCAGCCCATTGCCATTTCACGGATTTTACTCTGATCATGATGTCTTCCACTTTTGTCATATTTCGGATCTACAAATTCATCTTCTTATCTCTCCTAGTCACACCAAGCATGCACCTTTCCATGCTGCTTTGAGTTGTCTGAAGTCTTTGTATGTCTCTTTTAGTTAAGGACCACGTCTCTGCACAATACGTAAGCACTGGAAGGATGCACTGATCAAACACTTTTCTTTTAAGACATAATGGCATATTGCTCTTGACATAATGGCGTTATGCTGTTTCTTCCAAAAGCTCTTTCCAGGTAAGTTTTATACGCCGATTAATTTCTTCATCAATGTGACCTTCACTTGATATCTGCTGTCCAAGAGGTATTGGTTATCTCCAGCTTTTCCCCATCAATAGGTAAATCTTCATTTCTTGTAAAAGCATTGTACATTACTTTTGTCTTCTGGAATTTCATTTTTAATCCCTCTTCTTTACTCTTGTCAGCAAGTTCATGGATCATACTCTGAAGCTCTGATGGGGTAGTTGCAGAAATGAATATGTCATCAGCAAAACGAAGGTGAGTTAGATAATCTCCATATATACAGTATACTTTTTCTTCCAGTATGATTTTTCTTCCATACGTATATGAAGTATCCCTTTTCTTCCAGGAACAATAAATTATAATGGCCTTTGTATTAGCCAATTTCCACATCTTTAGAAACACTAAAGTTCAAATGAATAATGCTTGAATGTGATGAAGTGGTTCATTGTATTATTAACATGCTTAAAAATGGCTCTGTTTGAAAACAACTATTTTTAAGAGCTGTTTGGCTCAAAATGGCTCTGTTTGAAAACAGAGCTATATTTTGCTGTTTTTTTTATTTTGTTTGTCAAGAATTAGATTCATTCTATATTTTCTTCTAGGTTTTGGACTTTTAGAATCTGGCTACGTGAATAAGAAGAACGAAGTGAATATCATGATGAAAAACGCCGTGGACGTGATTTTCGGCGGGTTGAGCTACTGGATGTTCGGGTATGCATTTTCCTTTGGAGAAGGCGCCGGATCGAACTATTTTATCGGCATCGGAGGTTTCTTCCTGGATGCACAAGAACAGGACATGGGAGTTGTGTTCGCCAAGTACATCTTCCAGCTCTCGTTTGCCACAACAGCAACCACAATCGTATCTGGTGCCATGGCAGAACGATGCAATTTCGTCGCTTATTGCATCTTCTCCTTTTTCAACACCATCATATTTTCCTTGCCCGCTGGATGGGTCTGGAACGACAAGGGGTTTCTTCGTGCGCTGGACGTAGTAGACATAGCAGGATGCTCAGTTGTCCACTTGGTGGGTGGATGTTCGGCTTTCGTCGCTGCCAAGATGCTCAGACCAAGAATCGGACGATATGACGAAGGCGCTCAAGCTCCTCCCATGGGATCACCGACAAACGCATTAGTTGGAATGTTTATGTTGTGGTAAGATTGTATTTTCTCCCTTTTACATGCACATACACAACATAGCATTTTACATCCTCCGTCAAACAAAAAGTATGATTAAGTTCTAATACCTATATGGACTACAATAGCTCTAGATCATCAACGCTCAAATATGAGGTGTTTTCACTGGAGGATTTGGTACATAAAAACTGCATCTTTTTACTTCACACAAACCGCATTGAGAGCGTGGTCGGGCTTATCATCAAACTCCTTTTGTTGTGATTGCATAAATGTTTCGTGTTTGACTTTCATATCTTTCGACCGTAATGACAACAACTGGACTCATTTCCCCCTTGTTTACGGAATAGCGTCTCACAGTGGTACTTTTCTTGTTTGCGGGTGTAAGGACCACCATGAGCAACTCAATGGGCTATAAGCATTTGCCTGTCCCTAAGTTAGGGCCACTGATTCTCGAGAAGGGGGAGAGACAGTGCCGTAAGACAAACACAACATCCATGCCATAACCGGAATTCAAGCCAAGACCCATCTCGGACGAATGATTAGAAGCCAAAGCTTCGTAACCCTTGCCCTCCGGGGTGGCTACTGGTTCATTGGTAGACTACAACTGGTCAACTAGTCAGGTATCTTGCTTCCCTCACTCTACAAACGCTGGTCAAGAATTACGTCTAAGTAATTTCCACGCAGGATGAATGCATAAGAACCAGCCTTTGGAATTTTAACTGAGCAGCATATACGAGCTGCCGGCAAAGTCGTATGGTGCATTTGTATGGTGAAGCACTTCGTTGCAGTTTACTCTGGGTTCGGTTCGAATGTGTACACCCCGGTTTTACACATTCGGAGCAATAACGAAGTACCATGTGATATCAACATCACGTGCGACTACTATAAATTGTGCAAACCTACCCTCCGAGCGTAAACTGTAAACCTTTGCCAGTAATGGAGAAACGTAGCGACGTAAGTCACTTTGACCGCGGCTAGATAGTTGGGGCCTGGAAGGTACACCGATGAGCCAATGCATTATGACCACCCCTAGCCTAGAGAAATGAACTATCCTGGAGACCGAACGCTGGCGCAGGCGAAGTTCACCGGGCAGTATATCATCATCATCATCATTGTCAACCATTATCAATCCACTGCTGGACGAAGGTCTCCCCAAGTTTCCTCCACAACGGTCTGTCTTGTGCCAGTCTCCTCCATGTCACTCCCGCATATTTACGAATTTCATCCACCCATCTCCCATGTGGTCTTTTTCTGGGTCTTTTCCTGTCCCTTGGAATCCAATCTAAAATTTCGGCTGTCCATCGATGGTCTGTCCTTCTGGCAGTATGTCCAGCCCATTGCCATTTCAGGGATTAAACTCTGATCATGATGTCTTCCACTCTTGTCATTTTTCGGATCCACGAGTTCCTCTTCTTATCTCTCCTGGTTACACCAAGCATGCGCCTCTCCATGCTTCTTTGAGTTGTCTGCAGCCTTTGCATGTCTCTTTCAGTTAAGGTCCACGTCTCTGCACCATACGTAAGCACAGAAAGGATGTATTGATCAAACGCTTTCCTTTTAAGACATAATGGCATACTGCTCTTGAAAATTATGCTGTTTCTTCCAAAAGCTCTCCAGGCAAGTTTTGTACGCCGATTAATTTCTTCATCAATGTGACCCTCACTTGATATCTGCTGTCCAAGATAAACATACGTATCTGTTATCTCCAGTTTTTCTCCATCAATCGATAAATCTTCATTTCTTGTAAAAGCATTGAACATCACTTTTGTCTTCTGAAAGTTCATTTTTAATCCCACTTCTTTACTCTTGTCAGCAAGTTCCTGGATCATACTCTGCAGCTCTGATGGGGTAGTTGCAAAAATGACTACGTCATCAGCAAAACGAAGGTGGGTTAGATAATCTCCATTATACTTTATCTCTTTGTTTTCCCAGTTCAGTGATTGAAAGACATTTTCCAATGTGACATTAAAGAGCTTCGGAGATATGGTGTCACCTTGTCTCACTCCCTTTCCAATTTTTATGTGTGTTGTATTTTCAAACAGCCGAATCTTTGCACTTGCATTTTCATAGATGTTATTAATAATATTAATGTATGCATCTTCAATACCGCAGGATTTCAGAGCCGTGGTAACTGCTGATGGTTTCACCGAATCAAAGGCTTTTTCATAATCGATAAAAGCCATGCACAATGGAAGTTCATATTCCCTCGCTCTTTCAATCAGTTCTCTCAGTACGTGGATATGATCTATTGTGCTGTAGCCACTCCTGAATCCAGCTTGTTCTCTCGGTTGAGCCATGTCCAGTGTTACCTTCAAGCGGTGTGAAAGAACTTTAGTGAAGATTTTATAAACCACTGATAGGAGGCTGATAGGTCTGTAGTTCCTGAGATCCTCAATGTCACCTTTTTTATGTAGCAGGATCATCGTAGCATTGTTCCAATCCTCAGGAATCTTCCCTTCATTAAGGCATCGAGTGAAAATTTGGGCGAGTACTGTTTCAATTTCTCCACTTGCTTCTTGTATGATGTCTATAGTAATTCCATCTTCTCCTGGAGCTTTCCCTCGCTTCATGTTCTTGATTGCATGAGCAACTTCTGCTGGGAGGACTGGAAGAACTCTGGTACCTTTCATGATGTCTGGAGTACATGTATCATCCCTTTCATATAATTTGGAGTAGAAATCTTTCACTCTTGTCAAAATTTCGCCTCTATTTCTTGTTACAGTACCATCTTCTTTTCTCAGAGCCATAATCTGTTTTCTTCCCTTACTGAGATGTCCCTTTGCTATCTTAAGGCTTTGGTTGTTTTCAATTGCTTTCCTCACTAGCTCACAGTTGAATATCCTTACGTCTTCAGTGATACTTTTTCGTGTTGTCTTGCATAGCTCTATATATTCCACTTTGGAAGTCACATCTACTTTAGTTGTCCTCATCTCTCTTCTTTTTTGCATCAACATTTTGGTTTTTCCTGATAATTTGTTCACATGCAACTTGTTCTTAGACCCAGCTAATTTTGTTGCTGTTTCCATTAGAGCTTTGGTTACTTTTCTGTTAACTTCCGAAATATCCACTTCTTCCGATGTTAGGCCTTCTAAAGCAGAGAATCTGTTCTTCAGTTCCAACTTGAAAGTATTATGGTGTTTTTAAGGTTGGTTATGTCAATACATTTTGTTTGTCTTATGAGCTTGCCACGTTCCAGTTTAGTGTTGAGGTGCATCTTACATCTCACCAATCTATGGTCACTACCTGTGTTGAACTTGTTCAGCACACTGCAGTCTTCGATGACGAATTTTTTGTTACACATAATAAAATCAATTTCACTTGTCGTCCCAATTTGGATGTCTCCATGTCCATTTCCTGTGTGGCTTTTTCTTGAAAAAATAGTTCAAGATGAAAAACCCTTCTGCCTCTGCAAACTCAACGAGAGTATTTCCACGCTGGTTTCTGTTGCCGTGGCCGAATTTACCTACTGAAGTTTCATTCTGTTGCCGTTGCCCTATTTTTGCATTGAAATCTCCCATAATTATCTTCAAGTGCTGCTTACCTTTATTATTTAGATGACGAATTTCCTCATAAAATTCTTCAATTTCTTCTTCAGGATGACTTGTGGTGGGTGCATAAGTTTGAATAATCTGAGCCTGGTATCTTCTCGATAGTTGGATAACGAGTCGTGCAGCTCTGTCAGAGGAACTTTCAACTTCTACCACTTTATCCTTCAGTTTCTTGTTTATTATAAATCCAACACCACTAGTTCTGCCAGTATCTGTCCCACGATAATAGAAGAGATGTCCACTTTTCAGTTCAATGAGATCTTCTCCTTTTCTCCTTACCTCACTTAGCCCGACGATGTCCCACTTGATCCTTTGTAGTTCCTCTTCCAATTCAAGAAGCCTTGAATCAGAAGATAGGGAGCGTCCGTTATAGGTAGCCAAGGTCAGCATCAAATGGCAGCCTAGTCCGGTCCTCCGGGGATTCTTAGCACCCTCTGCCTTCATGTCGCACTGGCCGCTGCCTTGGCCAGGTACATTCCAGCTGCCGGAGACTGAGGGCCAAGATTTAAGTTGTAGAGTCATTTTGGAGGTGTTTGGCCATAACTCACCACGCTGGCCAAGCGGGTTGGTGAGTGTATGATAGCATTTCCTCTGATCCCGATGGTATAGTTATACCGCTATTGGCGGTCGTCAGAGCCCCTTTAGTGGGAACAGGATGCACCACGAGAAGGCGGGTTTGACATTTGTCAAGGAGAGGCTGTGATGTTACGCATCACCTGACCTTACATCCCAGGGCAGTATATATATATATATGTACATATATATAACCCGAGGACTGGCTTTCCGTTAGCAGGCTGCTCAGAGTCAGAATGGGAAAAGCTGCCGATTTATCGGAGTTTGATAAAGAATAAATTGTGATATCATGGCGCTTTGGAACAACGATCTCGGAAACGGCGCGGCCTGTGGGTTGTTCACGTGCCGCTGTAGTGAGTTCGTATCAAATCAAAAGTGGTGCACAAATGGCCAAACGACGAACCGTTTTCCAGCCGTGTGTCGTACGTAGCTCACTGATGCCAGAGGGGAACGGAGACTGTCGCGCATTTTTCACAGCGACCGCAGGGTCACAGTGCGACACATCACTTGCAGCTACAGCAGTGTTGATCAGGGAAATGTGTCACAGCACACAGTTCATCGCAGCCTTCTGCGCATTGGTCTTCGTAGCCGAAGACCTAGCAGGGTCGACATGCTCACTGCACGTCATCGCCAACAACGCATAATGAGCCCAAGATCTTCGAGATTGGACCGTACATGATTGGAAGAAAGTGGCCTGGTCTGACGAATCAAGATTCCTGGGGCATCACGTAGATGGCCGAGCGTGGATACGCTGATTACCAACGGAGGCTATGGCACCTGGATGCACTGTTGGGCGGAAACAAACCAGCAGCGGCGGTGTTTCGCTGTGAGAAATGTTTTTTTTTAGACACCTTAGGCCCCATTATCCCAATAGCACAATCGCTCACAGCTGTCAGGTATCTGAACATCGTTATGGACCAAATTCACCCATTCATGGCAAAGGTGTTTCATGCTGGTGATGGCCATTTCCAACAGGAAAATGTGCCATGCCATACTGCCAGAATTGTCAAGGAGTGTTTCGTGGAACATGCTGGTGACATTCTGTTAATGCCCTGGCCTCCAAATTCAACTGACATGAACCCAATCGAACAATTGTGGTTCGACTTGGAAAAGCGGGTTCGCGCTGAATCACCAGCAACCCGAAATGTACGGGAACTGGAGGACCTACTGTTGAAAATATGGTACCAGATACCCCAGGATACCTATCGCCACCTCATCAAATCTATGCCCAGCTGAGTGGCCGCTGTTTTGCGGGATAAAGTACGGGGAAGGGGTCCTACAGCTTATTAGGTACATGGTCATAATACACTTACGGACAATGAAATTTGCTCACCTAGAAGAAAACATGCTACAACCGCAGAACTTTACAAATAGCTCGAGTGCGAGCTAGTATGCAAATGATCCACGTTTAATGCGAATGCGCATGACCGTACACCCTGTGGTGGCGCTGAAAGCACGAACCGACAGCCTTATAAACCCGCGTGTAGTCGATCCCCATGGAAGCGAAAAGCACCGTCCGACGCGAGCAGGAGTTCAGAGTGAAAAGAATGCCGGGTAGACGCCAGAGAGGTCGATTAACGCAACTTATGGATTTTGAGAGAGGTCTGACCATTGGGCTGTAAACCACAGGGTGGTCGGTGCACCGTATGGCCCGCCACGTGGATCATTCTGGCCATATCGTCCGACTGTGTTGGGAGCAGTGGACACGTGACGGCACTGCCACACCGCGGAGCGGCTCCGGACTGACCGGGAGGACCACCGGTAGAGAGGATCGACGGATCGTGCTGCAGGAACGAACGGATCCCACGGTGACCCGGTCCACTATACAGGCAGATGTAGCGGCTCCTGTGTGCTCACGAACCATTTCTCGAAGCCCCTCGGAAGCGAATCTGCGATTCCAGCGCTTCTTACGTGTGCTGCCATTATCCCCGGAACATTGCTGGCTCCGTGTGCAGTGGTGCCAGGCCAGAGCGACGTGGAACGCCACAGACTGGTGGCCTGTGGTGTTTAGCGATGATTGCCGCTTCATTTTGAGGTCAGATGTGCATCGTGTCAGGGTGTGGAGGTTCCTGGATCAACGGCACAATCCCAACCTTGCTATCGAGCGCAACACCTCCCCCCCCCCTTGCAGGAATAATGGTCTGGGGAGCCATTGCCTACCAAAGCTTATCAGCTTTAGTAGTGGTGCGTGGATCATTGACGGGCCAGCGGTATGTGGATGAGATCCTACGGTCCCATGTGCTCCCATTCCTGGCCGGGATTCCAGGTGCGTTATACCAGCAGGATAATGCCCACCCGCACACAGCTCAGGTTGCCCAGGACTGCCTTACGTTATGTCCAGACACTTCCATGGTGTGCCCGCTCCCCGAACATGTTCTTTATCCAGCATGTGTGAAGCCAGTTGAAACGCCAGCTGCCGCCGTGTCGCACTATCTAGAATTTGCAGCACACCGTCCAATACGTGTTGGCCAGACTATCGCAGGACAACATCAGGCGTCTGTTCGCTTCCATGCCGGACTGTATTGCAGCATGTATCGCCGCAGGAGGCGCTATTAAAGATGACCGGACGGCGTGCTACAGATTGCCCTGTAATTGTCCTGCAGCTCTGTTTTTGTTATCATGTGTATCATTCATCTGTATCATTACGTCCATAAAATTTCAGTTCAATCCGATGCTTCCTTCTTGGTGCGCAAATTTCATTGTCCGTGAGGTTCATCGGTGTAGGAGCCAATATTTCGGAAGCAGCTGCATTAATTGGTTGCTCTTTGTATTATACTATTGTATCAAGGGTATACCAGGACTGGATTAACTATGCACTGACATTCAGCAGAAGGCCTCACATTAGTCTTAAAAGAAAGCATCGGGTGTTACGAGCGATATCTCATTAACGAGATGCAACAGTCATCCAGCTCACCTACCAGTACTACAGCGGTGCAGTTCGACCTAATTCTACATGCACCATGCGCCGTACCTTGATTCTCCTGGGGTTCCACAACCAGAGACCAACGAGGATACTCATTATGACGCCCAGTCATCGCGAACACCTCACATGGGTCAAGGAACGTCGACAATAAACCCTCGACAGATGGAAGAAGGTGAAGGTTGTTTAGAGTTTTGGGTCCCGTTTCCGGCTGCTCCATGCTGATGGCTGTGTTCCCATACGGCATAAACAGCATGAAGCCTTATACTCTGGTTGCCCAGTTGGGTTTCAACAGTCCTATAGAGGTGGTATTCTGTTCTGAGGAGCATTTTCCTGGCAAGTCCTTAGTCCGTTGGGCATCATCTCACAAACACTGAGTGATGGACGCTACAGGAACCTATTAGCTGACCATCTGCATCCATATCTGCAGGAGGTTTAGCCGAAACACAGTGCCATTTTTCAACAGAACAGCGCACCCTTGTCATCGGGCTCTTATAACTACTGAGTGGTTGGAGGAACACGACAACGAATTCCCCAAATTGCTTTGACCCCAAACTCCCCGGATTGTAACCAAATTGAACATTTCTGGAATATGCAAGAGCGAGGTGTGAGAACTGCTTATCCTCCTCCACGGAATGAGTGGGAATTGACGGAGCTGCCGTAGCGGACATGAGTCCAGGTATGCATTGAGGGTGTTCGAGACCATGTAGAATGGGTTCTTAGGCGTCTGCGAGCCGTGATTGCACAGAAAAGTGGACCAATGTGTTATTAGTTTTTTTTAATGCAAAGCTAACACACTGTACAAAACAACTGTATTGTATGGGTGTTGGGTGCTCGTATGCCTCAATCAGTGTTTGGATTATGCTCAGAAATCTTCACTGTTCCACAAGTACCAGCACTTGTAAAACACTTTAAGAAATGTTTCTGAGATTATGATACGTCTCACAATATTCACAAAGACAGATGAGATTATGGACTCAAATATTTTGCCACACGCTGCTCACACCGTCAGTGCAACGTCGCTAAAAATGACAATCGTCTGATCAACGAATCTTTATTTATTTATTTGTCTGTTGCACATTCCCAGCATCATGCAATTCAGAGATTTTTTGCGTGTACCGGAGTCAGGCGAGGACGTTAATTGGATAAACAGTTTTATGTGCTTTTCTCACAGTTCTTTATGCTTAGTAACCTCTAACTGTCACAATTTGCATAATACGAGCCAATTATTTGGCCTCTACGTTACCAGTCTTAGACTTTTACTACTGAAGCTCGGGAACAGCAAATTTATTACATCCGTGAGTGTCTTCTACCTTCCTGGTCTTAACAGTAATTTCTCTTCAAAGTTTTGCAGTTCCTCATGAAATAAGATTAATACATACCTGTTTTCTTTAACATTTTAAAGTAGAAGAGGTGGTGAACAATATTCTCTCTTTCTCTCTCTCTCTCTTTTTTTTTTGCCGCTGTGTATACACTGTGTGGCCAAGTTATTATGACCTCCTGGTTAGTTCGTTGTTGGGCCACCTTTTGCTCTTCATTCTGCTTGAATGATTTTCTTGGTATCGACTCTATTAAATGTCGGTAAGTGGTTTAGGGTATATTAGCCCAAATGCGATGAATTGCACCTTCTAGCTCTAGAAGATTTAATGTTAGCGTATTAGCGTATCCAGGTGTTTAATGCCCCTTTCGACTTCGTCTCACAAACGCTCTACTGGATTGAGATCTGGTGATTAAACAGGCTAATGTAGCAGGGAAAAGTCTTCATGATGCTCCTCAAACCATTCGCGTACAATGCGACTATGACATGGAGCATTGTCCTGCTGGAAATATCCACCTCCATTGGGATAAACCATCAACATAACTGGGTGGGCTTGGTATGCAACGATATTTAAATACTTTTGGGCGGTTAGACGTTGCTCCACACGAATCAAAGGGCCCAAACACTTCCAAGAAAACATGCTCCAGATCATAACGTTGCCTCCACCAGCTCGAAGAGCAGTGACGATGGAAGATGGGTCCGTGCTTTCGTGCTGTTGTCTCCATATGCAAGATGGGTCCGTGCTTTCGTGCTGCTGTCTCCATATGCAAAATGGGTCCGTGTTTTTGTGCTGCTGTCTCCATATGCAAAATGGGTCCGGGCTTTTGTGCTGCTGTCTTCATATGCAAGATGGGTCCGTGTTTTCGTGCTGTTGTCTCCATATGCAAGATGGGTCCGTGCTTTCGTGCTGCTGTCTCCATATGCAAAATGAGACCGTGTTTTTGTGCTGCTGTCTCCATATGCAAAATGGGTCCGCGCTTTTGTGCTGTTGTCTCCATATGCAAGATGGGTCCGTGCTTTCGTGCTGCTGTCTCCATATGCAAAATGAGACCGTGTTTTTGTGCTGCTGTCTCCATATGCAAAATGGGTCAGCGCTTTTGTGCTGCTGTCTTCATATGCAAGATGGGTCGGTGCTTTCGTACTGCCGCACCAATGCTGTGAGCACCCACGATAACTCGAAGTTTAAAATCCATCAGATCGCGTCTTTTACCCATTATTTCTCGCGCAATACACTTCGTTGGTCTTTGCATGCCTTCAGCGTTCCTTTTTTTATACCGATTCAGCAACCTTGCGTCAGCAGCATTTGCGGGACAGTTACTTTGCAAAAAAGTCTGCTATTTATAGCTGGATAGCTACTTGCATAAAAACTTTGCATAAAAAGGTCTGGTGGCCATAATAATTTGGCCTATCAGTGTATACGAAAACATGGAAAGCATGAGTAAACCCAGTAAGAGAGAGAGAGAGAAAGAGAGAGACAGACAGACAGAGAGAACTGGGGGAAAGTTCTTTTCACTTTAACAATTATTTCAATTATTTTTTTAATTCCACCCGAAATTTTTAAAGATATTTTTATTAATATTCTGTGCTTATTATGTTGCGTGGCGCAATTTTCTTCTTCCAAATGCATAACGGAATAACACTTGTAATCAGTTTTCTAGTAGAACTGCTTACTTTTTAGCACGTCTTTTGCAAAACCGTACGTGCTTGTAGAGTAACTTTGTACTTCTGTGGACACCATACCTCTGCACCTACCAGTCCAATTTCAAAAACTCCTTTTCCATTGGAAAGATTGAAATATGAAAACGATGATTCTTGCAGTCCAATTTTTTAACGCTGCATAGCTTTGCCACTAGAGGGCGTCAATGCAGATGCTATCGAATTCAAAAAGTATTTTTTAATATATACACTGGCGGAAAGTGAAAAGAGAACACCAAGAAGGAATTGGCGGACGATCATGAAATTTACATATGTTAATATGGTCGAGTTGACGTAGGTGTGATGTTAATTTCGGGACCAACCGGTGAGCACTTATGCCACAGCACGGCATAATATGCAAATTATCGTCGGTGGTATTTAAGGAGTACGGCGAAGTGAATGTTATCAGTCGTCTGCGTTCGGACACGTGCGAAGACTCTGAAGAAGCTGCAATGCCTGGACATGGAAGACGTGTACGATTTCAGCAGTTATCGGACTTTGAGCGAGGTCGTCTAGTTGGACTCCGCGAGGCCGAGTGGTCGTATCGTCGTATTGCGGAGCGAATTGGACGGGAAGTATCGGTGGTGGTACAATAGTGGCGTAGATGGTACGAGGAACATTTCCACATAAGAAGACGTGGAACCGGGAGTCACAGACGGACTAATGAGCAGACCGATCGACGCATAAGATGAGCGGCGTTGTCAAGCAGAACATCCACTGCGACGCAAATCCGAGCTGCCGTTGCATCTGAGGTGACTGTGCGAACAATCCGCAACCGTCCACTGGATGCACGACTACGTTCACGTGTGCCTCTGGCATGCGTACCTCTGACTCCAGCCCACCGTCAGGAACGGCTGCAGTGGTGTCGCCAACGTCTGCACTGGAGAACGCAATGGCGATCTGTCGTGTTCAGCGATGAAAGCAGATTTTGCTTGGGAGCCTCCGATGGCCGTATGTGTGTTCGCAGACGCACAGGGGAGCGTCTCCAACCTTCTTGCATCCGCCAGCGACACACAGGTTCTACACCTGGTCTCCTGGTGTGGGGAGCGATCAGCTATCACTCCCGTACACAACTAGTGTTTGTACCGGGTACGTTGAACAGCACCTCCTACATCAACAACATCATTCAGCCCGTTGTTGTGCCATTTGTAAGGACGGTCCATCGTGGTGTTTCCCAGCAAGATAACGCACGCCCACACACAGCACTTGCAACGCAACATGAACTTCAGGGTGTGAGACCACTTCCATAGCCTGCACGTTCACCGGATTTGTCTCCCATTGAGCACGTGTGGGATTTTATGGGACAACGACTTATCCTGTCTCCACGGCGAGCCACGACCATCCCCGATTTACGCGTCCAGATTGAGGATGCTTGGAACTCAATATCCCAAACTTACATCCAACATCTGTATGACAGACTCCATGCCAGAATTGCACAGTGTGACGCAGTTCATGGCGGTTCAACCTCGTACTAACCATGTTACATGGAAATGTTATTTTTCAGTTTACCAGAAAATACAGCTGTATTTTGCCATAATGTTTTGATCACGTTATCCTCTGTATTCCGTTATTATGCTGTATAAATTTCGTTGGTATCAGACATCTCCTTCTTGGTGTTCTTTTTTCACTTTCCGCCAGTGTATTTGCTTCTAAATATCCGATTGAAAAAGTCTTTCTTCCTTCCGATGCCATTTATAACGAAGGCTATTTTGGAAACAGTTTCTTTTTCAATTAATGCATAAATTTTCAGCTAGGGTTAATAAAGGTAAATTGCGATTTCCCCGATATCTATGCTTCTAAAAGTCCTTTTTGAAAAATTCCTTATGCGTCGGATAGAGCTTCTGGTTGGAAATGTTCTGCATATAATTTGTAATTTTTGGTAAAGAATGGCTTGGCAACCAGGGGCGTATTTTGGGTTTCGTATGTATTTTCAGCAAACTCTGCGCTTCTGAAAACTCGATTTAAAAAAATTATTTTGTGAACCCATATTGCTCACCCCTAAAACCCTTTTGCAAATACCTTATGCTTAAAATAGTGCATAGTTTTCCCGCCTGGCGGCGTAGATGTATACCGTATTTTTTTCGATATCTCTGCTTCTAAGAGACCAATTTGAAAAAAAGAATCTTTCTTCGCTGGAGAACGGTTCTAGTGCGAAATGTTTTGCACATAATTTAAAATTCTTGTTTCGAACGAGTGTGCCACTAGAGGCATTAAATTCTTGTTTTAGTTTACAGTACATTTGCACCAATATCTGCGGGATTAAAAACCCGAATGAAGAAATCTTCTTCGGTCAGATCTATTAATTATAAAAACGTTTTGTGTGTATTCCCTTCGCCAAATGATGCTCAATATCTCAGCTATGGGTCGCAGATATTTAATCTGTTTTTCTCAATATACACTGCTGGCCACCCAAAATGCAACACCAAGAAGGAAGCATCCGATTGGCCTGAAATTCGCAGCATGCGTCGTCCGCGAGAGGACATGCAAACGATTAGCATTGCAGGGCATATGCAAATCATGTGCGCCCGGCACGCCACCGAGAAACACTATAAGAAGGGTGCACAGAAGGCGGGGTGTAAGTAGTGGAAGTGTGTTGTGCTGCCGGACCTGTGCGTGGGAAGCTTCCTGATGCCTCGTCGCAAAATACGGCAGTCATTCCAGCACGTTTCGGAGTTCGACAGAGGACGAATAGTGGCTTATCGCGACAGCGGTTTATCGTACCGAGACATCGGCACCCGTGTGGGACGATATCCAGCCACAGTGAGGCGAGTATGTATTCGGCGGGTGCAGGAGGGACGGACGGACCGACGTGAGAGATTGTCGCAGCCGCGGCACACCACCTAACGAAAGGACTGGCATGTTGTGCGGCCTGCATTGACAGCTCGCACCGCCAAATCACGAACATTAGCGCAGGAATTAGGGTGTGTTACGCAACAACCTGTGTCAGCACATTCCGTTCGACGTCGTCTGCAGGAGCGGGGACTTGTCGCACGGCGCCCATTGCTCCGATTACTATTGACGTTACACCGCCGACGACTTGTAGTTGGCCGTTGAACGTCGCACCTGGACTACGGAATGGCACAACATTGTCTTCTCCGACGAATCCCGCTTCTGCCTGCAACACCATGATGGTCGGATTCGCGTGTAGCGGGACCGCGGCGAGAGACTCTATGACGCCTGCATTATGCATCGCCATACCGGTCCTCCACCTGGCGTTATGGTTTGGGGCGCGATTGGATATGACCCCCTTACCTCTCTGGTACGCATCGCCGGTACACTCAACAGCCACCGTTACATCTCCGACATTTTGGATCCTGTAGTCCTCCCTTACCTGCAGGACCTGCCAGCGGCCACGTTTCAACAGGACAATGCGCGCACGCACGTGGCACGCATCGTGCAACAATTCTTCACGGCCCACCAGGTGTCACTGCTGCTGTGGCATGCCTGTTCTCTCGATATGTCGCCCATCGAACACTCTGGTCGCTCATCGGCAACCGAGTTGCTCGGCAAGCACCACCCGCGGCTACGCCTGATGAACTGTGGCAACGTGTGGAAGCAGCCTGGACCGACATACCCCAAGCCCACATCCAAAGCCTCTTTCGTTCGATGCCGCGGCGTGTAGAGGCCGTTATTGCCAGCCATGGGGGCCACACGAACTATTGTTGTCTGCGTGTTCCGCAAGTCGCACGGGCCTGTAAGCTCAACCGTTTCATCTTTGAATCTGTTGTTATGTGTCTAGTAAATCTGGTTTTGCTATCTTGTGTCATTCTTGGTGTTACATTTTGCGTGGACAGCAGTGTAGAAGTAATAGAACACACACCGTCTTTACACGATTTAAATCGTATAAAGACGGTGTGTGTTCTATTCATTCTACATTACTACACGAAAATCATATTATTATTCTTTTCTCAATATGTCTGCTTCTGAATGGGCGATTCAAACAATTCGTTAAACACCGGATACCATTTCCCCTGTGGGACACTTTAAGTGTGCATTTGAGGAGTTTTGTTGTTCACAGTTCTGCGGCGAAGTGGTTTTTATATTCTGTTTGCAGCTGTATCTCTAATTCTAAAACCTTATTGAATTTTCATTTTTACTGTATCATCTTTAAATAATTTGCAGCTCTCCCGCTAGCGGTCGTAAGTGTCAAAACTTTTTTCTCGCTATCTGCACTTCTAATTGGCGTATTTGAAAAATTACTTTTCCTTAGCGTAGCTTTTGCTATGAGGAATGCTTCTCGCATATTTTTACCTTTTCCATTATGAAAAATTCTTCCGCTACGGGGCGTAGAGTTATTTCATGTTTCCTTCTATATTTCTTCTTCTAAAGGTTTGATTTGAAAATCGCTTTGTCTCTGATACGTTACTTCTGCTATGAGAAACATTTTGAGTATAATTTGTTAATTTTCGTAATATGCTTTTTAGCCGCTGGTGAAAATAAATAGCTGTTATTATATCTGGTTGTTTTATAGATTGTAGAAATCCGGTTGATTTTTTTTTTGTAAGCGGTTCCATTGACTATGAATAACTTCGAAAAATTATACTTACGTCGGAAAGGGCCCAAAAGATGTGCTTATTACAACTGGAAGTTCGCTGTCATCTTTTTTGTTCATCTTGCTTATTTTTCTCCATAAAAGAACGCATTATATTGTCACCATGTCCGTCCGTTCGTCCTTGGACACCACGTCTCTGAACCTGTTAATCCGATTTGAAAAACTCGTTTTCTGTTGGGTAACCTGAACAATGAAAAATGATCCACAGCTTTTGGTTTCGCCCTATGCACAACTTCGCCCCAAGAGGGCCTTAATGCAGATGCTATAGAATTTAAAATGCGTTTTATTATATATCATTGTTTTTAAAAATCGATATACTACATTTTTTTTTACCTTTCCTACCACTTACCACGAAGACCATTTTACGAAAAGTTTTTCTTCAAATAACGCGCAGTTTTCCTATGAGAAGGCGTAATTGTAAACTGTATTTCCCCCGATATCTGTTTCTAAAAGAATGATATGAAAAATTATTTTTGAGACGGCGAGCGTTTATGGTGAAAAGTGCTTTGCCCATGATTTCTATATTTTCATAACGAAGAATTTTGCCACTAGGTGGTATAATTACAGTGGTTGACCACAACTATGTTGTAAACATTAAAGTTTACATATAAGCATAACGACTGGCTGGAATGTAATAAAATGAGGCAGACAGGAACATCCTCCCACGAAAAAAAAAATAAGAAAGAAAAAAAGAAAAACATTCGCAAAAAAGGAATGCTACTTGAACAACTCTTGCGAAGGCACATAAAACAATTCCACGCACTTAACCCATTTCTTACGCTCGAAAGCCCATGAGGTCACAAAAGGCCCTGGAGAATATGCAGATGAACTATCGGAGAAACCTGAGCAATTCGGAAAGGTGGATAGACATCGGTATGGAAGGGTGGATAGCACGTAATGTCTTTCCCTTTGTCATCTTTAGGTTATGGCAGGAATATCAGGAATCGGGAAATATGCCTCGACTTAACCATCGGTATGTCAAAGTTACGGAGATTTAGCCATCGGTATTAAAAGGTGGATAGAAACGTAATGTCTTTCCCATGGTCATCTCCAAGTTACGGCAAGAATACCAGGAATCTGGAAATATGCCTCGACTTAGCCATCGGTATTTCAAAGGGGGATAGCCATCGGTGTGGAAGGGTTAATAGCCACATAGTGTCTTTCCTATGGTTATCTTCAGGTTACGGCAAAAACTTCAGAAATCAGGGAATATGGTTCGTTTTTTTGTTCTCCGTCGGCTAACAGTAACATCATCCCAGGATAACAGATATCTGTTCTCAACAGTGAGAAGGATTCCAGAAATTGTAACCTGACAACACTGCCCAGATAGCCTTTACTTCAAACCTGATGTTGTCAAGATGTGACTTCGTGAGAGGAATATGTATGCTAAGAGGCCGATTGTTTGGCTACCCTTCATTTCATCACAGAAACGAGCTTGAATGTATCTTTCCATGGTTATCTTCAGGTTACGGCAAAAACTTCAGAAATCGGGGAATATGGTTCGTTTTTTTGTTCTCCGTCGGCTAAGAGTAACATCATCCCAGGATAACAGATCTCTGTTCTCAACAGTGAGAATGATTCCAGAAATTGTAGCATGACAACACTGCCCAACTGCCTTTGCTTCAAACCTGATGTTGTCAAGATGTGACTTCGTGAGAGGAATATGTATGCTAAGAGGCCGATTGTTTGGCTACACTTCATTTCATCACAGAAACGAGCTTGAACGACTTGATGCAGCTAGTATCACATTTGCAGCTAGCAGCAGTGAGCGCGTGTGCTCTTCAAGGATGAGTCACGCTTCATTCGTCTTAGGGATTCCCGACTTTTACGCATTTGGAGAGAACACAACTCGCGAGACCATCGCCGTAACATGCAGGAACGAGAACATTATGGAGGAGGAAATCTTTTGGTGTGAGAAGGTATAACGTAGGATGACCGCGCGCTGTTTCATATACTTGAGAGATGCACAAAGCATGCCCAACCTTGAATATAGGAAGTACTGTCCTCCCTAAGTTCATTTTTCCGGACGATAACGCTCGTTCTCATGGGACTGGATTGTAGATACGAATACCTCGAGAGTAAGAATATCTACAAGATGGAGTGGCCAGCAAGGGCTGTGGATTGCAATCCTATTGAACCTGTGTAGGTGTTCTTCAGTTCCTTTCCAGGAGCTTCCTAGTGCTGAGATCTGCGTTAAGGAACAATGGCGTGTATTGCCATCTAACCTCATTCGTCATCAGTACACAGTACCGTCGTGAAACATGCTTGACAGACAGTCTGAGGCGATATGACTTCCTACTGATCTGCTAATACCGATAAAGAACTTGACGCATAACCATTACTTTTAGTCATCCATTCATGCTCATCTCATATCTTCACATGTTCTTTGTGAAAGTCTGATGTACTTGTCGCTTGTATTTCATTAAAGTCTGCCAAGTCGTTCTGTTGTTATGTCAACTTTTATGTCTGTAACACAACTTTTGTCCACCAGTGTAGTTATTTCTGTTTACAACAGATTTCCAGTAGTATCTAGACGTCTAAATTTTTTTTCTGTTAGGCAGTGCTCACTTCATATTTCTTCCCAGAATGATACACAATATTTCCGCTATGGTGCGCTAATGTATTGTCTTTTTTCTTCAATATCTCTGTTTCTAAAACTTCGACAATATGATTTTTTCTCCATCGGGTACCATTTCATCTCGGGAAACATTTCGTATGTTTCAAAAATTTTCATAATGTACAATTCTGATTCTAGGTCGCGTAGGTATGCATTTCTGTTTGCAACTACATGTATATCGCAAATTATAAAAATGCGATTGAAAAAAAAAATATTTGTACATTTGCTTGAAATTGAAATTTGCTCTCAGAACTATGAAAAGTATCCACTTTCAATAGTTCTGAGTTTTTCCGAAAGAGGAGTACAAGTATAAACTTTTTTCGGTAAAGATCATAAAAATTATCCACTTTCAATAGTTCTGAGTTTTTCCGTTAGGAGGAGTACAAGTATAAACTTTTTTCTAGCTATCTCTGCTTCTAAAAGTGGCACTTGAAAAAACCTTTTTCCATCGCATAGCTCCCGCCATGATGAAGAATATTCTCGTGAGTTTTTTTCTTTACTTTCGTGCTGAGATCTGCCGTTGGTGGCATCAGTCCATGCTATTGAAAAAAGCATCACATATTCTAAAATTTCTACTGACAGACAGCTTTTTCTTGGCAGGATGCTATTCACTATGAAGAGCATTTTCCTTCCATTTTCTGCTTCACGTAATCCTCAGTTTTTCTGTTAAGAACATCGTGTTACATAGCATTTCCCCCCATAACCCAGCTTTCGAAGTTTCGTTTTAAAATATTCCTTTTGCATCGGATATCTTCCAGTGTAAGAAACGTTTTGTGCACAATTTGTGATTTCTCATAAAGCCCATTTCTGCCACTAGTGAGCATATGTATAGTGCGTCGCATAAATATAGAGACAGAACAAATTCTCGAATAAAAAAGGAACAACAACGAGCTGAAATGTACACCTCATGTTTATAGCAAAAATAGCATAGGACACGCAGCTGCACAATAGTTTGACGGAAACATAACAATTCCAACACCAAGTACAAGAAAAAAAAACAGAAATACGCTGTCTCAAAAATATAAAGACTTATTAGTTATGAGCACTTCCGGTACGAATAGTGGAGCCGTTGTTCCGAATAACACTGAAAACACGCTTGGGCATGCTGTCCACCAAGTAATGTGAGTGTGATGGAAAGAGTGCGTACCAGCTTCGTTCAATCTGCTCTTTCAATGCCACCACACTTGAGAACTGCCATCCATTCGCATGCACATCACGAGCTGAACTACCACAGAGATTCTGGATAGGGTTCAGATCTGAACTGAGTGCTGGCCAATCCATTACGGTCCCATGATGAGTGTTAAACCAGCTTTTCGCTGATGGAGACCGATGGATAGAGACATTGTCTTGCTGGAACACGTAATCACTCCCCCCTCTAGAGTTTCGGCAAACGGTAGACGGTGGCTGCTGAGTATGTCCTGATACGTTTCGGAGTTTTGCCAGCCTTGTAGAAAAGCGATATCAGTTGTCCTATTGAAAGCAAAAGCTCCCCAGACCATCACAGATCCCCATCCTTTCTGTCTGTTGAAGAAGGTGCGTGGCTCGCGTCATAAATCATGCCAATAGCAGTTCCAACAGTCAGGGCCGTCCAGGTTGAACTTTTTCTCATCGGATAAAATAGTTGTGATCCACTCGTCCGTCCAATGCATGCGGCTGCTTGCCCATAACAATCTAGCTTCCTTGTGGCGCAGCGTGAGGTGTGGAAGAAGGCGCATTTTACGGAGCATATTGTTGCGGCTTTCTTTGATTCGTCGATGAACTGTGTCCTTTGAGACGGTGACACCAACAGTCCGAGAAACTTGACGTAGTGATAACCTTTGGGATGAAACTAAACGCATGATGGCACGATCATCTCGTTCGGTTGTTATTCGAGGCCTTCCAGGCCTTTTTCTGGCAGTTAACGCACCGCGCTTCGATGAAGTCTTATAAATGACTGCCCTACTCCTCCCCATGGCTATACAAATTTTCGCTACAGACAATCCATTTGCTCTCAGTCTCCAAATCTCTTGCACCTCCTACCAGAAAGTTGACTTTTGCGTAGCATTTCGGCAAATGAATGTCTGACGGCAGGTCCGCTGTCTTTTGTAGGATGGACCGAATTACGGCCCATGCGCGTGCGTACAACATTCTGATTTGTACATCTCATTTGCATGTGGCTACTTTACATAGTTGTCTTTATATTTATAAGACACCTAAAATTCCACTATTTCACTTTGTGGTGTTCTTTTCACACAATCCGGTCATCTCGACGGATCGAAACGTTTGTTTTAGGGTTATGTCTAATTAGGTACCACTTCAGCTTCCTAATTATATTCGCATTGCGTTCACGGCGCAAAGTCGACTGTCTCTATATTTATGCGACGCAAGTTATATATTGCTGCTTGCAAATTTTTTACCGATTCTAGAAATTCAATTGAAGTAAATATTTTTGTAATTGTTTCCATTTATATTATGAAGAGCACTGCGCAAAATGTTTATCTGAAATAATCCTTGGGTGTTTTTTTCGCTAGGAGTCGTAAATGCTGCGTTTTCTGCCCTTTCCTTAAAGTCCGTTTTGAAAAATTCTTTTCGCGTCTGAAAGGATTCAAGAGACATGCTCAATACACCTGAGAATTTGGTGTCGTCTTTCTTGTTCTTCCCATCTCTGGACATAAACTATGAAGTGATGTTTCATTTTGATGAGTAGTCTTCCATTCATCATAAACTTTTGTAGAATTTTACTCGCCGGACAAATGAAGAAATTTAATAATGACTGCTTTCTCAAGACGAGGTTTCAAAACTTTATTCATAACAGTAAAGCCTTTAAGACAAAAATATGTTACTTAACCTACTTTTGTACCTGTGGTTTTAAGTACTTATACCTTTTTAAAATATTTCTTCAAAATAATAGGTATAAAAAAGTTAAAAGCCAGTAGGCGTTAATATTTAACCCAAATGTTGGATAATTTTTCAGGTACAAGTGTTATAAGATTTGGCTTGATATTGGAATAGGATACATGCTAAGTTTAATAATTTGAGTACAAGCACGGGTCAAAGTTCGTCCTGTTTTGAGCCACACGTAATGTTGGCTCTCCATTCCCGTATGAAACGCGTGCCAGCGTCGATTGGGTATCGTAATGACATGAAACACACGAGGCTGATGACGTACACTTTGCAGGGAATCATACTGTTTTATCAAGTGATCATAGAATGGAGGTCGATAAACGTGCTTTTCGGGTGCTCCTACGCCATTATTGGAAAAAAGGGTTAAACATGGCAGCAGCGGGAGAAGTGTAAACATGGCAGCAGCGGGAGAAGTGTGTTCAGTTGAAGGGGATAATACATTGGACAACAGCACTGCACGAAAACAGTTTCCGTCTTTTAATTCTGATATGACCAGTCTCGAAGACATGCCTAGGTCAGAACGTCCAACGACTATCAACACTGACATTGGTTGACGCTGTGACAGCGAACTCCGGTGCCAGTACTCGACAATTAGCAGGTGAAGCGGAGTGTTCCTAATCCACCATCGTTCATCACCTACACGAGAGTTTTTTCTCCTTGGGGGGCCATTGAATTGTTCCCCGTCAGAAACTCCAGCAGGCCGAACAACGTGTCGCTCTCTGTCACAGATTGTTGTCAAATCCACAAGACGATAGGGTTTGGCATCGTATAATCACAGGTGATGAAAAATGGATGTTCCTTATGTTATCCTACCACTGGGCACCAGTGGCTGAGGCCACTCCAAGAAGCACAGCCCGTGGGACATAAAGGTAGGTTCGAGAGGAAAGCCATGCTGTGCATTTAGTGAAATTGTGAGGGGCTCTGTTCACTGGAAACTCGAGCCAGATGGTCAGGCTGTGGACAGGAACCTGTATGGTGAACAACTGCAGCGGGTTTGTGATGCACCGGGCCAACGCTATCCAGCACTCATGAGTAAGAAGAGGGAGTTGTTACAAGTGGATAATGCCCAAAGTCACACCTCCGAAAACTACAGCAATTGGAAGAGGTTGTGACCCTACCGCTATCTTACGTGCAGTTGTCCCCAACCGACTATCACCTGTTTGTCTCCATGGCCCATTATTTACGAAGACGACACTTCGTTTCAGTGGTGGATGTGGAATCTGGCATCAGGCAGCGTCTGTCCTCAAAACATGCCTACTGGCGGGACGTTGGCAAAGGGCTACAGAAAACAAAGGCCTGTACTTTGTAGAATGAGGTAAGCGTGTATGGCTTTCATGCATCATTAAACTTTTTAGGACAATAGAAAACAAAGGGCTGTACTTTGTAGAATGAAGTAAGCGTGCATGGCAGGCCTTTGTTTTCTATATTCATTAAACTTTTTAGGAGTATAGAAAACAAAGGCCTGTCCTTTGCAGAATGAGGTAAGCGTGAATGGCTTTCATGTATAATTAAACTTTTTAGGACTATAGAAAACAACGGCCTGTACTTTGCAGAATGAGGTAAGAGTGTATAGCTTTCATGCATCATTAAACTTTGTATCACAATAGAAAGCAAAGGGCTGTACTTTGTAGAATGAGGTAAACATGTATGGCTTTCATGCATCAGTAAACTTTTTAGGACCATAGAAAACAAAGGCCTGTACTTTGTAGAACGAGGTAAGCGTGTATGGCTTCCACGCATCATTAAACTTTTTAGAGGACAATAGAAAGCAAAGGGCTGTACTTTGTAGAATGAGGTAAACATGTATGGCTTTCATGCATCAGTAAACTTTTTAGGACCATAGAAAACAAAGGCCTGTACTTTGTAGAATGAGGTAAGCGTGTATGGCTTTCATGCATCATTAAACTTTTTAGAACAATAGAAATCAACAGCATGTACTTTGCAGAATGAAGTAAGCGTGCATGGCTTTCATGCATCATTAAACATTTTAGGACTATAGAAAACAACGGCCTGTACTTTGTAGAATGAGGTAAGCGTGTATCGCTTTCATACATCATTAAACTTTTTAGGACAATAAAAAACAAAGGCCTTTACTTTGTAGAATGAGGTAAGCGTGTGTGGCTTTCATGCATCATTAAACTTTTTAGGACCATAGAAAACAAAGGCCTGCACTTTGTAGAATGAGGTAAGCGTTTATACATGGCTTTTTTGCATCTTTAAACCTTTGTAACGTACCAGGAGATGTGACGTACCTGCCCGAAGGACGCACACGACATAAAGGCAGATAGGAATCAGAATAAGACGTCCGCGTAGCTCAATTGGTAGAGCAACTTATTCCGGAATGAGGGGATCCGGGTTCGAACCCCGGCGCGGATAAAAATGACGGAGAAATTTACTTCGTTATACCTTTTAGTGCAAACGGGACGAACGTTTAGCTTACCCTGGTATATGGAAAGCATCGAAAACAATTGAGGTGTAGTTTTGAGCCACCCCTTCATGATAAACGACCAACTTCCGTCCTAAATTTCATAATGATTGCAGTCATGATCCAAAACATGTAAGGGAGTTGTATATCCAGGTAGAGCTTCGTCTGAGATGATACTTTAATGAGATTTTATAACTGATATGGGCGTATTTTTAATATTGCTTCGTCCACCATGTTTATACAGCTTAAATACGCAAATACTCTTCACCTCCTCCTCTTTCTCATCAGTTGTTTGCTAAATATCAAACGCCATTGTTGCGGGAGCTGATTAATGTACACAAGAAAGAGCATTTGCTGCAGAAACTTGTACAGCATGAAAAACCCTCCCACTTAAAGTTATAAACCGACTTTTTGTTTGGGACAAAGCACTGAATATTCATAAGCAAATAATAGACCTCTCTGATGTTTTATGCTTCTCCACGAGTAAAGAGAGCGGGAAAAAAAGGAAAATGAGATGAAACGCTTGAAGGCAAATCAGAAATCATTATCTTCTATGTCTCGGCGAAAGTTTTGTTTTCTTAAAGGATCGATTATTCGATAAAATAATCACTTCGCCGCTCTAGAAATAGATTTGAGCATTATACTATCTCCTTTTACCTGAGTAACTGGTGAAAGATGTTTGGAGCATTTAACAGGCCCTTAGAGATCATTATCTCCTGAACACAACTTTAACAAAATACCACTTAAAATGCTTCATGAAATAAAAACTTGCTATTTATGTGCAAATGAGTCCCTTACCTTAGACAAAATATATAGAATTTCTAATAAATAGATTAAAAGGCGTCCATTGAATGCATTTAATTCCAAGGAATAATGTTTGATGTTTGCTTTCCTTTTTCCACCCTCTATTGACCTTGTAAAGTTCCACCGAAAGTTAAAGTGTAGATCAATGAAGATCGATCGTTGAATGTTGTTCTTAGTATAAAATAAATAAGGAAACATGCAGGTGACCGTGTCATTTTTATACAAACTTGCTCTCACGAAATCGCTTTCTCCTCCTTTCGTGCCTACATTCTGTCCTTTCGTTTCTGTCTGTCTGTTACTAAATACACTATCTTCCGTTTCTGGGAGTCGAATTTGGAAGACTCTATTGTCTTTCGGCACAAGTATGAGGTGGGACAATTTTGTTCCCGTAATGCAACTGTACAGAATATGTGTTCGTGCTTGTGCTCAAGAGGCTATCTGTCACCTTCGAAGTAATCTCCTCCCGCAGCTATGCATTTAGTTCGACGCTGTTGCCATTGCTAGAAACATGCATGGAACTCTGTTTCTAGAATACTCTTGAGGTCCCTTGTCACGTTACGCCGGATGCCAGAAAATCTTCGTCCTTTCTTGGCAATTTTTAGCACGTCTTTTGTAAAAAAAGACGGTGCTTATGTTATCGGTTTGTCCGTCTGTACCCACGATATCTCTGCAACTATTAGTCCGATTTGAAAAATAATTTTTGCATTGCGAAGCTTGAAATAAGAGAATGGTGATCCTTCATTTCGTTTTTTTTTTTACGATGTACAATTTCGCCGCTAGAGGGCGTAAATGCCGGCGATGTTGAATTCAAAAATACGTTTTATTTTACATATTTGCTTCTAAACATCCGATTCAAAAAGAATCTTTTATATTTCGATTCCATTTACGTCGAAGAGTATTTTACATATAGTTACTTTTTCCAATTACGCATATATTTTCCGCTAGGGGGCGTAAAAGTAAATCACATTTTCCCCGATAACTCTTCTTCTAAAGCTCCGATTTGAAAAATGTTTTCTTCAGCGGAAACACCTCCTGATGGAGTTTTTTTGCATATAATTTCTAATTTTTGGTAAAGAATACTTTAGCCACCAGGGGGCGTAAGTGTTAATTTTTGCTTCTGATGTATTTGCCATAAAATCTGAGCTTCTAAAATATCGATTTAAAAAATTATTTCGTGGACTGATGCCCCTCACATCGATAAACCTTTCCGGAATATTTTCTTATTAAAATATTCCACAGTTTCTCCACCAGGGGGCGTAGATGTCTATCTTAATTTTGTCAATATCTCTACTTCTAAGAGTCCGATTTGAAAAATTCCTTCTTTGTTGGATAGTGTTTACGATACGAAATGTTTCCCCTATAAATTCAAAATTTTCAAGTAAATCATAGACTTTCCGCTATGGGCGTAGAGGTTAATTGCGTTTCCCCCTATATCTCTGCTTCTAAATATCCGATTTGAAAAATTGTTTCTGCACCGGATACAGCTCCTGATGGGAAATCGTTTGCACACAATTTCTAATTTTTGTAAAAAATGGTTTCGCCACCAAGGGGCGTAAATCTTAATTTCCGCTTCTGATGCATTTGCAGCAAAATATTAGCTTCTAAATTCTCGATTGAAAAAAACGTCGTTTGTAGACCGATACTACCCATGTCAACAAACCTTTTAGAAACATTTTCTTCTTAAAATAATGCATGGTTCCTACGCCAGGGGGCGTAGACGTAAATTTTTTTTTTTTTTGTCAATATCTCTACTTCTCGGAGTCAGATTTGAAAAACTACTTCTTTGTTGGATAATGTTTCCAGTGTGACATGTTTTTTACATAATTTTAAAAATTTTGAAGTAATTCATAGACTTTCCGCTAGGGGGCGTAAAGGTAAATTGCTTCCCCCTATATCTCTGTTTCTAAATCTCCGATTTGAAAAAAAAATTCTGCACCGGATACAGCTCCTGATAGGAAATCTTTTGCACATAATTTCTAATTTTTGTAAAAAATGGTTTGGCCACCAGGTGACGTAATTCTTAATTTCCGCTTCTGGTGCATTTGCAGCAAAATATGAGCTTCTAAAATCTCGATTGAAAAAAAGTCGTTTGTTCACTGATACTACGCTTGTCGACAAACCTTTTTGGAACATTTTCTTCCTGAAATAATGCATGGTTTCTACGCCAGGGGGCGTAGATGTATATCTTATTTTTGTTAATATCTCTACTTCTAAGAGTCCGATTTGAAAAATTCCTTCTTTGTTGGATAGTGTTTCCAGTGTGACATGTTTTTCATATATTTTTAAAATTTGCAAGTAATTCATAGACTTTCCGCTAGGGAGCGTAAAGGTAAATTGCTTTTCCCTTATATCTCTGTTTCTAAATCTCCGATTTGAACATTTTTTTCTTCAGCGGATACACCTCCTGATGAAAAACCTTTTGCATATAATTTCAAATTTTTGGTTAAGAATACTTTAGCCACCAGGGGGCGTAAGTGTTAATTTTTCCTTCTGGTGTATTTGCCATAAAATCTGAGCTTCTAAAATATCGATTAAAAAAATTATTTCGTAGACTGATGCCCCTCACATCGATAAACCTTTCCGGAATATTTTCTTATTAAAATATTCCACAGTTTCTCCGCCAGGGGGCGTAGATGTATATCTTACTTTTGTCAATATCTCTACTTTTAAGAGTCCGATTTGAAAAATTCCTTCTTTGTTGGATAGTGTTTACGATGCGAAATGTTTTTCTATAAATTCAAAATTTTTTTGTAAGTCATAGACTTTCCGCTAGGGGGCGTACAGGTGAATTGCTTTCCCTCTATATCTCTGTTTCTAAACCACCGATTTGAAAAATTCTTACTGCACCGGATACAGCTCTTGATGGGAAATCCTTTGCATATAATTTCTAATTTTTGGTAAAGAATACTTTAGCCACCAGGGGGCGTAAGTGTTAATTTTTCCTTCTGGTGTATTTGCCATAAAATCTGAGCTTCTAAAATATCGATTAAAAAAATTATTTCGTAGACTGATGCCCCTCACATCGATAAACCTTTCCGGAATATTTTCTTATTAAAATATTCCACAGTTTCTCCACCAGGGGGCGTAGATGTCTATCTTAATTTTGTCAATATCTCTACTTCTAAGAGTCCGATTTGAAAAATTCCTTCTTTGTTCGATAGTGTTTACGATACGAAATGTTTCCCCTATAAATTCAAAATTTTCAAGTAAATCATAGACTTTCCGCTATGGGCGTAGAGGTAAATTGCGTTTCCCCCTATATCTCTGCTTCTAAATATCCGATTTGAAAAATTGTTTCTGCACCGGATACAGCTCCTGATGGGAAATCGTTTGCACACAATTTCTAATTTTTGTAAAAAATGGTTTCGCCACCAAGGGGCGTAAATCTTAATTTCCGCTTCTGATGCATTTGCAGCAAAATATTAGCTTCTAAATTCTCGATTGAAAAAAACGTCGTTTGTAGACCGATACTACCCATGTCAACAAACCTTTTAGAAACATTTTCTTCTTAAAATAATGCATGGTTCCTACGCCAGGGGGCGTAGACGTAAATTTTTTTTTTTTTGTCAATATCTCTACTTCTCGGAGTCCGATTTGAAAAATTACTTCTTTGTTGGATAATGTTTCCAGTGTGACATGTTTTTTACATAATTTCAAAAATTTTGAAGTAATTCATAGACTTTCCGCTAGGGGGCGTAAAGGTAAATTGCTTTCCCCCTATATCTCTGTTTCTAAATCTCCGATTTGAAAAAAAAATTCTGCACCGGATACAGCTCCTGATAGGAAATCTTTTGCACATAATTTCTAATTTTTGTAAAAAAAATGGTTTGGCCACCAGGTGACGTAATTCTTAATTTCCGCTTCTGGTGCATTTGCAGCAAAATATGAGCTTCTAAAATCTCGATTGAAAAAAAGTCGTTTGTTCACTGATACTACGCTTGTCGACAAACCTTTTTGGAACATTTTCTTCCTGAAATAATGCATGGTTTCTACGCCAGGGGCGTAGATGTATATCTTATTTTTGTTAATATCTCTACTTCTAAGAGTCCGATTTGAAAAATTCCTTCTTTGTTGGATAGTGTTTCCAGTGTGACATGTTTTTCATATATTTTTAAAATTTGCAAGTAATTCGTAGACTTTCCGCTAGGGAGCGTAAAGGTAAATTGCTTTTCCCTTATATCTCTGTTTCTAAATCTCCGATTTGAACATTTTTTTCTTCAGCGGATACACCTCCTGATGAAAAACCTTTTGCACATAATTTCAAATTTTTGGTTAAGAATACTTTAGCCACCAGGGGGCGTAAGTGTTAATTTTTCCTTCTGGTGTATTTGCCATAAAATCTGAGCTTCTAAAATATCGATTAAAAAAATTATTTCGTGGACTGATGCCCCTCACATCGATAAACCTTTCCGGAATATTTTCTTATTAAAATATTCCACAGTTTCTCCGCCAGGGGGCGTAGATGTATATCTTACTTTTGTCAATATCTCTACTTTTAAGAGTCCGATTTGAAAAATTCCTTCTTTGTTGGATAGTGTTTACGATGCGAAATGTTTTTCTATAAATTCAAAAAATTTTTGTAAATCATAGACTTTCCGCTAGGGGGCGTACAGGTGAATTGCTTTCCCTCTATATATCTGTTTCTAAACCACCGATTTGAAAAATTCTTACTGCACCGGATACAGCTCTTGATGGGAAATCCTTTGCATATAATTTCTAATTTTTGTAAAAAAAAAATGGTTTGGCCACCAGGTTGCGTAAGTCTGAAGTAGCAAAATATAAGCTTCTAAAATCTCGATTGAAAAAAAAGTCGTTTGTTGACCGATACTACTCATGTCGACAAACCTTTTAGGAGCATTTTCTTCTTGAAATAATGCATGGTTTCTACTCCAGGAGGCGTAGATGTATATTTTATTTTTGTCAATATCTCTACTTCTAAGAGTCCGATTTGAAAAATTCCTTGTTTGTTGGATAGTGTTTCCGATGCGAAATGTTTTTTCTATAAATTAAAAATTTTCAAGTAAATCATAGTCTTTTCGCTAGGGGGCACAAAGGTAATTTGCGTTTTCTGCTTTATTTCTGCTCCTAAAACTCCGATTTGAAAAATTCTTCCTGTATCGCATACAAGACCTGATGGAAAATATTTTTCACATTTCTAATGTTTGGTAAAGAATGGTTTGGACACCAGGGGACATAAGTGTTAATATCTGCTTCTGATGTATTTGTAGCAAAATCTGGAATCCTGAAAACTCGACTAAATTTTTTTTTCTTGGACCGATACTGCTCATATGGATAATCCTTTTGCGAATACTTTCTTCCTAAAAGAATGCATGGTTTTCCCACCAGGGGACGCAAAATCACATTTTATTTTTGTCGATATCTCTGTTTCTAAGAGTCCTATTTGAAAAATTATTTCTGTGTTGGAGAGCGTTTTCGGTGCGAAATGTTTCTCATATAAATTCATGTTTTTCTAAACACACAAGTCTGCAACCAGAGGGCGTAAGCTCACGATTCCGTTTACAGCAATATCTGAGGGATCAACAACCCGATTGAAAAACTTCTTTCATCCGTCAGATACTATTGTTTTCTATACCGGTTCCATTGACTTTGAGTGGCTTTGATAAATTTAATTTGCGTCAGAACGGATTGAAAAGACGTGCTTATTACACCCGAAAGTCTGGTGTCATCCTTCTTGTTATTTCTGTAAAGAGCCAGAAATCAGTCAGGTGAACAGAGTGGATGATCCAATTCGGTAATTGATTTCTTAGCAAGGAAGTCGCGAATACTGAGCGCTCATGGCTTCGAATATTGTCAAGCCACAATTCAGCTCTTTTTCTTCGAACAGAATCGCGTAACCTTTTCAACACCTCTAAATAGTATTGTTGGTTGACCGTTTGTCCCTGTTCAATGAATTCGTGATGAACTATCTCCGTGTTAACGAAAAAAACACACAAGCATGCTCTTGGACAGCGAGAGTAACATACTGTACATGCTTTTTTCTGGCTCTTATGCCACTCAGAGACACTTTACTTTTTCACAGCATCCTCACTATATTTCACTTTAAATATCTCTAAACACTTGACTTTTTTATAGCATCGTCACCGTACGCCACTTTCAATAGCTTTAAATACTTGATTTTTCATAGCATCGTCACCGTACGCCACTTTCAATAGCTCTAAACACGACTTTTTCATCGTATCGTCACCGTACGCTAGTTTCAATAGCTCTAAGCACTTGACTTTTTCATAGTACTGTCACCATACGCCACTTTCAATAGCTCTAAACACTTGATTTTTTCATAGCACCGTCATCGTACGCCATTTTCAATAGCTCTAAACACGTGACTTTTTCATAGCACCGTCATCGTACGCCACTTTCAATAGCTCTAAATACTTGAATTTTTCATAGCATCATCACCGCATGACACTTTCAATGGCTCTATACACTAGACTTTTTATAGCGTCTTACCGTCCGCCACTTTCAATAGCTCTAAACAATTTACTTTTTCGTAGCATCGTCACCGCATGACACTTTCAATGGCTCTATACACTAGACTTTTTATAGCGTCTTACCGTCCGCCACTTTCAATAGCTCTAAACAATTTACTTTTTCGTAGCATCGTCACATAACGACACTTTCAATAGCTCTATACACTAGACTTTTTATAGCATCTCACCGTCCGCCACTTTCAATAGCTCTAAACAATTTACTTTTTCGTAGCATCGTCACCGCATGACACTTTCAATGGCTCTATACACTAGACTTTTTATAGCGTCTTACCGTCCGCCACTTTCAATAGCTCTAAACAATTTACTTTTTCGTAGCATCGTCACATAACGACACTTTCAATAGCTCTATACACTAGACTTTTTATAGCATCTCACCGTCCGCCACTTTCGGTAGCTCTAAACAATTTACTTTTTCGCAGCATCGTCACTGCACGACACTTTCAATAGCTCTATACACTAGACATTTTATAGCATCTCACCGTCCTCCACTTTCAATAGCTCTAAACAATTTACTTTTTCGTAGCATCGTCACCGTACGACACTTTCAATAGCTGGTACACTAGAGTTTTTATAGCATCTCACCGTCCGCCACTTTCAATAGCTCTAAACAGTTTACTTCAGTTACACTTTTACCGCTCTTCACGCAGAATGGGATGTTAATGCGCTGCTCTAAATTTTGTCGCTCATTTTTACCTCAAAACCCGCACTGCATTGTTTTCGCAACTGCTCACTCACAAATGGCTCTACTGGTCTGAGGTTAACGTATGCTCTATCACTATTTGAAAAATGTCCAGACACGCCTAGGCACGTGATTCTTTCCGCATCGCCACATGCGCGAGACATGTCCAGACACGCATAGGTTCGTAATTCTTCCCGCATCGCCACAAGGGCGACACTACACTACAGTTCTGGGAATTAAACTGTCACACCTCGTAAGCGTCACAAAGATTTTTCAATTATTTCTGTCTCCTAAACTGTGCGTTGTGTACGCTTACTATCGCTGCACTTGGAAACCAGATTCGATAATTTTTATTTTTCTGTAGTATTGAGGAAATATGCTCAAAAATAAGGTACTACATTATTCAAAGTAATCAGAATTGTGTACTGAAATGCCTGTAGTTTACTGGTATATACGTAGCATCTCCTCAGAAAACTTGAAAATTGCATCGTCCTCGAATCGAACCCGCATCTCTCAATTGCAGTTCGTGTATGATATCCATTACATCTTCCAAGACAATGAAGTTCCAAGCAACTAAGACCGAGCAATTAATATACGAGGGTTGTACCGAAAGTAATGCAAAAGTGGGCATAACTTTTTTTAACTGACAGGGGTCGTTCAAATTGCACATGTTGGTAGAGTAACTCTTTCGCTATACAAAGATATTACTCAACATAGTATTCGTCATAAGCGATGCATTTGCGCCATTGCTGAACCCAACTCTCGAATTCTCTTCGAAAAATTCAGGTGTGGACTGTTGTATCCACTTCTTCACAGCCACTGTCACCGCATCTGTGTCATAAAATCGTTGCCCCCGGAGATTGTCCTTCGTTGGGCAGAACAGGTGGAAGTTGAAGGGCACCAGATCTGGGCTGTACGGTGAATGCGGGACCACCGGCCAGTCTAATTTGCTGATTGCCTGATTTACCGCCTAGAATGTGTGTGGTTTTGCATTGTCAAGGTGAATGTGGATCCTTTTCATATTCTTGTTTGGTCTCTTCCTCCTACTGACTTCTCTAAGTATCTTGAGTGTCTCGATATACCGCCCGCAGGTCACGGTACTGCCACGTTCCAGAAAACCAAGGAGAATGACACCTTGTAGTCCCAAAAAACAATCACCATGATTTTCTGTGCTGAATTCCGCTATTGAACTTCTTAGGCTACGATGAAGAGGTGTGACGTCATTCCATGGATTCATTCTTTGTTTCCGGATCGTAAAGATACGCCCTCGTTTCATCCCCTGTCACCAGATCGAAAAAAAAAACTTATATTACTTGGCTTTAAAGGCTTCCAGCAGATCAAAGCAGACTTCCACCCTTCTCTCCTTCAAATCGGGTGTGAACTGCCGAGGTACCCACTTTGCACATACTTTTCGATACCTTAAGTCTTCCTCCATCTTCTGCATGGCATTGTGACCACAGCCCAGTTGTTCAACAAGCTCACGGACTGTGACTTGTCTCTCCGCGCTAATTAATTCATCTACTCGCTGACGATTCGTGTCAGTGGTAGCAGATGATGGTCTCTCACTGCGTGGTTTGTCTTCAATGCTGGTTTCCCCTTCTTTAAACTTCTTCATCCATATGTACACATTGCTCTTGTCAATGATGCCATGTCCGTCAACTTTCTGTAGCCTTCTGTGGATGTCGGACAGCCTGCACCCTTCCTTCGTCATAGAACTCAATGACGACACGTTGCTTCTGCTTGAAATCCACTATTTATCTGCAATGAAGAAAAATTGTTACTATAGAGGAAGATGTAGTCTACGAACATGTGCAATTTGAGGTTCAGATTTCTAAATTACAATTGCTCAGCCTTAGTTGCTTGGAATTTCATTGTCCTGGGTGGTGTAGTGGCAGAATACTCGACCGGAAATCGGGAGATGCGGGTTCGATTCCAAAGCGACGTAATTTTCATGTTTTCGAGATGTCACATGGAGACCAGTAACCTAAAGGCAATTCAGTACACAATTCTGATTGCTTTGAATAATCTAGTGAATTTCCCATGTATTTCTGAGAGGCATTTCTTCCTTAATTCTGTATGCTCAAACTATTGTCGTTTTTTGTCTTTCTCTCGGTGGACACACAATAGCACTCCTCTTAAAAGTCCAATCGGATTCAATTTTGGAGAATGGATTTAGAAGAAGTTCATTTTCTTTATATCTTGTAGGCTTTCTTGTCAAGAACTCTTACGCTAACGAAGTAATTGAATATGCACGTTGTCGCAATATCTAAGTTTTTGGAAGATGATCTTGGAAAATAAAACCTTTTTTTTTTTTTTCATTGGGTACACATAAGCATGACTAGTTTACTTTTTTCCACTGCATCTCCATTTTCCATCTGCTTGTACAGTACATCTGTCCATCTAAAGATCAGAGATAAAATCTGGTAGAAAAAGAAATTGTCACCAGAACCCTAAACAGACTGCTTCCAACTTTACATAAGTACAATAATTTAAATTAGATTTATTTCAAACTTACTTTGTTCATGCTAATTAGGCTTGAAAACATGTTAATTTTATTGCAACTTAACATCACAGTTTCATGCGCCTATATTGTATGAAAGTAACATTTAATGAAATTTACGAACTCATAATTGCAACTTTTTTTCTTAAAACGGAACTGCTGAGATAATAGACATGTAATCACTAGAAAAATAAATCATATTTTAAACGTAACTAATGAAAATATTTAAATGAAATGAGAAACTCGCCGTCTATGTACGATATTTAATAAAATACGAAAGATATTTACAGGTAAAATACCCCACTAGCACTCTCGGGGTAGCATTTACCCCATCATCAATCATCAGGTGGAACAGAGGCAATGTAGTACTCCTTTATATAGTTGTGCAACGATGCATTATGGGTATAAGTCATCAAACGTCGCATGGGTCGTGACCATTGCCATTATAACAGCGTAAAGAGTATAATTTCACAAGTTATTAGTTTAACATATCAGTACAAGGATTCGTTACAAATACAAAGTCATGAACAATTTCATATATTGTTGGAATTGTAAATATATATTACTATAATTTAAAGTTCAGGTTAGTAATACGCTCTTTCCAAATTCTTGATATGTCCACAGGCAAGTTGTTTTAGGGGACAAATGCTGTAATAACTACTTGCCTGTGGACATATCAAGAATTTGGAAAGAGCGTATTACTAACCTGAACTTTAAATTATAGTAATATATATTTACAATTCCAACAATATATGAAATTGTTCATGACTTTGTATTTGTAACGAATCCTTGCACTGATATGTTAAACTAATAACTTGTGAAATTATACTCTTTACGCTGTTATAATGGCAATGGTCACGACCCATGCGACGTTTGATGACTTATACCCATAATGCATCGTTGCACAACTATATAAAGGAGTACTACATTGCCTCTGTTCCACCTGATGATTGATGATGGGGTAAATGCTACCCCGAGAGTGCTAGTGGGGTATTTTACCTGTAAATATCTTTCGTATTTTATTAAATATCGTACATAGACGGTGAGTTTCTCATTTCATTTGACGTATTGTACGAAGTCATCCTTTTATTGTTACGAAAATGTTTAAATTACTGAATACCTCAAGGATACGAATTACATATAAAATGTATTTATTTCATTAACACGATACTAACACCCAAAAAAGAGAAGAGGGAATTATGTTTGTACACCTCCAACAAGCACCGCATAACAGAACTCCTGGAATAATGTCATGCAGGACAAATTTTGTAAATCCGTCTTATTTTTTTGCAAGAATTTCATTAGTTATATTAATAACTTGTGATTACAAAAACTGGAAGAAACCCACTTCAGTAAGTTTTGAACATGACCCCCTTTGACTGCCTTTAAACTTTTGTCTTCGTAACTTCTGATTCGTTTCAGTCTGGGTCCGGTCAAAATGCCGACAATCAAAACACCAGCAGGACAAAACACCGACAGGTCAAAACACTGAGAGGTCGAAAAACTTATAGTTTGAAACACCGACAAATCAAAATCCCGACAATCAAAACATCGACAATTATAACACCGACAGTTTGAAACACCGACAATCATAACACTAACAAATCATAACAAGTTAGTAAAATCATGCAATGCATTAATTATAATACGCTTTCCAACATTACAGAAATCATTACTCAAGTTATCACTCAAGCTATAAGAATAATGTCTGTGTAATAATTCTCGGTCCTGTGCCCTGACCTTTGATCCCATTTCGATGACATTCAACAGAACCAGCTTGGTATACCTCCGAAATAACATGATAAAGTTTTGTCGCAATCGAAGCATTTTTTACGTAAGTTATGATGCATAAGGGCTATGGAATAGATCCCGCTCCTGTGTCCTAACCTTTGACCCCGTTTCACCCATTTTCAATAAGGTTTGTCGCCAAGTCGTCCCCTACCACATACTAAAAATTTCATCGAAATCGAACCTTTTTTACGTTAGTTATGGCGCATAACAGCATTGGAATGGATCCCTCTCCTATGTACTGACCTTTGACCCCATTTCGTTTACTTTAAATAGGGTTCCTTCCCAGGTGATCCCCTACCAGATATTAAAATTTCGTCGAAATTCAACGGTTGTTACGCGAGTTATCGTGCTGACGGACATACGCACACAACGCGTGACGTAATGAGGCAGATGGGAATCGCGACCATCTGTCCGCCGCAAGTGTGACGTCATAAATCTTTAATAGGATTCACACACAACGCGTGACGTAAAGAGACAGATGGCGAGACCGCGTGCCAACATTTTCAAACGCGAGTTGTGACGTCATAAGATTTTTTTTTTTTTTAATTGGAGGTTTAACGACCACCGTGAGCAACTCAGTGGGCTATAAGCAGTCGCCCGTCCCTAATTTAGGGTCACTGGTTCCAGGGAAGGGAAAGAGCCAGTGCCGTAAGACAAATACAACATCCATGCCTCACCGGGATTCGAACCCGCACCCCGTTCGGACGAATGATCAGAAGCCATCGCTTAGACCACTGCGCCACCGGGGCGGCGTCATAAGATTTCTAAGCATTGGTAACATTAATGGAACAACGCCATCACTAAAAACGTTATAATTCGGGGTGGTTATTTAACCCACTAAACGAATTCTTCTAAAGTCGAGATCAAGCTAAATCGATTTCTAGTACCAGAAAACGGTAGGTTAACGACCTTCATCAAAATTCTTAGAGCCGTTTTCAAAATAAAATGTACATACATACATACATACATACAAGAATTGCTACTTTAAGGTGGACGTCAAGTAACTTTGCTTCCTATACTTCCAATGGAAAAACTCTTGTACACATTTTCTTCACAATTAATGCGTTCCCAAGGATGAAACTTTGAACATCGATTAAAATATCTTCATTTTATAACTTGCAATACTTAATATTTTCTAAACCATAACCGTAATTATGCAATCCAATATCTTTTTGTCCACTGACGTCATCAAAGTACATATCGCGCCATCTTTTCTCTGGTTTCAACACCACCAAAGGAAAAGTTATAAATTTTTAATATAATTATGGTTATGTTTTAGAAAGTATTAAGTTTTCCAAGTTATAATTAGAAGTTATTTTAATGGATGTTCAAATTCTCATCCTTCGGAATACATTCATTGTGAAGGAAATGTGTACAAAAGTTTTTCCATTGGAAGTATAGGAAGCAAAATCACTTGACGTCCACCTTAATAATATGGGATAAGGACAATGGAATGCATCGCAATCCTATGTCCTGACCTTTGACCACATTTCGTCCATTTTCAATAGGGTTCGTCCCCAGGTGGTCCCCTACTACATACTGAAATTTCATCGAAATCGAACCATTTTTACGCACGTTATAACGCATAAGGGCAATGGAAGGCATCCCGATTTTATGTCCTGACCTTTGACCCCACTTCACCCATTTTGAATAGGGTTCGTCCCCAGGTGGTCTCCTACCAAATAGTAAACTTTCATTAAAATCGAACCATATTTACGCAAGTTATGACGCACAAGGGTAATGGAATGATACCGCTCCTACGTCGTGACTTTTAACCCCATTTGTCCCATTTTCAATAGAATTCGTCCCTAGGTGGTCTCCTACTACATAGTAAACTTTCATTGAAATCGAACCATATTTACGCAAGTTATGACGCATAAGGGTAATGCAATGATCCCGCTCCTACGTCGTGACCTTGGACCCCATTTGTCCCATTTTCAATAGGGTTCGTCCCTGGGTGGTCCCCTACCACATACTAAAATTTCATCGAAATCGACCCATTTTTACGCCAGTTATCGTGCGGACAGACGGACGGACGGACGGACAAAGCTGGAGCATTTACGCTTCTTCAACCTACGGTTGGAAAGCGTAAACAACGTGTTTCGAGCTGTCGATGTATTGATTATTATCGGTCTTACGATGTGTCGGTGTTTTGGTTGTCGGTATTTTGTTGTCTGTATCAGTGATGTGGGAACGGGAGTATAGGGGTAAAATGTACCTTTCGACCTGTCAGCGTTTTGAACTGTTAGTGTTTCGATCTGTCGGCGTTTTGAACTGTTAGCGTTTCGACCAGTCGGCGTTATGAACTGTCGGTGTTTTGATTGGTGGTGTTATGACGTCTCGGTATGTGATTGCCGATGTTTGTACTAGAGCCTTCCATCTTAGTTGGGGTCACTGCATCTTAACTTTGTCAGCAAGGATTTGCAGCTACAGAGACAAGCTAATATTAAATTACATAACTAAATGAAAGGCGAAGGGGAAGCAAAAGGGGAATTTTACGTGCCTCTCCATTCAGGCAACGAAAACACCCATTTAGAGTCATGCGATATCAAACATGCACTCGCCAACGATCGTTTTGTAATGCAAAGTGCGTTCCTTTTCACGTTGTTAGAGCCACTGACTCCAGGGAAGCGAGAGAGCCAGTGCCGTAAGACAAACACATCATCCACGCCTCATCGGGATTCGAACCCATCTCGGACGAATGATCAGAAGCATTGCTTAGACCACTTCGCCACCGGGGCAGCCATCGGTTTGTCTTCGAGAGAGCATAGACGAAAGTAGTTTATTAAGATATCTGTGATGGCAGTTGCAAGCGAAGTTTTCCCCAGAAATCCGTAAGGGCATTGGAAAAAGTAGCTTATTCAGAAATTTCTGAGGACAGTGTGAAGGTATTCCACAAACTCTCTGAACGCAACGGCAAAAGCATTTAATTCAGAAATCTCTGAGGGCAGAGGAAAGATAAATTTATCCAGAAATCTCTAAGGCAGTGTAAAAGTTTGTGTTTTTCCCAAAGTCTAAGAATGCAGCGACAAAGGTAATCTCTCTAGAAATATTTAAGGGCAGGGGCAAAAATTACTTCTCCAGAAATCTTTGAGGTCAATAGAAAAAATAGTTTCCCCATAAATCTCTGAAGGCAGTGGAAAGAGTAATTTATCCAGAAATCTTTGAGGGCCGTGGCAGAGGTAGTTTTTCTACAAATTGTTACGGGAAATGGCAAAAGCCGGTTATCATTGCAGTAATTGAAGCTACTACTGATCTTAGTAAAAACCCGAATCAGTGGTGAAAATTTTAATATTCGCTGAGCATTTTAGCAAAAAGTATTTCCTGGCAAACACCTGTTACCCGAAAACTGATACTTCACATTAAGCACTCTACTGCGGCGGAGGTTTCCATAACTACTCCAAATATTTTTTACTTTGCGTATGCAGCTCAACTGATAGAATCTGAAGGAACCAGATGATCAAGTTTTAAGGTCATTATTTTTTAAAACATGGTAGAAATTATTCACAGCAAAGTTAATGTGAAAGTTCTCATTTTAACGAAACAGAAAATAAAGAACTAAAAGTGCGCGCCTATCACCCATGACAGGTTTCCGGTCAGTACTGCTGAGATGAAAGGCAGAAAAGAATTGTTTTGTCCTATCTTTCGTAAAACCCGGCCGATGTGTGAGCATTTATATTTGAGGAGTGCTGAAAATTTGGGGCACTATTTGGATCAGGTTTATCGGCCGCTAAAAGGGTTAAGCGTTCTTTGCGTAGTAATAGGAAAAAGAGCGGGCAAATTTATTCATTTCTCCATCTCTGATTTAGTATTACAGCAGAGACTGAAATGATTCTAATAAAATTCGGCATGCCTTTATGAACATTATGCTTGGAAATTCTTAAAGGCGCAGACTTAGACTTTGACTTGTGAATTAGATGAAACCTTAGTGCTTAAGGAAACACTGAAACCCACAGGAATTATAATAACCCTCCATAGTCTGTCAATAGTCAGTTGGTTTTACGACTGAAATAGGAAAACAAGGGAAATATCTTGTGGGTAGGTAACTTTGGGCTCAGAAGAAGAGATCAGGAGATTATGGATTGCCTGGTTAGACTAAGATCTTTTTGCTTCAGCGTCAGCCAATGAAAACGTTTTGACCTCAGGAACTGAAGAGCTTGCAGACCCACCTCAGTGGAATGATGTCCATGGTAATGTAAACATAGATCCAACACATGTGAAAATTTCAACTGTAGAGACTGGAATTCCTACACTAGTTGGTTCAGTAGACTTTTGGCTGCAATAGCTGTAATTTCCATCAGATGCTGCATGAGTAGTAGTGCTAAGATTCTAACAGTAGCAAAGTGCGCGTTTCACAAAACGACAAGCAGCCTGAGTTCAGGAAACTTCATTAATGTCATGAAAAAACACAAAAATTAATATGGATGAGAGGCTGCAGCTCTGCAGCACCATCGCACGAGCCGCCACTTGCGTGTCGTAAAGGAAACTAGGATACATTCCTTGAAACCTTGCCTTGTTGACTTTTTGAAGCTGTTTGTAGCCTCTGAAACTTGTTGCATGGTACAAAAGATGATGGGTAATTACAGAATGACCCTGGGTGATGGTAAGATCTCCATGAATTCCCGATTACTGGGCAGCACAATACCTTATTTTTCTTAAAATTTCAATCACGGATTGTTATTTTGTGTTTACAATGCCCTCGTATGTTCATAGTATTTTCTTTGGAGACAAAGTATATGCACGCAAAAGAGCAAAAGAAATCCAAACAAAAATTGCTCTATATACAATGAAACACAGTACACGGGTACTATACATATATATCCGTTTATGGACGTAATAACGCGCTATACAAAGGAAAGTTTTTGCTCACTACGGAGAGCTTCTTCAGGCAGTAGAACCTAGACAATAAATATGACTAGAACGTTAGAAAAGGAATGCTTATGAAAGATTTTAATTTCGTCATTATAAGCAGACAGCGTGATGTAATAATTATAGACACGTTGCTCGAGGTAGTTGCGTACGATGGATAATTAGAAGTTTATACCAAATGGGAGATACATCCGTTGTGACATCTGTGTTGCACGCGTTTGAACAGACGCACACAATCCATATATATACTGTTCTGTTAACTTCAATTACGCCACCATTCGGCCTCCAGGCACGCTCATTTCTTTAGGCTGGGGGTGGTCATAATGTAATGGCTCGTCGGTATAAACAGTAACACACACACACACACACACATATTTCTCGATGAGGGCCGTGCGTAGCTCAGGAAGGGTTCTGGGCGAGGGCTGACGGGTTGCTATGTGCCGTCCCATAGCATCTCAGGTATGCTCCATAAGGTTCAGATCCGAAGATCTGGCTGGCGATTCATACGCTGAATATCAGCTTTATGCAGAAAATCAATGACAAGCTGAGCCGTTTTCGTGGGAAAGTTATCATCCATTAAAATGAACTGAGGGCTAACAGGTACCCGAAAAAGTCTGACATAGGGCTCTAGGATCTCGTCCCTATAGCACTCATCATTCATATTTCCTCTTGCGAACACGTGGACTGGTGTGAGGTTGTTGATCATAATGCCATCCCACACGAGCATACTACCTTATGTGAAGGAGTCTCGCTCGCTGACGTTTGCAGTATAATCGCGGGTTCCATGTTCCTTCCAGACGAAATGCCGACGCCAACCCGGTTGTGAACTGAATCTCGACTCGTCAGCAAAAGAACCCCCGGTCCACTCGTCTATACTTAAGAGACGATGTTGCCTACACTAGTTCAAGCGAGCTCTCCTGTGACATGTGGTTAGCGGGACACAAACCATGGGTCTCCCGGCATAAAGACAAATTCCATTAAGCCTTCGATATATCGTTTGCCTTGATACCATAGTCCCAGTGGCAGCGGGGAGCTCCGAAGATAGTTGCCGGGCTGTGTAAGACCTATGACCCCAAGCGGTTAAAGCAGCATAATGGTACTCACGAAGTGTCGTACGCCTTGGGCGAACTTGGCCAGACCTTCGTGACACCCCACCGCTGTTGCTGAATTACTACCATGACCGTGAAACCACTCTGTGGTGGATAAAGCAGCCCTTCCTACCTGAGCCTGAGACTGGCCTGCTCCTAGTTGTCCTATCGCTCACCACCGTACAGCACACGTGTATGAAAAATAAGGAAAGTATTTGCAGACAGCAGAACGCCTCTTACACACGCTGTCAACAAGAAATGCCACTACACTGTAAAAAAAAAAAAAGAGTTGTGAATTCACGAAACATTTCTGAAAATAACGTGCAGAAAAGTTGCAGGTAGGTGTCCACCTTGTAACGAAATTTCACTTCTTAAAAGTGTCCGTTTATTTTAACACGAATTTTCACAGATTTTCTGTAGTCAGAATGTCCGTTTATTTCAGAAAAGTCGGTTTCAGGGTTTTCCGTATTTAAACTGAAATTTCGCAAAAATCGAAGAACCCGCACTTTGCAGCCCTGACACCAGATAATCCATTCGCATCAGTCAAGATCGAACCCCCGTCGTTTGGCTTGGGTCATCAGATAACGCGCTCCTTTAACCACTCAGCTAGAAACATGCTCGGGGACTGAACTCACGTTTATATTAAAACTAATTGTGCGACGATAACGAATTATTTTGCTATTAATGCGAGAGATTTAGTCATTATATTTTGTGTTAGAGTTTATTATTTTTCTGAATAGGTTTGTAATAATTTTTTTCTGTAAAAGGACTTTTCACAAATTATGCATTTTTTATCGTAATTTTTCGGAGCAACAAAATGCTATGCAACTTGATCTTTTTAAACTGACAATGACTTTCAGTTATCTTAAAAAAAAAAGGTAAAATGTACTTTTTACAGTATTTTTTCACAAAACTCCTAAGTATAAAATCTACTCTTGATAGCAATAATAGCTTTTGTTTTAAGGGGTCCAAAGACTGATACACAGACATCGTATAATCACCTGTAAAATAAGTTAAGTACCTGGTTCCTAACAGTAACACGATATACACTGAGTGGCCACTTTATTTTGACCACCTGATAGTTTTAAGTAAATGAGCTATGGATGCATGCTGTTACCGCCAGAGGGCGAGGCTAGCATAAAAAGCGAAAGCTTAGTGCTTGCGACAGTGGTAGACGTGATTTTTGAGTGACGAGATGGGTAAAAAATTCGATTTGACGGACTTTCAACGTGGGATGATTGTAGGAGCTCGGAGCCATGGAGCGAGTATCACCGAAACCGCCGCATTCATGAAATGTTCCAGAGCAGCTGTTGTTAAAGTGTTTAAAGACTGGACTGTCAGCCAAAAAACTGGGTCTCTACGTGCAACGTGTGGTCGTCATCGTCGGGTGACTGCTTGGGCGGAACGGAGAGTGTCCAAACTGGTAACAGACAACAAAAGGACAACAGTGCAGCAAATTACGGACCATCTTAATCAAGGATCCCCTCAAATGATCTCTGCACGTACTGTTCGCTGTCACTGCATCGGATGGGATATAGCAGCCGAAGGCCTGTTCAAACACCTTTGCTGTCTGCAGTTAACAAGAGAAAACGTCTCCAGTTCGCACAGGAGCACAAAGATTGGGCAGTCGATAATTGGAAACAAATTATGTGGTCCGATGAATCACGTTTCCAGTTGCACCATGCCGATGGCCGAGTGAAAATTTGGCTGAGACAGCACGAAACCATGGACCCCAAATGCATTGCTATAACCCTTCAAGCACGTGGAGGCAACGTTATGATTTGGGGAGTGTTTTCCTGGCATGCTTTGGGCCTTTTAAGTCGTGTTGATCAACGTCTGACTGGCACATCATATCTAAACATCATTGCGGATTAAGTGCATCCTGTCATGTGGATGGTTTATCCCAATGGCGATGGCTACTTTCAACAAGATAATGCGTCCTGCCATAGTGCTCGTATTGTACAGGATTGGTTTCAGGAACATGCCGGTGAGTTTGCTTTGGTGTACCCCAAAATCTCCAGATCTCAACCCCATTGAGAATTTGTGGGATGAAGTTGAATGAGCCATCAGACAGCTGGATCCACAACCCTGCAATCTCACACTCCTGGAAAGTGCTATTCATCAAGCATGGTCTCAGATTCCACAAACCACCTATCAACATCTCGTGGAGTCCATGCCACGAAGAATCGTCGCAGTATTAAAGACAAAAGGTGGCCCAACGAAGTACTGAGGGGGTAGTCATAATAAAGTGGCCACTCAGTGTATAATAATTAGCTGGTGCACAAAATAAAGGAAAGGAGAAAAATATTCTGTGCCATAATAAACAAAATTCATGCGATATGCTATCCACAGTATCTGATCTCGCTACAAAACTTCAAGATCAAACACATCGACAGACTACTGAAATTTAACAGTTAATCAAATTTTCCGGCATTCTCTTGAATCTCTTCTATTACCGGAAATTTTCATGATATGAATACGGTAAAAGTGAGAACGGAGTTTTGCCGTTATTTTGAGAAAGAAATTGCGGAAAGGTTTCTGAAAACTCAGAATTTTCCCGGGGTACCAAAAATCCGTGATATTCAGGTTTCTTTCCGTCATTTCAAAGGAAAGGTTCTATCAGAAATATGCTTCGTTAATTCACGAAAGGAATAACAGAAAGCGGCTCGTAAATTTCAGATATTTTTTCAGTGTACCCTTCCCCTTTGGATTTCAGCATGTGACTCAGTTTTCATATTGGGCAGCATTTTGCTCACTGATATGCAAATTTTACTGTTGGCATTTGTTTCTCGTGTCCATTTGCATTTGTTCTACGCAACATCGTAACATTTCATTCAGCGTTTTGGGTTCTTTGCCCATTGTTGCCTTCCGGACTTGAATTTGAACACCAGTGTAGTTAATCAAACCACCAGGTATTCTCGCGAGCCACTCTTATTAATGATACCTTTTTGTCATATGGATACGCAAATAGTGAAAACAGAATTTTCTTATTTCCTCAGAAATGTTCCCTGAAAATTCAGGATTTTCCAATAAAACCTTTTAAAAAACGGCAGTTTTCCGTTATTAACCGGAAAAAGAAAACACGGATTTTTCACGGATTTTTCATGAAAAATCCGTGAAATTCAGATTTTTTTCATGAAAAAAATCAGGAATATGTTTCTCTAATTCACAAAAAATATAAAAATGGCTCGGGAATTTCAAGAAATGATTTACAATGCAGTACTACTTGTATTAAAAAAAGAGCAACATCAATTCCAGTTTTTTCTTTCCAGACGTAGAAACAAAACCATACGACGCGTCACCTGAATTTCAATTTCCATTCATTTTTTACCATATTTCTAAATTTATTTCTTGGCCAATGCTCTTTTTGCCAGATATAACCGTGGGCTGTGTTTATTATTTACTTCGGTATCTACATATGTTAAATCAAATGTGAAAAATTTATTACCGGGAAGTTGCATATGGGAGTTGTGGTATCATTCGGAGACAATTTACTTAACAAAATTCAACGATTATTCTAGAAGATTCCGGTTTTTTCAGGTTTTTCCAATAAAACCTTTTAAAAACAGCAATGTTTCATTATTAAACGGAGCAAGATGGACAGCAACATTTCTATCAATCGACGTATGAAAAATCCGTGAAATTCAAGTTTTTATCAGTCGTTTCACGGGAAAAGTCGAATCAGAAATATGTTCGTTTAATTCACAAACAATATGGAAAACGGCTCTTGAATTTCAGGAAAGGTTCTACAGTGTAGCACTGCTTGTTTTGGAGGAGCAACAGCAATTCTAGTTTTTTCTTTGTAGAGGTAGAAACGAAACCGTACGACGTGACGCGCTACTTGAATTTCAAGTTCCATTGATTTTTTTACCATATTTCGTAATTTATTTCTTAGCCAATGCTCTTTTCGCTAGATATAGCAGTTGGCTGTGTTTATTATTTACTTCGGCACAGAAATGTAGTAAGCCTTTCTTATCTGGAAGGGCATGACTTGAAATTACGCCCCTCTGAGATCGAAATTACGCCCCTTCGAGTTCCACTCAAATATTAAAATGTTTTAACTTTCTCACACACCGCCGTTATAGGGAAGTACTATAATCGTTCAAAAATCATACTTCTGGTTTTTGATGCAATTTTATTGCAATGTAAAAACTGGGTAAATACCCCAGAAATACAGGTTGTAAATACCAAGTAAAGCGATAAACGTTATGTGTACGCCGACAACACAACACTCCACAGAATTGCAGAATGAAAAACAATCCAGCACATAACGAATGAATATCGGAGAGTGAACGTAACAGTAGGAAGGAGCTTTAGGGCTAGGGCTTGGATAAACTCCGTTCAAGGTTAAACGCTCAGAGAACTTTCTACGACAGATCACAAATGATTAACTATTTCTTCATCCCAACGACATGCCGTAAATAGCATGGAGGTTAGGCATATCAGCATATTGTTTTCTGTGCCTCCATTCACTGTTCTAAAAATTCCCTTCGCGGATATGAGATGCTCACACCTCATAGTGTATGTTACCCTAGTTACCCTGTACTTTGGTTTACTGCATGGAATATTGTATGAGACTAACTAAAGTCTTCAAAAAGAAAATACTGAAAGGAAAAGCAAACCATTTTCATTTTTAGTTACATTTTTATTTTTTACATACCCCCATGAATTTACGCCCCCGGAATGAACATTATGGGAGGGCGGTTGCCCTTCCTGCCCTCCCGGTAGCTACGGCCCTGCTTCGGCATCTACATATGTTAAATCAGATGGGAAATATTTATTACCAAGCAGGTTCATTACAAGCGGGAGTTCTGGCATCATTCCGAGACTATTTACTTCACAAAATTCAACGATTAATCTCTAAGTCTTGACAGAGGCGCGAAGAAAAGTTGTCATTGTGAGAACTTCGGAAAACCGCAGAGTTAGATGACACATGACGATAAATAACCCCAGGTGAAGTAAGGCGCTATTCATCTCTTGTAATAATAAACCTTTTAGCGTCTCTAATGGAATCATTATCTTCCTTCGTATCGTGCTCAATTATTCTCTTGCCTGATGCACTTTAAGAATTTGGAAATTTACTCAGCGGTAGATCGATGACATTTAAGGTTGAATAACAAGATTCTTAAAAACAAAAAAGAAAAAAATAAGGGGGGGGGTGATTGTTTTTATTTTATTATCCCTTTATCCTCCTGCAATAGTTTTTCATTTTTTTTTATTTTGTACGGCAGATATTTTTACACACTTCCATCGAGGAAACAGCGTTACGCTCGAAATAAGCGCTTTCATTCAAAATTATGCAACTGCCGTTTAAGCAGACCTACGCTCATCCATCAAATAGAAACAAGTTAGTATAATCATGCAATGCATTGATTATGATACGCTTTCCAACATACCAGAAATCATTACTCTAGTTACGAGGATAATGGCTGTGGAATAAATCTCGCTCCTGCGATCTGACCTTTCACCCCATTTTGCCCATTTTCAGTAGGGTTCATCCCCAGGTGTTCCCCTACCACATACTAAAATTTAATCCAAATCGAACCATTTTTATTCGAGTCATCGTACGGACGGACAGACGGACAAAGCTGGAGCATATACGCTTCTTCAACCTACCGTTGGGAAGCGTAAAAAATGATTGCGGCGTGTTAAGAATTTCTCGATGTGTTATAAGCGTCCCTAATTTGGGGCCACTGGTTTGAAGGAAGCTATAGGGTTGAGCCGCGGACGGCTAAGTGTATAACGTTCGTGACTATCGAAGGAAAGGACCTCGATTCGATCCTGGGCCGTGACAAAGGTTAAACTTCATCTACATACCCTCCGTGTCTCAGACGAGCACCTTAAGCCTACGTACCCCGGGTACTTGCTCCCCGGTTACAAATTACGGAATTCTGTCCCCCCCTCCCGCCCTCTCGCTCTCTCTCTCTCAATAAGGGGAGGGAGCATAACAGGTAGTTTCCTATGTAAAGCTTTGAAGCCAACACTCCTGAGCGACAGCAACCTTAGGTAACCCTTCTGACTGCGTTCCCATCGAATTACGTACCTATCTATATGCCACACTTGTTAGCACTTTTAAAGCCTTCTTACGAAAAGAAACAATATCATTTACATTTATGAATATACTCCATAGCATCCCCGCTGTTTTTCTATCCTTTCGAAGTAATGCTAGATCACATTTATCCAAGTATCAAACTGGAATGAATTATACTTCTTACACGAGTGAAGTATTCAATTTTAACGTTATCTTTTGTTCAGAATTTACACTAACTTTCGTGTATTTCAGTTTGAAAAAACAAGTTAGTAAAATCATGCAATGCATTGATTATGATGCGCTTTCCAACATACCAGAAATCATTACTCAAGTTATTACTCAAGTTATGAGGATAATGGCTGTGGAATAAATCTCACTCGTGTGCACTAACCTTTGATCCCATTTCGATTACATTAAACAGAACTGGTTCAGTATACCTCCGGAACAATATACTAAAGTTTGGTCTCAATAGAAGCATTTTTAGTCAAGTTATAAGGATAATGGCTGTGGAATAAATCTCTCTCCTGTGCCCTGACCTTTGGCCCCATTTGGTTGATATTAAACAGAATTGGTTCAGTATACATCCGAAACAACATGCTAAAGTTTTGTTGCAATAGAAGGGTTTTTGCATAAGTTATGACGCATAAAGTCGATAGAATGGATCCTCTCCTGTGTCCTGACCTTTGACCCCATTTCGCCCATTTTCAATAGGGTTCCTTTCCAGGTTGTCCCCTACCACATACTCAAATTTCATCGAAATCGAACCAATTTTACGTGAGTTATTGTGCGGACAGACGAGAAAAGCTGCAGCATATATGTTTCTTCAACCTACGGTTGGAAAGCGTAAAAAATGGAAAGGAGCCTCAAAATAATTAAGAATTTTATAAATTCAGCATTTTCTCACACATTGGCAACAAATTCCGATGCGAAATGGACCTTATTCACCTCGCATTGCGTCGTGGGAAAGTTTTCAATGGCCGCCGACCAACAATAGTTTGTTTACACGAGTTTCCCCATTGCTCAAGGTGGCTCCACCTAAAATCTCTGCCTTATGTTTCCAATGGTAAAACTTCTGTACATATTTTCTTCGCAATCAATGTATTTGCAAGAACGAAAATTTGAACATCGATAAAACTAACTCTAAGTTATAGTATGGGGTACTTAATACTTGCTAAAACATAACCATAATTACATTAAAAATCAATCATTTTTCTTTGAGTAATGTTCAGAACTGTAATAGATGGCGCGATCTGTACATTGATTACGTCAGTAGACAGACAAATGTTGGATTGCTTGATTATGTTTATGTTTTAGCAAGTACTAAGTACCCCAAGCTATAACTTAAAGTTAGTTTTATCGATGTGCAGATGTTCATCCTTTGGAATACATTAATTGCGAAAAAAATATGTAAAAAGTTTTACCATTGGAAACATAAGGCAGAGATTTTTCGTGGAACCACCTTAACACGGCGTTAAGTTGCAGTTCAGGAAAATCGCTATTTTCGTAAATTTATTAAAGACATGTCTAACTTTTGCTCAACGCATTGTTGTGCTAATAAATCCTGCCACCTAAATTGTGTAGAGGAAGGAATAACTTTCCATAATTTTCTTCTGAAAAGGCCGAAATTGTTAAAGTACTGGCTGTGTAATTGAAACGCGATGATTTCCATCCCAATGTGCCTTCTCGAACATGTTCTACTCACTTTAACGAACAAGATTTTGGATATTAGTACACTGCAAATCAAAGGTAGTTAAAACCTCGTAATGTTCCTTCGAATTTTGATTTCAAAAAAAAAAAAAAAAAAAAAAAGAGAGGGGTTGAAGGAGAAATTTGATGGCGTACTTGGATTGATAAATTACGAACTAAATCCTATATTCTTTCCCCAAAGAACGAAATCAACATATCTATAATTTTTCTGTTATTCAATGTTACGCATTCATTTAATTTTTAAGCAGATTGTCTGGCGTGTGATAGTGCGAGTTTTAGTTGCTGGTGTTGTTTTAACCCTAATTTGTTTTCGTATTATGTATTTGTTTGGGCTTCTAAAGGTTCACATGTTCATGTTGCAGATGTTTCGCCAATGTCTGACAATAAGAACATGAAAGTTTAATACACCGTGTATGAGAAATGCTTCATTAAAAACTCATGATGTCTAACAGCAATGTTCTCTTGCATCATGCGAAAAAAACATCGAACACAAAATGGCCTTGGTATATTTTTGCACCCTTGACTTGTTATTCTAAGAAATTAATTTCTTCTTCTTCGCCCAGCAGCCGTATTAATTCATTGCCATACTCCATGAGGTTAAGATTGCAAAAATTGGCCAACTGTAAGAGCTAATCAAATACCGACAACATCGAATCAATAGCCATGTTGGTACGCAGAAATCCACTTCTGACGTCACATGAATAATGTCCATTGTAAACATCAGTGACGAATGAAGGCGATTCGGCAAACACAAAATGCATTGCAATATCCTTTAAAACCATCAGCTTTCTCACACATTCACGGCCGTCTCTCGCGGTTATAGGCTTCACGTAAAGTGGCACTACTGTATTAAGGTGTCCACCTAAAATCTCTACCGTATGTTTCCAATGGTAAAATTTCTTTACATATTTTCTTCGCAATTAATGTATTCCCAAGATTGAAAATTTGCACATCGATAAAACAAATACTAAGTTATACCATGGGTTACTTAATATTTGCTAAAACATAACCATAACTAAGCAATTCAACATTTGTTTGTCTACTGACGTCATCAATGTACAGGTCGCGCCATCTATTAACAGGTCTGAACATTACTCAAAGAAAAGTGATTGATTTTTTATATAATTATGGTTATGTTTTAGCAAGTAATAAGTATCCCATGCTATAACTTAAAGTTAGTTTTATTGATGTGCACATTTTCATTGCCGCCCCGGTGGCGCAGTGGTCTAAGGCGTTGGCCTCTGATCATTCGTCCGTAAGGGGTCCGGGTTCGAATCCCGGTGAGGCATGGATGTTGTGTTTGTCTTACGGCACTGGCTCTCTCCCTTCCCTGGAACCAGTGACCCTAAATTAGGGACGGGCGACTGCTTATAGCCCATTGAGTTGCTCACGGTGGTCGTTAAACCTCCAATCAAAAAAAAAAAAAAAAAAAAATTTCATCCTTTGGAATACATTAATTGCAAAGAAAATATGCAAAGAAGTTTTACCATTGGAAACATAAGGCAGAGATTTTAGGTGGAACCACCTTAACAACGGCATCTCCAGATATCTTATTCTAACTTCCTTACATTTAACCGCGCGTACCACAAAAATACCTTTAACTAATCATACGAAAATTGCTTGCTGTTTAAAATGATACACGAAGCAGTTCACAAACGCTATAGTAAAAAATAATACACGCTGAATTATTTCATGGGATCGATTGAATGTTTTTGAGAACACAAACGTTATTACCTGGAAAAAACGATAATTCGTGCTAAACGTGATAATTTACAAAACTTTAACAAAGAGTACACGAAATATGCAAAACTGAAAAGCGTTTGTATCACACGATAAAATTCGATTAATTAACCGATTACTGTACATCAATTATAAAAGCAATAACGTACAAAATTTGAAAAAAAAAAAACTTGTTTCGTCGTGCGCTAGAAACGACTTTGATTTTTATAAAATTTTAATAGAACATTTTCGGGAATGCAGTTTTTGACTGGAAGTTACTGAAAGCAGGGTATTACAGTTCGTGACGGAAACTTTTAGCTATTCCATTATAAGCTTTTCCATTACAGACTGTTTGGAGGACTAAAGCATCACAAGCGAGGCAATAATTTGAGACACATCACGTCCAGAATGTCTGTTTTTTTTTCGGTTGTTTTTTTTTCAAGGAAAGAGGTGGGGGATCTATCACCGTGAGCAACTCAATGGGCTATAAGCAGTCGCCCGTCCCTAATTTTGGGCCACTGGTTCCAGGGAAGGGAGAGAGCCAGTGCCGTAAGATAAGCATAACATCCATGCCTCACCGGGATTCGAACCCGGACCCCTGTCGGACGAATGGACAGAAGCAAGCGCTGTCTCCCCGATGACACAGTGGTCCAAGCGATGGACTCTGATCATCCGAAAGGGGTCCGGGCTCGAATCCCGGTGAGACATGGAGTTTGTGTTTGTCTTACGGCCCTGGCTCTCTCCCTTCCCTGGAACCAGTGACCCTAAATTAGGGACGGGCCACTGCTTATAGCCCATTCAGTTGCTCACGGTGGTCCTTAAACCTCCAATAAAAAAGAAAAAGAAGAAAGCCCGCGCTTAGACCACTGATCCGCAGGGGCGGTGTATTAATTCAATTAATTCATGTATTACTATAATTATGAATTAATAGAAGTGATGCATGATGCATGAAATTCGATAGTATGTTATTATGAATTAATAGAAGTAATACATGAATTTATTATAATTCATGTATTACTCCTATTAATTCTGTCTGGCATTAAAATAAACAGGAGTACTCAATAAAATTCACAGTCTTAGAATAATTTTTTAGTTTAAGATGAGCAACACAAAAAAACATAATACTTGCGTAATTGTGTAAAAGTACCACATAGACACATAAAAAATGAAATTATGAGCATGTGTAAATTTTCTTATGAGGCCTTAGCAAGTAAGTAAAATAAAAATTGATTTATATTTAAATGTGGAAAAGTGTAAACAAATTTTGTTTTTCTTTTGCTGCTTAGGTGGGGATGGTTAGGATTCAACTGTGGAAGTACATTCGGAGTTTCCGGTGACAAATGGAAATATGCTGCCAGGTATTTGGTTCCCTACGTACAGTATTATTGTTATCACGCAAGAATAAAATGATTTTCTAATTCCTGACGCATTACAACACATGACTTATATGAGTCTACCTTTATTGACCTAAACACAAATACTCAATCTTCCCTGAGCTCTCGCACTGCATTGGTAGGCTTCGTTTGAGATTATTTTACAAAGGGTAAAACAGTCATAGGCAACCATGAAATGATATATAAAATCATCGCACGTTCTTCCAATGTAAATACAATTACTTACGATGATTTCTGAATCGTATCAACGTTATAAAAACAAACACCACCGTCTATGTACAATATTTAATTAAAAGATGAAATCCATTTACAAATTAAAAACCTCCACTAGCATCGTATCAACGTTCTCTACTACTGTTGTTCTGTGCTCTGAAAAATAATCTCAAACGAAACCTTCCAGCGGAGTGCGAAAGGTCGGCGAATATTAAGTATTTGTTGTGTTTGCGCCATTAAAATGGTTCCACCTAAAATCTCTGCCGTATGTTTCCAACGGTAAAATTTCTGTACATATTTTATTCGCAACTAATGCATTCCCAAGGACGAAAATTTGCACATCGATAAAACTAACTCTACTTTTTAGCATGGGATACTTAATACTTGCTAAAACACAACCATAATTATATTATTAAAAATCAATCATTTTTCTTTGAAACCTGTTAATAGATGGCGCGACCTGTACATTGATGACGTCAGTAGACAAACAAATGTTGGATTGCTTAGTTATAGTTATGTTTAAGCAAGTATTAAGTATCCCATGCTATAACTTAAAGTTAGTTTAATCGATGTGCAAATTTTCATCCTCGGGAATACACTAATTGCGAAAAAGATATGTAAAGAAGTTTTACCATTGGAAACATAAGGCAGAGATTTTAGGTGGAACCACCTTAAGGAAAAATTTATACTCTATTAAGTCTTGTGTTATAATATATTGACGGTGCAGAGTATTCGGCAATTCATGACACATGTTCGAATCAAACTATACGTATTCGTAGCTGACATTTTTTCATTGGATATACTCTAGTAGTGCCAAGATCAGGAGTACCAGTTAGAAAAAACGACCAAAAAACAGATCATATACAATTAGGAAACGAATTTCTCCGAAGAAATAATTCTTCATGAATACATGGTAGGCATTGTAAGGATATTACTGGCATATTTTCACCTTATTCCATGTCACCACTTCTTTCAGAAAACTTAAAAATTTCCATCGTCCTGCAGCGGGGACGATGGAAATTTTAAAATTTTCTGAAGGAAGTGGTGACATGGACATCGAATATGCCAATAATATCAAGAAAACAGAAATCCCCCCCCCCGAAATGAAGACAAACGCCGGAGTTTCGTATGGGTATCTGGATTTTAGAACACTTGGTTTTCTAAATACGGATACTTGTAGCGATTTTGTAATTTGTGTTTCTCACTTCCTATCCATCACTATCACAGATGGTTCTTCGTTTGACTTGTTGCTCTCTCCGCTATCTGGCGCGGAGCCAAAATGTGGAGGAGCAGGTGTTGTTTGTGTATACGTGCTGTTTTTTTTTTTTTTTTTTGATTGGAGGTTTAACGACCACCGTGAGCAACTCAATGGGCTATAAGCAGTCGTCCGTCCCTAATTTAGGGTCACTGGTTCCAGGGAAGGGAGAGAGCCAGTGCCGTAAGACAAACACAACATCCATGCCTGACCGGGATTCGAACCCGGACCCCTTACGGACGAATGATCAGAGGCCAACGCCTTAGACCACTGCGCCACCGGGGCGGCGTATACGTGCTGTGTCAGTGGGTTTCAGTTAATGCGTGAAAGGAAAGAGTGTGAAAGGTGAGAGTACTTGCAACGACACAGTGACACGAACGAACATATCTGTAATCGTCACGTAGCTGTGATAAAAGCTGTAGCATAGAAAGCGTATCGCGGCAGCGGACGTAGATGCACGTTGTTACTTCACAAAAATGGAGTAAAGAACCAATATACAATTCTGCCTCAAATTAGGAAAAAATCCGTCGAAAATGCATGCAATGCTGAAAAAAGTTTCTGGAGAAGAAGCAATAGTCTTGAAGTGAGTTTTAGACAGGTTTCGGCTTGTCCGCGAGGGAAGGGAATCCGTTGAAGACGTTTCCCGCAGTGAAATGGCCATAACCGTATGCATAGTTTGATAATTAATTCTGTATGGCATCCAGGGATTACTGCATAGCTTGTTAATTCCTGGATGCCATTCAGTGATCGATAACGTCAAAGTCGAATTTGCCGCCCCGGTGGCGCAGTGGTCTAAGCGATGGACTCTGATCATTCGTCCGAAAGGGGTCCGGGTTTGAATCCCGTTGAGGCATGGATGTTGGGTTTGTCCTACGGCACAGGCTCTCTCTCTTTTTCCTGGAACCAGTGACCCTAAATTAGGGACGGGTGACTGTTTATGGCCCATTGAGTTACTCACGGTGGTTGCTAAACCTCCAATAAAAAGAAAAGTCCAATTTACCGCCATAGCCGAACGCCGATGACACAATCACACCACCTCCTCACATTGTCTGCTAAAAAAATATTTGGGCTTCTTCTGCAAACTATGTCAGTAACATTTATTTCCATCGGGGCCATCTAAATAAAAAAAATTCTCATCTCAGAACACAACACTTTTCTAATTTTTAGACCATGTCATTAAGCTTTTTCCCCAGTCTAAGTACCTGCGTTTGTGCTCATCAGTGAGTAAAAGCTTTGCCTTAATTTTAACGTACGCAGCATTTTTGTTTTGTTTGAGAGTGTCTGTGGCTGTCACGTGAGACCCGTTTTAGGCAACAATCGAGCGATTTGTCTTGTAGACATATTATCAACAGTTGATAAACGGAAAACAGGTCGTTTACCTCTTGCACTCAGTGATGGCTTCCGTCCTGTCCTTGTTGTCTCACTGGGTTTATTCTTATTCCTTGCAACATTTTGAACGGCTCCTAAAGAATTTTCGATTAATTTGACAATTTTTCTGAAAGATTTGTTTTAAATAACACTTATAGGACATCTTCCTCACGTAACTCTGCACCCCTCGACATGTAAACGCAGAATGTAGTAGAAGGCTGTTTAGCGACAAAAGGGATGAAAAGTATCTGCGTAGTATACGTAACGTAAACTACATAAGCAAAATTTGCATATGGCGTACTTTAACGCTCTTTTTTGAATTGTATTTATAATAGTTTTACAGTGAGTCTGGACTGAGTCTCCTATTTTTAAAAATCAAGTAGATTTTGACGCAGGACTACGTCTTACTCCGCGGATAGTATAGAGCGACTTAAGGCAGACCGCCTGTGACAAAGTAGGTCCCAATTCAAATCATTATGGCGTTAAAACTACGTGCCACACACTAATCTTGTTAGCATATTCGTAAACAGCATGGAGACCAATTTGCGTACTACGAAATACATCGTGCGCGAGACGCCCCCTCGCTGTCTGTGTGCGGGGGAGATGATGCAATATTTCTGGGGAGATGATGCAATATTTCTGGGTGTGCCGCCGCATTTGGCTCAGTCGACCTCGGCAACCGGGAGCACAACACGATTGCGCGCGGTATCCTTTTAAAGCTCTCTGGGAGATCTATTCAAATATATGAAGAACATTTTGCAGTGGTTTGAACTGAAAATTTTAAAAATTATTTTCTTGTGAACCGGTGAACACTTTTAACAATATCGCGGTTTATCTGGACAACCGTGAGTGGAAATGGTTGTCCAGATAAACCACTGCCGAAGTGATCTTCGTGTATTTGAATAGATCTCGTCAAGAGCTTTGAAATGATACCGCGCGCATATAGTTTCAAATTTCTCGACGTTTTAAAGCTCTCGATGAGATCTCTTCAAATATATAAAGAACATATCGCAGTGATTTAAAAAAATGGTTTTTAAAAATTGTTTTCGTGTGAACGGGTTAACATTTTCGACAATACCGCGGAATTCTCAAAATGAACGCAAGCAAAAGTGGAGAAAATCAAAACGAGGGGGAAAGAGCAAGTGATGAGAAATGTAAGAAGTCCAAGAAGACTGCAGCCCAACAAACTAGAGAGTATCGAGAACGCCTCAAAGCACCCGCTGCCAAACAAAAATCCAACCCACCGATTGAACCCGTACCCGGCCCATCTCGAATTCACGCAAAGAAACATAAATCAACAGAAACGACTTCAGAGCAAGAGCAGCCGATAGACCTGTGTTGTCTATAACAAATAAAATAAACATTTTGAAACCATACTCGACTAACTCATTCCAACTCTCCGATCTGCAAGTCGTAGTCCTGTGTTCCAAACTGAGGGCTCAATCAGAACTGAGCCTACCTGTTTTTTGTGTTTTATTTCAGCCTTATTTGTTTTCAGTAATTGAACTCTCGTGTCCTAATTGAAATAAAAAATGTCCGTAATGTTTTATTTTATTTTACTAATGACTTCTATTCGCCAATCGAAAAAGTTACTGTATTTACGGTATAATTCTTTTACACAGCGTGTATATATATGAAAGTATGAAATCTACGTGCAAGCCTTTGCACACCAGATGGGTGGCTTCATCTGGCATTCGCTGACTTTAAATTAAAAAGAAAAGAGGTTCTCACAAAAATTCAAATCTTAAACAATATAAAAACAAGACAGGCGCTTACATTAGGCCTCGAGCAGGAACAACAGTTCTTAATTCATAATTAAAAACGCGGAACGCGCAGAAACGCGTGCCAAAAGATAGTGATAAGTCCTCTTTGCAAACCACCGTGTTGGTGAGGATTTCTACTGTTTCTCTGGGTTATATGGCTCTAGCGTTTGGGTACGGAGCGATCGATGTTCTTAATTCCATCCCATTTTGGGATAACAGCATGAATTTTGACTTGTCGTGCTAAAACAATGGTCAGTTTGCCCTGCTACACATCTCTCCATTTATGCTCCATTTGCCTTGCCCTAAGAGACTGCTTGTTTGTACCAACATCAGAGTACACACCAGAGTCCGCAGTCATGGCTGTCTAAATATCTTAAGAGAGTTCTTGAGAAAACATAAAAAAAAAAGGAGTGTAGTGAAGAGAACCAATGTACTGCAACGGACGATTTGAAGTGGCAGGGCTGCGATTACTACGCGTATTAGCAGCCTCAGTTCTCCTGATAATATTGTTGATCATCTTCTTATCGAATCGAGAAGTGGAAGTAGAGGGATCTTAAACTGCAAATCTGAGCTTCACGGGAAGCTTGGTCAGAGGCAAGCTCTTTTGGCTCTATATCTAAAGATAGCATATTTGTTGGCATCCAGTTATGCAGATGTAGGAAAAATAACGTTTAACCCGTAAGTAGGCTTGTAGTAGACTTGAGAGCTCCAGTGTGTGTTTTTCCAACGAGCCATGGCACGCAGGAAAATGGTAGAATACCTCACTAACACGATAGTTTGCAATGAGAACATTTCCACCTACTTTCTTACTGTTTGGCATGCGGTTCTGGGTGTTTGGTGCACTTAAATTTAAATTTAGAACTGATGTCGCCCGCACGAGACTTAATGTAACCACCCGTCACGTTTTTGTATTGTTCAAGATTTAAATTTTAGTCAGAAACTTTTCATTTTAGTTTTGAATCAGTGACTTCCTGATGAAGCCACCCGTCTTGTGTGCGAAAGGGTGTATGCAGCTTTTATATACATATGTTTACGTCGACAAACGAAACTTCGATATGTTACAGCTCTTAATTTGTTTAAAACTGTCGAAGTTCGCAACTCAACACGTGAGTTGCGAACTTCGACAGTTTTAAACAAATTGTACATTAGAAAACAAAGTTCCCCGTCCGCCATAGAACACATGAGAAACACTGTCCTAGATCGCTAGATGAATCTTCAAGTCTTTAATTCTATGAGAGCAGGTATTAATATCTCGTACGCAACATTCTAAAAAATTAGTATGACAGAAACTTTGTTTTCATCATGAATGTTATTCCACTGTCCACCTCTTAATTCTGTTCTTTTTATGAGGTTTAACGACAACCATGAGCAACTCAGTGGGCTACAAGCAGTCGCCCATACCTAATTTAGGGCCACTGGTTCCAGGAAAGGGAGAGAGCCAGTGCCGTAAGACAAACACGACATCCATGCCTCACCGGGATTCGAAACCAGGCCCATCTCTGACGAATGATCAAAAGCCATCGCTTAGACCTCTGCGCCACCGGGGCAACCCTCTTAATTCCACTTAAATGTTTTTTTACCTGGTTGACGATGAACCAGCAGGGCCGTGGCCCTCAGGAGGTACAAGGCCGTGGTGCTCTTTTTGTTATGACACAAATCTCATGGTTTTTCCGTATTTCCCCGCTCTAATGGGGTGCAATATGTCAGGAGCCATCCTACAAAAGCTGAGGGTGTGCCACCGCGACGGGAGGCCGAACAAAAGGAAACTTCCGGCCAGGCACGGACTGGGCCGCCGGGATTTCCGGGAGAATTCCCGGCGGCCCGCCATATTCTGGGTCAGTAGGCCTTACAATGCTAACTCAAGATTTAATAAAAGAAGTAAGTATATACATACCTGCGCATCAATATTTTTGTAGAAGAAAAGCAAATAATGCTAAAACGACAAGGTTTGTCTACCGCTTTGACGGCTACGAAAAAAACAAACAAAAAAACTTACGTAGTAAATGTTCTGTTGAGCCAAATTGTTTTAGTACCCTTCTCGAATTCCTTTGGACTGATGTCCTGTATCTCAGTCCGCCTTTGCCAATTGCAATTGAATAATCAATGCAACGTAATCAAATATGATATCACTAGTCTGAGATATAAACTGTAAATTCTTTGTCTATGTTAATGCATTGAGGTTCACCTTCGGTAAAATTTTTGGGTTGCTGCTCTTTATAGGTACATTCGTTTTTGTTTTTTTTTGTACGCGTTTGATTTACTACTTTCTTTTTGGGCTTTCCAGTTACACGAATTCTTGAACGCAGAACTAAAATTCGCAGAACTGAAATTACTTACAGTTCTCCAAAAATACATTTTTCCAGCTGAAAGTAATTAAATAACAAGAAAGATGACACCGAATTTTCGGGTGTAATAAGCACGTCTTTTAAATCCGTTCTGACACAAATAAAATTTGTCAAAGCTATTCTAAGTCAATGGAACCGGTATGGAAAGCAATAGTACCTGACGGAAGAAAGAAGTTTTTCAATCGGGTTTTTATTCCCTCAGATATTGCTGTAAACGGAATCATGAGCTTACGCCCTCTGGTTGCAGACTTGTGCATTAAGAAACACACGGATTTATATGAGAAACATTTCGCATCAGAAACGCTTTCCAACACAGAAAGCATTTTTCAAATAAAGCTCTTAGAAACAGAGATATCGACAAAAATAAGATGTGACTTTACGTCCCCTGGTGGGAAAACCATGCATTATTTTAGGAAGAAAGTATTCTCAAAAGGTTTTTCCACATGAGCAGTATCGGTCCAAGAAAAAAAAAATGTAGTCGAGTTTTCAGGAGCCCAGATTTTGCTGCAAATACATCAAAAGCAGAAATTAACACTTATGCCCCTGGTGGCCAAACCATTCTTTACCAAACATCAGAAATTATGTGAAAAATATTTTCCATCAGATCTTGTATGCGATAAAGGAAGAATTTTTCAAACCGGAGTTTTAGAAGCAGAAATAACGCAGAAAACGCAATTTACCTTTGTGACCCCTAGCGGAAAGTCTATGATTTACTTGAAAATTTAGAATTAATAGTAAAAACATTTCACATCGGAAACACTATTTAACAAAGAAGGAATTTTTTAAATCGGACTCCTAGAAGTAGAGGTATTGGCAAAAATAAGATATACATCTACGCCCCCTGGCGTAGAAACCATGCATTATTTCAAGAAGAAAATGTTCCTAAAAGGTTTGTCGATATGAGTAGTATCGGTCAACAAACGACTTTTTTTCAATCGAGATTTTAGGAGCTCATATTTTGCTGCAAATACATCAGAAGCAGAAATTGAGACTTACGCCACCTGGTGGCCAACCATTAAAAAAATAGAAATTATGTGCAAAGGATTTCCCATCAGGAGCTGTATCCGGTGCAGAAAGAATTTTTCAAATCGGATATTTAGAAGCAGAGATATAGGGGGAAACGCAATTTACCCGTACGCTCCCTAGCGGAAAGTCTATGAATTACTTGAAAATTTTGAAATTATATGAAAAACATGTCACACTGAAACACTATCCAACAAAGAAATAATTTTTCAAATCAGACTCCTAGAAGTCGAGATATTGACAAAAATAAGATACACATCTACGCCCCCCTGGCGGAGAAACTGTGGAATATTTTAAGAAAAAATATTCCGAAAATGTTTATTGATGTGAGTGGCAGCAGTCCACGAAAGAATTTTTTTCAATCGATATTTTAGAAGCTCAAATTTTATGGCAAATACATCAGAAGCAAAAATTAAGACTTACGCCCCCTGGTGGCCAAAGTTTTCTTTACCAAAAATTTGAAATTATATGCAAAAGATTTTACATCAGAAGGTGTATCTGATGAAGAAAAAAATTTTCAAGTCGGAGTTTTAGAAGAAGAGTTATCGGGGAAAATGTAATTTACTTTTACGCCCCCTAGCGGAAAATCTATGTGTAATTTGAAAAAGTAACTATATCTAAAATATTCTTCGACATAAGTGGAATCGAAAAATATTTTTTTTTTCAATCGGATGTTTAAAAACAAATTTGTGGATTAAAACTTATTTTTGAATCCGACGTCATCTGCATTTACGTCCTCTAGCGGCGGAATTGCACGTCGTAAAAAATAAAAAAATAAAGGATCATGATTTGCATATTTCAAGCTTCCCAATGCAAAATTAATTTTTCAAATCGGACTAATAGTTGCGGAGATATGGTGGGTACAGACGGATAAACCGATAACATAAGCACGATCTTTTTTTATAAAAGACATGCTAAAAATTAAGTCTGGACATTTTCAGTTTTCTCCAGATATTTCTTTCTAATTATTTTATTAACGATAGTTAAGTCTTGAAACAGAAATTTATTTTGGGCACATTTGGATTTCCGTTTTCACTAAAACCGAAGAAACTACTACAAATTCTGAAGACAGTTATCGCAATAAAATTCCTATGAATGGAATAAATGCTTCTGCAGTCTCTCTCAGAGAAAGTCTGTTGCTTCTCAGAAACGGAAGAAATTATTTTGCTTACACAAAATTTCACTAGAGAGCTGCGCTGTGTCTAGGAAAATGGGTAAGATGTTGATAAATGTTATTGCCTCAATGCAAAAAACCTCAAGGATTCACAGACCTGCGTTGAAAAGACGCTGACTGTGTTACAATAGCTATGCTTTTAACAAACTATCAAATAAATTTTCGTAAACCACGAGCAAAAACACGCTGAGTTAGCTTTGAATTAGGAACACCTACCTAATAACGCGTTGGCCTACATTTCTGTGCAATAACCGCTCGCTGACGCCTAGGAACTGATTCTATAAGGTGTCGAACATCCACCGTACGTGACTGGACCCTGTGACGTGCCTGCACCGCAGGACGCACATGAGATAAAGCCAGATAGCAATGAGAGCACATGTCCGCGTAACTCAGTTGGGAGAGCGATTTACTCCGGAGTGAGGGGACCCGAATTCGATGACCGGCGTGGACAAACTTGAACGTTATAAGCTCTAGAAACGTCATTCATCAAACAGAAGTCAAAAAAGAAAACTGGAAAACTGAAAAAAACAAAACAAGTTACTAAAATCATGCAATGCATTGATTATGATACGCTTTCCAATATATCAGAAATTATTACTCAAATTATGTGGATAATGGCTGTGGAATAAATCTCGCTCCTGTGTCCTGACCTTTGACCCCATTTCGATGATATGCAACAGAACAGGTTCAGCATACCTCAGGAATAACATACTAAAGTTTTGTCGCAATAGAATCAGTTTTACGCAAGTTATGAGGGTAATGGCTGTGGAATAAATCTTGCTTTTGTGTAATGACCTTTGACCCCATTTCGTTGATATTCAACAGAACCGGTTCACTACATCTCTGGAACAACATGATAAAGTTTTGTCTCAATCCAAACATTTTAGGTAAGTTATGACGCATAAAGGCAATGGAATGGATCCCACTTTTATGTCCTGACCTTTGACCCCATTTCGCCCATTTTCAATAGGATTCGTCCCCAGTTAGTTCCTTACCACATACTAAAATTTCATCGAAATCGAACCATTTTTACGCAAGTTATGACGCATAAGTGCAATGGAATATATCCTGCTCTTATGCCCTGCCTGACCTTTGATCCCATTTCACCCATTTTCAATAGGGCTCCTGCCCAGGTGGTTCCCTACCACATACTAAAATTTCATGGAAATCGAACCATTTTTACGCACGTTATGACGCATAAAGGCAATGGAATGGATCAAGCTCCTATGTCCTGGCCTTTGACCCTATTTCACCCATTTTCAATAGGATATGTCTGCAGGTGGTTCCCTAAAACATACTAGAATTTCATCGATATCGAACAATGTTTACGTAAGTTATGATGCATAATAGCAATGGAATGGATCCCGCTCCTATGTTCTGAACTTTGACCCTGTTTCGCCCTTTTCAATAGGGTTCGTCTCTAGGTGGTCCCCTACCACATACTAAAATTTCGTCGAAATCGAACCATTTTCACGTGAGTTATCGTGCGGACGGACGGACAAAGCTGGAGCATATTCGCTTCTTCAACCTACGGTTGGAAAGCGTAAAAAAGAACTTGAAGTAGAAGATTCCGTCATTAACATGTCCGCTGCAGAAGCTCTTTCGATTCACGCTCATTCCGTATAGGAGGATCAGCAATTCTCACACCTCATCACACGAATGTTCAATTGGGTTACCGTCTGGGAAGTTTGGGGGCCAAGACAATGTGGCGAATTTGTTCTTGTGTTCCTCCAACAACGAATTCTGTAGTTATACGAGCCCGGTAACACGGTGCGTTGTCCCGTTGAAAGATAGCGCTGAGGTCCGGGTAAAGCTCCTGCAAGTATGGATGGAGATGGTCGGCTAACAGATCCCTGTAGTGTCCATCATTCAGTGTTTGTGGGATAATAACCAAAAAGGCTCCCCATTCAAAAGCTCAACATTCAAGAACACCACATCCACCGACCTGTTGAGCTCCAACTGTGCAACCAGTTGATAGGGCTTCATGGTGTTTACGCCATATGTGAACTCGACGTAGTGCAGCAGGAAACGGGACTTATCACTAAAGATGACCTTCTTCCATCTGTCGAAGGTCTATTGCCGACGTTCCTTGGCCCATGCGAGGCGTTATTCTTTATGACTGGGCGTCACCATGGGTATCATCGTTGGTTTCCGGCTGTGGAGCTGCAGGCGAGGCAAGGCATGGTGCATGTGGAAATAGGTCAAACTGCACCGCTGTTGTGCTGGTGGGTGAGCAGGGTGACTATTGCTCGTCATTGCTGAGATACCAGTCATGACACCCGATTCTTACTTCTCGGATCAACCGCGCGTTGCTAACTAATATCAGTCCTTCTGTTTGATGTCTGTGCACGGTTAATCCAGTTTCTGCTCTGACTGGCGATCTATAAACTGCCCTGGAAGCGGAATTTTTGCTGCTTACTTTTGGAAGAAAATTATAAGATACCCTAACTTTAAAATTAAGTGAATGCCAACATAACCCTGTTTCCTGTTTAGATGTCCTTTCAGAAAAAAATCTACGAATTACTGAAGTGTCATTATTAAAGCAGTAATGAATTAGTAACATTCTGCCCATTTCTTTTTTGGACTGCAACACAAGATACCCTTGGGCTAAATTTAATGTAAGTACAAAATTACCTCACTTGCTGAAACAATAGACGAAGTACGTTTTCTGAGAGAGACTGTACAAGATTTGTTCCATTCTTACGAATTTTATTGCAATAGTTGAATTCAGAATTGTTATAGTTCTTTCGTGCATTGTGAGAAGGGAAATAAATATAAATTTGCCAAAATAGCTTTTTTTTCAGGACTTACCTGTCGTAAGCTATGTAATTACGAAAAAATCTTTTGAAAATTTCCAGAATTGTTAACAATTCAGCACAAATTTATAAAGTGAGAGAAATTTAAGAATGCGAAAATTAATGTTTATTTAATTACTTTCAAATGAAAAAAAATCATTTTTATTTGCTGTAGCTAAAATAGAATTTAAAAACTGCTGTTCAAGACTGTGTAATTGTGAGGCCCAAAAAGTAGTTAAACAAACGCAGATCTTTGTATTAAAAAAAAAAAAAAAAGAGAGAGAAAGAAAGAAAGAAAGAAAGCAACCTCAAAATTTTACCATAAGTGAAACTCAAAGCATTAACGTATGCAACGAATTTCGAGTTTCTATTACAGATTATTCAAGGTATGCTTGATTATAGAGTACTGATTATTTATTCAACTGTGTAACTGCAACCAGCAAAAGCCAGTTGAAATACAAGAAATCAGATGAAAAGGATGAAGCTTAAGTTTGAAAGTTCAGAGAGGTGTTCTCTCAAAAAGAGGTATTTAGCTCAACAGAACGTTTGCCACCTAATTATTTTCTCCAAGCCGTTAAAGTTGTAAAATTTTTTTGTAGTTATGGCACAACTTGGCTTTCCGTTATAAGCACGGAGAAGTACAAGTATATACTTTTTTCTTGAGTTAGCAATAAGGCCCTACTGGCCCAGAATATGGCGGCCCACCGCGAATTCTTCCGGTATCACGGCGGCCCAGTCCTCACCTGGTTCTGGTACACACTTGATGCAGTAGTACGGGGACACCCAACAAGTGCGGCTGTTTCTGAAATACTGCCACCTTCCCTCCGAGCCCCATTTAACTCGCCACGTTTCCCAATTACTGTCAAACGTTTACTGATTACACACAGAGAACAGGTGTGCACAGTATATAGTAGCCGCATGTGACGTTGTTATCACGTGGTGCTACGTTATCGCTACTAATATGTACAACAGTATCACTCATTTTCCAATGTAGGAGACCCTCTTGCTTTTTAGGTGAGATACCAATCACCTGATGATATCACTCCTGCTACTGCCCTACGTAATAATGGGAATAACCGCCCTTGGCCCGGATGACAGCGGTGAGGTGGCGTGGCATGGACGCAATGAGGCTCTTGAAAGTTGCCCGAGACACACGTGCCCATTCGGACTGCACCAAAGCACGGACGTCCCGGAGATGACGTGGCTGTGGGTCAGCACGTCGAACCTGTCGATCCAAATAGTCCCACAAGCGCTCTATGGGATTGAAGTCTGGCGATTTCCCCGGCCAAGGGAGAACGGAGACATCGCTGTCGTGTTCCTGGAACCAGTCACGAATTCCCTTAGCGACGTGGCACGGCATATTGTCCTGTTGGTAGACACCATCACCACCAGGGTAAACGTCCAACATGAAGGGATGCATGTGGTCAGCGAGGATGAACAGGTAGCCATTGGCGTTCAGGGACCCATCCAGTGGTACCAGCTGTCCCAGGTCATACCAGGAAAACATCTCCTAGACATGCACACTGCCACCGCTGGCCTGTACTTGACCGACAAGAGTGACTGGATGTTGGTTCTCGTGTATCTGACGCCGTATCCGCCACCGTCCGTCACTTCTGTGGAGTAGAAACCTCGATTCTTTGGAGAAGGCAACCGTTTCCCACTCTTCCATCGTCCAATGACGGTAGTCCCATGCGAACTGCAGGCGTCGTTGCCGATGAACCTGGGTTAACATGGGCGCCTTGACGCAGCGTTGACTCCACAGACTCATACTTAACAGGGTTCATTCTACTGTTATCGGGGACACGTACCTGGATTCTCCAGCGCTCATTTACGTAATCAATTGATGCACTGTTGCGCGCCGATTGCCCTTTACCAGTCGACGGAGGCGATGTTCTCCTCTGGGGTCGATGTCCAATGGGGCTCTACAGTTATGACGTCACGAGGTACTCGGTGTGCCAGCTGTCCATTCTTGGTACACCCTTACTACAGCACCTCGCGAGCAGCCCACGAAATCTGCTGTTTCTGGGATGGTTCCACCCTTGGCGCGGTAGCCGATGATCATTCCTTTTTGAACGTCCGTCAAATCACTACCTCTGCCCATTGTGCTCACATAACGCACTATGGCTCATCTGTTCGGACCGGCCGCTTATATCTCCGTGTGGTCGACCTTGTCACGTGCATTCTGTGACGCGACTGGGCGGGTACACTGTGATTCTGGGGGTGGTCATATTATTCTGATACGACCGTGTATAGGAAGCAAAAACTGTTATCAGGACCGTAGCTACCAGGAGGAAAGGGAGTCTGGTTGTCCTCTCGAAATGGTTGTACCAGGAAAGTAAATTCATACTCTGAGGCGCATAAAAGACTGTAATGCATAAGGTGTGAATACATTTACTGAAAATTGTAACTTAAAAAGAAAGTTATGCACTTCAGAATTTGTTTTTTTTTAAGACTTTAGTTAGCTGCATACAGTATTCCGCGCAGCTAACCAAGGTACAGAGTAACCTACACTGTGATATGTTAACCTCACATATGATGAAAGAAATTGTCCAAAAACAGTGGATGTAGGCTAATGTATATACACTCATCGATAAAAAAATACTTGCACCCAGAAGGACGTGTCGGATTGCAATGCCATTCGAGAGAAAGGTAAAGGTTATCAGGAACAATAAATGATTAAACATTGAGACTGATACGGAAAATATTTATCGAGCTACACGCCAACAATTAGTGTCTCTCAGTATGGCGTTGTGCCGCTATGTTTGCTCAGACAGCATGACAGACGTTTCAGCATGGAGTTGTACAGGTTCCTAATGTTGTCCTGCGATAAGCCATCCCATGCAGCTTGAATCTTCTCACGCAGTTTCTGCAGATTGTGCGGTAGGAGTAGAGTGTTGATAGCGCATCCAGTAGCATCCCAAACATTTTCAATCGGCAATAGGTCTGGCGATGCGGCTGGCCGTGGCAGAATGTCAGTGCCTTGAAGGCAAGCTCTCCAGACAGCATCAGTATCCGGACGAGCATTGTCCTGTTGGAAAATCGCACCTGAGTGAGCGTTCAGAAAACGTAGAGCCACTTCTTGCAGGACCTCATTATCGTAACGTTGGGCTGTCAAAGTGCCTGTAATGAGCACCAAAGGTGATCTGGCATCGTAGGTAATTGCACCCCACACGATGACACCAGGCCTTCTGGACGTGTGACGCTCGACAACAAACCGTTCATCTTGACGCTGACCCCGGTGCCTTCATACACGGATTCGGTGGTCATCTCCTCCAACACAAAATCGGGACTCGTCACTGAAGATCGTGCGGCTGCCATTCTGCGTGGCTCCATGACAGTCTGGCACAACACCATTGCAGTCTTTGGCGACGATACAATGGTGTTAAGGGCAGTCGTCGTAACGGTCTGCGTGCGTGTAGTCCTACGTCCTGCAGCCGTCTTCCAATGGTGCTGGCACTAATCGGACGATGCATGGAGAGCACTACTGCTCGCTGAATGTCCGTAATCGCGGCTGTTGGGTCACACAGCGCATGTCGGACAACCCATCGGTTCTCTCTCTCCGTGGTTCGTCTAGGTCTCCCCGACCCTTCCTGTCGCTGCTGCGTGCCTTGTTCTATCCACTGCCGCCAACATCGTTCTATGATGATATCCGCACGACCGGTATGGCGCGCAATACGGCGATAATACCATCTCGCTTCCCGGAGCCAGACGATGCAGCCCTCTCGAACTCCTCCAACTGCTCGAATTACTCCCGAACTCTTTTCTCCGAGGCATACTTCACTTGCAAAGGATGCAACCAACACAACAGCGTGAGTCAGAATGGCAAGCACGCGCAACGGGATGACCTCATATAGCCGGTCAGGCACAGCGCTACGACCCCTCCTTGCTTGCGTCACATGCGCTGCCGAGCGTGATACTTGAATCATTTGCATGTCTCACGATGCCAAACCTATCCACCAAGTTTGATTCTTGTCGGTTGCTTTCTTCCGGGTGTAGCTATTTTTTTGACGATGAGCGTACACTGTAAAAAAATTACTGTAGATTTTACGGTTTTAAACCGTTTTCCAGGGTGCCAACACAAAACCGTAAAATCTACAGTTTTATGCAATGTTGGAGCAAAACTATAGCTTTGCTCCAACACAATCAACACATTCGTTCCAGCCAAATTTTTGTATTATCGTGATTATTTGGACTGTGACTCGCTCCAGCCAAATTCTGTGCTGTTTTCTTCATTAAATGCAGTGTTGGAGCACAGCTATAGCTTTGCTCCAACACTGCATAAAACTGTAGATTTTACGGTTTTGTGTTGGCACCCTGGAAAACGGTTTAAAACCGTAAAATCTACAGTAATTTTTTTACAGTGTATGTAAAAAAAAAATGCCCATATGCCTAACGTCCATGACCTTTCCAACACGCCACAGGGATGAAAAGCTAACTAGATATTTGAGAGCTTTCTGAGAAAGTTCCTTTAAGCGTTTAACCTTGAACAGAATTTTTCCAAGCCCTACGCCGAAAGCATCTCCCTGTTATTATGTTCACTATCTAATACTCAATCCTCCTGCGTTGATTTGTTTTTCGTTCCACATTTCTGCTGGGTGCTGTGGTGTCGGCGTTCACATAAAGTTTTAATTTTACTTGATATTTGCAACCGTTGTCTCTAGGATATTTACGTAGTTTTTAATTAAAAGTATGTCAAAAACAGGAAGTGAGATTTTTAAAGGATATTACCTCTTTCCTGTAGCAAAGGTGCACGAAAGTAAAAACTGCATACTATTTTGAGCGGAAGTGAGAAACTTTTGAACTCGAAGGGGCAAAATTTCAGGCCTCGCCCTTCCAGGCAAGAAAAACTTGCTCCGTTCCTGACGGTTAGCAAGGACTTTTGTTTTTTTCTTATTTAAGCTGGAAGAATTCTAACACAGCTGAAAATATTACTGATTGGCAAATTAAGCCATCCGCATGCGTATAAAAGTTAGGAAAGATGTTTTTGACTCAGCGTTCGGTCACCCAGAGAATTAATCCTCCACTAGATGACGTTCGTGGCTTACGAACTCATTTTCTGGTTCTGTTTGCAACGCTTTCTAGTCATTTTCCATTAGCGTTGATGAAGTGTTTGTGAAGATTATTCCTTAAGCTGGATATGAAAGAGCACGACGGCGTGAAAGACTTCGCGGTCGATGAGACATAATAAAGCCAAACTCCGTAAATGTAACCAACTCTAATGTTGTTGTGTGTGGAATACGCTCCTAAGGGTAGATGACGCATCATACGTATTGAAGGAATATCTTGAGGGGGCGGGGGGGATGAGGTTTCCAGACAAAGAAGCAAGATAATTCAAAAAGGTCAATAGTTTCCGCATATAACTTTTTTTTTTTGCTCACATAATATTCTAGAAGCTACTATTTTGTGAAGTTTGGCATGAACGTGTGCGAATATTTTTTATTAATCATTTCTTCCGAAGGTGATTTTATACGCTTTGCTCTCGTGATATCTGAAGTAAAAATATCCACGCTGCCTTTCGTATTTTTTTCGGGTGTGGAGGAATGGGGGGGGGGGGGGTGATGAACACCATAAATATCTCTGAGGGCTATAAGGAATCATTCATCATTCGTCTCTAATTTGGGGCCAGAGGTTCCTGGGAAGGGGGCTGAGAAGATGAGGTTAATCATGTCTCATCAGCAACTCAAACCCAGGCCCAGCTTGGGGCTAGTCAGAAACCGACGCCTCTGACCACTCAGCCACCGGTACTGCTCACGTCGTCTGTTCAAATTTTGCTGTATTTCCAAAAACTTGAATAAAGAATTTATTGAGCAAGACACTGAAGGCAAAAACGTGAAAGGGATCGAACCGTGCTCCTTCACTCCGAAGTACGTTGCTTTTCCAACTAAGCTACACGGGGGGAACGTATCACTGCAGATTTATCGTCTTGACACCTGCATTACCACCGTAGTACGTCACAGAAATCACGATTTTTTACGTTGGAGATTTCAGCATTTCTTTATTTATTTCTTTATTTATATTTTTGAAGCACTAGGGGCTGCGCCTCTAGGCTCGCTGCGCTCGTTTCCAGAGTAGCGCTCGGGCCCTGCAGTCCGATCTCCGAGTATATATCTTGAAATAAAAACTGGAAAATTCATATAAATTTGATTTTTTATTTCATGTCTAAACAAATAAGGTTTGTTATTACGAAGTTTCAGAGTTTTTTTACTGTCGTTAATTTTTGGAAGGTCGGAATTTTGTCGTTTGAACTTATAGCACTTACTAAATTTACCACTAAGGAAAACAAAAGCGGTGCAAAAAGCATTTCCGTAAACCGTTAAGGTGGACGTCAAGCAATTTTGCTTCCTATACTTCCAATGGAAAAACTTTTGTACACATTTCCTTCACAACTCCTGTGTTCCCAAGGATGAAACTTTGAACATCGATTAAAATAACTTCATATTATTACTAGGAATACTTAATATTTTCTAAAACATAACCATAATTATTATATATTAAAAATCAATAACTTCTTCTTTGGTAGTGTTAGAACCAGAAAAAAGAAGGCGCGACCTGTACTTTGATGACGTCAGTAGACAAACAAATGTTGGATTGCATAATTATGGTTATGTTTTAGAAAATATTAAGTATTCCAAGTTATAAAATGAAGCTATTTTAATCGATGTTGAAATTTTCATCCTTGGGAACGCATTAATTGGGAAGAAATTGTGTACAATTTCTTCAGTTGTTTAAGATGGACGTCAAGTAGTTTTTCTTCCTATACTTGCAATGAAGTTTTTTCATTGCAAGTATAGGAAGAAAAATTACTTGACGTCCATCTTAAACAACTGAGATAGACCATGAAAGAAATACGGGATTACGCCATATAATACAAATTTCGATATGAAGGTTAGCATACCCGGGTGTTTTCTGGCGGATTCGAGTCCCGCTCCAGGACGATGAAAATTTTCAAATTTTCAGATATTATCTGACTTACCATCCTTGTCACATTTACGCCAAAAATCAGATTGTCATTTTCGGGATTTGTATAACTGAGATAGCTTTACCAACAAAGCATATGCATAACAAATTCTCTGCGTCACCATAGCAGCAGGTCACGGGACCAGAACGTTCCTCTGTGGTTATCGTGAAGACTGACAAGCCGTTCGTTTCTTTCCTTTGCGTGTTTAAAAATTGCTTAAAAATCAGAAAATGACTTTTTCTTATTTTTTTTTTTTGTGTCAAAAAGTGATGATAGTTGTAAGTTTATGCTGTAAAAATTGCAAAGCCTTATGATTTATAGTTTGCCATATATCCGTTTTTTTTAAATGGATCCCATCGCGAAATAGAGAATTTTGAAAAATTTAGAAATTTAATTTCTCGTAAACTAAATCTAGATACAAAAAAAGGGCGACGAGGTGCAAAAATTCGGCCATGGCACTACATGCCTACAAAGTTTCGTGGTTCTGTTGCTGTTAGTATATCCGGAGCGTGACATGATATCTCTTTTTTGCTTACCTTAACTTTGAAATACAATAGCTCTTGAAGTATCGCCAGAACCGAAAAACGGTTTATTTCAGCGTGTTTTCCAAACAATTCTCTACAAACGGTGTACATTTCGTATTTTTGTGTTCAAAACGTTTTGCGCTGCGAGCTAAGAAAGCAAGAGTGTGGCAAAATTTCTATAACAGCGGCAGCAACAGCAGCGGCGGCAGTTACTTTTTTTTTAGATTAGAGAGATTTTCTGGACACACATGTATAATTATGGGCTTACTTAATCGATCTACCCGTCCGTGTGTGGACAAGAACTTTTAGAGGCCTCATGGAAAAATTATTTTTGCATCGGATAGCTGTTACGATGTTAGAGATTACTCATAGATTTTTTCACTTCTGCAGATAAAGTAAATGGCGCAAGTATACAGTTCCATCAGGAACAGTATCGGAAATGAATAATAATATATCTTGCGTAGACAGAGGTAACTGTTACAAAAATTACATTGACGTGTCCCTGGTTTTAAAATTTTTCCACTAGGGTCAAAATTCTCGCCAGGAAGACTGAATAATATACTACGTAGAAAAAAGTGATTGTACTCTTTAAGTAAATAGAAAAACAGCCTGGTAATTACATCAGTAACGAATAGGTCCCCCATTTGCAGAGATTACAGCAGTTACCCGTCGAGTTAAACTGTCAACTAATCCATGGATTGCGGAGAGCGGGATGTTCCTCCATTCCGCCTTGAGTACATCGACAAACTCCATTAACGAAGGAGGTCGTGTTGGTCTTGACCTCATCCGTCCTTCAGTGTTCATCCCATAGGTGTTCAATGGGATTGAAGTCCGGACTATTTTTCCTCGTAGCACTCCATTGTATCCCTAAAGACATGACAAGTGGCATTGTCGTCTTGGAAGAAGCAATCGTCTTGTCCGTAGGACCGGCACAATGTTGGAAACACTGAGTTATCCACGATAACTCAATACAGCAAGGGTACATGTTGCCATGAATAACAAACAACCTTAGATCCCCACCGTACCAGTTGCAACAGCCCCATACCATAAGTCCACCGCTTCGGTGCTTCACAGTCCGCACTGTACACTCTGGAAGCAGACGTTCTCCGGGTAACCTCCAAACCCAGACACGTCCATCCAATCGGAATAATGTGAAGCGTCGTCGCTCCATAACACTTGCCGCCATTGTTCCAATGTCCAGTTTTTGTGCTATTGACACCGTCGTAGCCGCGTGGCTTTATTGGTCTTTTTGATGTGAGGTTTATGGACGGCTGTTCCGTCATGATGCTCGAGTGCATGGACCTCCCTTCGAAACGTCTTGAGGAAGACCATAACATCTGTGACCATCAGGAACTCACGTGCTATGGCTTGCATTAGTCGGTATCTCGTTTTGCTGATCTTCCTCTCCTCCGGCCCTTAGGTTGCAGTTTCGCGGGTTTTTTAGAAGGAGATGAATTCCTGTAATGTCCGGTCTTTTTCTTTTTTATTGATGACAAAGCCCACAGTCGATTTAGCGTCCTGTCTGATACTCACCCCTTTCCTTCATGTGTAGCAACAAGAGATACGATTATCGTTTCCTGTACGCCAATTAAAGACATTTGTATATACAGTCAAACCTCGATTTAAGGTGGACGTCAAGTAATTTTGCTTTCTATACTTCCAATAGAAAAACTTTTGTACACATTTCCTTCCCAATTAGTGTGTTCCCAAAGATGAAAATTTGAACATCGATTAAAATAACTTCATATTATAACTTGGAATACTTAATATTTTCTAAAACATAATCATAATTATATTAAAAATCAATAACTTTTCCTTTGGTGGTGTTGAAACCAGAAAAAAGATGGCGCGACCTGTACTCTGATGCCGTCAGTAGACAAACAAATGTTGGATTGCATTACCATTGGAAGTGTAGGTAGTAAAATTACTTGACGTCCACCTTAACGAACTTCAAGGGACCAACAATCTTGTACGTAAAATCGCAGGATTCCCTAAATCGAGGAAACCTTTCGAATGAAACATTCAAATTTAGCTAGTGTTCACAATAGAATACTTAAGCAGCTATGTTCTCTTACTTTCAGTGACTATGTTCTCTTTCGTTCAGTGACTATGTCCTCTTTCTTTCAGTGACTAACTTTTCCAGAGCTACCTGTGTTCATCAAAACTTTTTCCGTAAACGAGCTGTGTTGTTTAATTTGATCTGTAGATTTAACACTAAGAAGAAAATAAAAAAGGCAATTTGGCTAAGAATTCCAAAGGTTCAGGAATGGGTTCCTACCATGTATGTCTCTGACTTCACAGAGTGTTGCTATTCTGTGTGTAGCTGAAAACAAGAATCCCCAGGGTACTCTAGATTTCCTCCCCCATACCGCCTTTCATTTTCCAGCTTCCCACACATGCAAGACAACGTTGCGCTCCTTTCCAATTTGCTGGTCATTTGCTTTTCCCTGTAAGAAGCTTACGCTTGATAGTCGGAAGAAAGGCGAATTGATTTAGGATTCCGTCAAGCTGTGTCGCAGAAGGTGTTCATTGAAACGCTGGTTAACTGCATCTGCAAAATTTTCCTGTTACGCGAAACGCTCTTTCCAGCTGACTTTTAACGTGAAAATGCTGGTTAACATAGTTTGGTGGTTTAAAGGAAAAATAAAAAATGTTCGCTAAACTGAGGAAATGTGTTCGTTAAATCGAGAAACGCCAAGCATTAGTTTCAATGGGGTTTCGCCCGGACCACAAAAAATTCGTTAAATCGCAGTCCGTTAAATAGGAGTTTGACTGTACCAAAATTGATTATACTCTGTCTTGCTCTGATTAGCATTTGTAATTTGCCTCGCTTACAGTTTCCGTGAATAGAGTTTGTCTTCTTGATAATTTGATAAAACCGCTCGACGATTGACGAACACCAAGAAATGAGGACCGCGAAGTACGAATAAGACGGTGCATCAACTGGTGTCCGGAGGGGATAATCGCCGAGGCCACGAAGACGCCACTATATAATTGTATTGAAGCGTTTAGTTAGAGATATTCGGAAATGCTTAGTTCACTTTGCAGGTACTATGAGCAACAAGCCAAACCTAACCTTACGTCTTCAACAAGTAGCTTAAATACTGATGCTTCTACAGCAACCAAAACAATATATTTTATACTGTGACTTTAACTCGTGCCGATAACTACATACATGAAAAACTACCGAAATGACGCGATGATTATTTTAACTCTAATGTTAAAATATTTAATATATACATTTAAAAGATGATATAATAAAATATGTACACACGTGAGATCTTTCGGTATCCAAAGTGGGTCCCATCTTCAGATGCTGTTAAAATTCACCAAACGAATGTGACAAGCACTGTGTTATTTATATAAGACATACAGTCGTGATGACGTAACTAGTATAAAATGGGCTTAACCAATGAGAGTTTGGGACAACATCTGTTGTTGATCAAACATAAAAGTGATAGGTACAGTTTATTGATTTATTAATACATAACCCGACAACTCAAGTACGTTTTCCACGGTATGGGTATAAATTCTGGTAAATTATCATTACATGCTGTATTCCCATATTTCATAACGTACAAACTCTCAACAAATCTTAAAGTTGATCTACACTGCTGGCCACCCAAAATGCAACACCAAGAAGGAAGCATCCGATTGGACTGAAATTCGCAGCATGCGTTGCCCTCGAGAGGACATGCAAACGATTAGCATTGCAAGGCATACGCAAATCATGTGCGCCCGGCACGCCACCTAGAAGTAATATAAGAAGAGGGCACAGAAGGCGGGGTGTAAGTAGTGGAAGTGTGTTGTGCTGCCGGACCTGTGCGTGGAAAGCTTCCTGATGCCTCTTCGCAGAATACGGCAGTCATTCCAGCACGTTTCGGAGTTCGACAGAGGACGAATAGTGGCTTATCACGACAGCGGTTTATCGTACCGAGACATCGGCGCCCGTCTGGAACGCCATCCAGCCACAGTGAGACGAGTATGGATTCGGTGGGTGCAGAAGGGACGGACGGACCGACGTGAGCGATTGCCACAGCCGAGGCACACCACCGAACAAGAGGACTGGCATGTTGTGCGGCGGGCATTGACGGCTCGCACCGCCACATCACGGACGTTAGCGCAGGAATTAGGGTGTGTTGCGCAACAACCTGTGTCAGCACGTACCGTTCGACGTCGTCTGCAGGAGCGGGGACTTGTCACACGGCGCCCACTGCTCCGATTACCATTGACGTTGCACCACCGGTGTGTGCGGCGGCAGTGGGCCGTTGAACGCCGCACCTGGACTACGGAATGGCACGACATTGTCTTCTTCGACGAATCTTGCTTCTGCCTGCAACACCACGATGGTCGGATCCGCGTGTGGCGGCACCGTGGCAAGAGACTGTATGACGCCTGCATTATGCACCGCCATAGCGGTCCGTCGCCTGGCGTTATGGTTTGGAGTGCAATTGGATATGACACCCGCATCCTTCTGGTACGTATCGCCGGTACACTCAACAGCCACCGCTACATCTCCGACGTTTTGGAGCCTGTAGTCCTCCCTTACCTGCAGAACCTGCCGGCGGCCACGTTTCAACAGGACAATGCGCGCCCGCACGTGGCACGCATCGTGCAACAATTCTTCACGGCCCACCAGGTGTCATTGCTGCCGTGGACCGTCTGTTCTCTCGATAAGTCGCCCATCGAACACGTCTAGTCGCTGATCGGCAACCGAGTGGCCCGGCAAGCACAACCCGCGGCTACGCCTGATGAACTGTGGCAACGTGTGGTAGCAGCCTGGACCGACATACCCCTAGCCCACATCCAAAGCCACTTTCGTTCGATGCCGCGGCGTGTAATGGCCGTTATTGCCAGCCATGGGGGCCACACGAACTATTGATGTCTGCGTGTTCCGCAAGTCGCACGGGCCTGTAAGCTCAGTCGTTTCATCTTTGTATCTGTTGTTATGTGTCCAGTAAATCTGGCTTTGCTATCTCGTGTCCTTCTTGGTGTTGCATTTTGGGTGGCCAGCAGTGTAGATTTTGGTGTGTTGAGAATTTTAATCTCGTTCCAGGCAGGAAGATAATTACTTGGGTTTACAAGTCGTGCTAAAGCTGTGGTTGTATCTCTATTTTTAATATTTTTGATAATTTACCAGAATTTACACCCATACCGTGGAAAACACGCTTGAGTTTGTCGGGTTAGGTATTAATAAATCAATAAACTCTGGCTATCACTTTTATGTTTGACCAACAACAAATGTTGTCCCATACTCTCATTAGTTAAGCCCATTTTATACTAGTTACGTCATCACGACTGTATGTCTTATATAAATAACACAGCGTTTGTCACATTCGTTTGGTGAATTTTAACAGCATCTGAAGATGGTACCCACTTTGGGTACCGAAAGATCTCACGTGTGTACATATTTTATTATATCATCTTTTAAATGTAAATATTAAATATTTTAACATTGGAGTTAAAATAGTTATCGTGCCATTTCGGTAGTTTTTCATGTATGTACAATATATTTTTACAAAGACAAACCCATATTTCTGCAACGAGGGTTGTAGCGAAAGTAATGCAAAAGTGGACATAACTTTTTTTATTAACCGCCAGAGGTCGTTTAATCTGCATATTTTGGTAGAGTACATCTTTCTCTATACAAAGGTACTACTTAACACAGTCTCCATCACAAGCGATGCACTTGCGTCATCGTTGAACCCAACTTTCGAATCCTCTTTGAAATGATTCTGGTGTAGACTGTTGTATCCACTTCCTTACAGCAACTTTCACCTCGTCTGTGTCATCAAATCGTTTTCCCGGAGACTGTCATTCATTGGCCAAACAAGTGGAAGTCGGAGGGCGCCAGCTCTGGGCTGTACGGTAGATGGGGGACCACCGACCAACCTGATATGCTGGTCGCCTAATTTGTTGCTAAAAATGTGTGTGGTCTTTAATTGTCATGGCAAATGTGGATCCTTTTCAGATTCTTGTTCGGTCTCTTCTTCCTTATAGCTTCTCTAAGCTTCTTGAGTGTCTCAATGTACCACTCCCTAGTCACGGTACGACCACGTTCGAGAAAATCAAGGAGTGTGACACCCCTGTCATTCCACAAAACAGTCACCCTGACTTTCCGAGCTGATTGCTGCTCTTGAACATTTCAAGCCATGGTGAAGAGTTGTGACGGCATTTTATGGACTGATTCTTCGTTTCCGGATCGTAAAGATACGCCCACGTTTCATCCTCTGTTACCAAATCGAAAAAAAAATATATGTCATCATTGGCTTGAAATGCTTCCAGCAGATAAGAGCAGACTTCCACCCTTCTCTCCTTCAAATCGGGTGTCAACCGCCGAGGTACCCACTCTGCACACACACTTTCCGATACTCAAAGTTTTCCACCATCTTGTGTGTGGCATTGTGACTACTGTCCAGTTGTGCAACAATCTCACGGATTATGACTCGTCTCCCAGCGCGAATCATTTCATCCATTCGCTAATGATTCGCGTCAGTGGTCGCCGATGATGGTCTACCACTCATCTGGTTTCCGCTTCTTTAAACTACTTCATCCATTTGTGCACATTGCTATTGTCAATGGTTTCATCTCCGTAAACATTCTGTAGCCTTCTGTGGATGTCGGACAGCCTGCACCCTTCATTCGTCAAGAACTCAATGACGGCACGTTGCTTCTGCGTGGAATCCGTTATTTACTTTCAATGAAGAAAAAAGGTTACTATAGAGAAAGAGTTACTCTACCAACATGTGCAATCTGAACGACCTCTGTCAGTTAATATAAAAGTGATGCCCACTTTTGCATTACATTCGAACAACCCTCGTATTAATCTGTTGAAATAAATTGCTTAAGATATATTCTTGCCTTATATTTTGTAAATATTGAAAATTTTAACAATACGTTTTTTTATATTTCTTTCCTCTGGCAGGTCAGCCATAGTCACAATAAACTCTACAGTTGGTGGTGGAATAGCAGCACTTGTTTTTAGGTAAAAATCTGATCAACGATTTTATTTAGTTGCGATTAATGTTTCATTATGACATCATGAATATATTTTTTGTAATTTGTAGAAAGTGTTCGCTGTTCCTTATTTCTGCAACTGTTTAGTAACTGTGTTTTATCTTTTATATGCCGCTTTAAAATACGTATATCTCACTGCTATTTTAAAAATAATTCCTATTATTTACTTCTTAACAGGGCCCGACTTAGGTCAGTCGAGGCCCTGTGCACATCCTATGTCTGGGGCCCCCACGATTAAAATTTTCAGTCATACAGTCAAAAAAGATATTTACTGGTAAATATTTTTTTTGCAAGCCGTTTTTCTAGCTGTAAAAACATTAAAACACATCCCACATGCTGGTCAATTTTATAGCCAGTGTGGCTTGTAATAGACGAGCACTTACACTGCTTGTACTTCCCCGTACCCGCAGAGCTTACAGCTGTAACATTAATTACTCTGGAATTCTTTTTTTGCTTTATAGTATTATTTATGGAAACAAATAACTATCCTCCCAGATATAATTTAAAACACCTAATTTACCATAACATTATCTATAATTTAAAACACCTAGTTTACCATAACATTATCTATAATTTGAAACACCTAGTTTACCATAACATTATCTATAATTTAAAGCACCTAGTTTACCACAACATTATCTATAATTTGAAATACATAGTTTACCATAACATTATCTATAATTTGAAATACCTAGTTTACCATAACATTATCTATAATTTGAAACACCTAGTTTACCATAACATTATCTATAATTTGAAACACCTAGTTTACCATAACATTATCTATAATTTCAAATACCTAGTTTACCATAACATTATCTATAATTTCAAACACCTAGTTTACCATGACATTATCTATAATTTAAAACACCTAGTTTACCATAACATTATCTATAATTTAAAACACATAGTTTACCATAACATTACCTGTAATTTGAAACCCCTAGTTTACCATAACATTATCTTTAATTTAAAACACCTAGTTTACCATAACATTATCTATAATTTAAAACACATAGTTTACCATAACATTATCTTTAATTTAAAACACCTAGTTTACCATAACATTATCTATAATTTAAAACACATAGTTTACCATAACATTATCTATAATTTGGAACACCTAGTTTACCATAACATTACCTATAATTTGAAACACCTAGTTTACCATAACATTATCTATAATTTGAAACACCTAGTTTACCATAACATTACCTATAATTTGAAACACCTAGTTTACCATAACATTATCTTTAATTTAAAACACCTAGTTTACCAAAACATTATCTATAATTTGAAACACATAGTTTACCATAATATTATCTATAATTTAAAACACCTAGTTTACCATAACATTATCTATAATTTGAAACACCTAGTTTACCATAACATTACCTATAATTTAAAACACCTAGTTTACCATAACATTATCTATAATTTGAAACACCTAGTTTACCATAACATTACCTATAATTTGAAACACCTAGTTTACCATAACATTATCTATAATTTGAAACACCTAGTTTACCATAACATTACCTATAATTTGAAACACCTAGTTTACCATAACATTATCTTTAATTTAAAACACCTAGTTTACCAAAACATTATCTATAATTTGAAACACCTAGTTTACCATAACATTACCTATAATTTGAAACACCTAGTTTACCATAACGTTATCTATAATTTAAAACACCTAGTTTACCATAACATTATCTATAATTTGAAACACCTAGTTTACCATAACATTATCTATAATTTGAAACACCTAGTTTACCAAAACATTATCTATAATTTGAAACACCTAGTTTACCATAACATTATCTATAATTTAAAACACCTAGTTTACCATAATATTATCTATAATTTAAAACACCTAGTTTACCATAACATTATCTATAATTTAAAACACCTAGTTTACCATAATTTATCACACACATTGTGGGATAAATTATTCCAACACTCCATGTAAATTATTACAACAGTCTTTAAATAAAGTAATGTCAATTAAACGTTTTTGTATTTTTATTTATGTAAAAATAAACCCTTCATAGTTATGAATATTGGTTCACAATTTTTGTTCTCACAAGCTAATATTAATGATAAAAATATTTTTTAGCAAATTCTACATGTTTGTTGTATAATAAATATACTGTATTGCTCCGAATATAGGCTGTTCCCATTGTATTTTGATTGTTATAAATAAGGGTGAGATTAAGATGTTACACTGACCGATCACAACTCAGCGCAACATTTGAGCTTTATTATACGAAATAATAATAATTTGGTTTCCAAAATCTCATCCTAAATTTTGAAACCGAACCGTATAATAATTTCGTGCTATAACGGAAAATATATTTTGGTTCTGAAAAATTATACTACTATTAAGGTAGTTTGGAGGCCCCTCCAAATTCTGAGCGCCTGTGCACGTGCAGAAAACAGGCCCTGCTTCTTAACACACAACATTAAATAAATAGCTAACAGCATGATTTGAGATTGGTTAATAGGTATTTATGATACTCTTTCTGTTTCGAATTTTTTGATCTACTTATTTTTTACAGTGTAGGAACGCTCGTAAAGACCATACTCCGTCCTGTCCGCTAATAACTGAAAATAGTTTTCTTACCCCTTGATGACTGCAGGTGTTTTTGAAGGTGGTCCATTAGCATGGGCGCCCATATAGGTAGGCAAGAGGGAACATTTACCCTCTCCTGAAAGTTGGACTGGGCCCTTTCTCTTCTTTGAAGCTACTGAAGAAGTCTTCGTGATAACACTAATGCTGATTACGAATTGTTTCTGCAGTAATTCTGAATACGGGTGTATGCAGGAAAAATAGGAAAAACGTTGGGAATTTCCGGTACAAAAAGTGGAAGTGCGCAGTAGAAAATAATAAGAAATTTCTCATTGCATGTTAGAGAAGAGCGTAAATACATAGAGTATGTAGAAGTATGAAAGGCAAAGAAATGAAAAATACAAGGAAATTGAAAATGATTCATCCGATTCCATTAGATCGTAGCTCCGTAATAACCAACGTAATAATAGCGTACCACACATTAAAATGAAGAGGAACTAACCGAATTAACGAATGCAACCGCTAGATGGCGCAATATAACCCGTGTATCTGCACCTGGGCGAAAGGCTGTCATTGTGAGAAATGTCATGCAGGAGGAGATGGAGGACGACGAATTTGATTCAAGATTTGTGTTTAGTGACGCATATGGGGCACGAAAACCCATATGCAGTAATTGAAACTGTACGCGATTTGGTGGACTTCTAGTGATTTTGCTTCCTATACTTCCAATGGCCAAACTTCTGTACACATTTTCTTCATAATTAATGCGTTCCCAAGGATGAAAATTTGAACATCGATTAAAATAACTTCATATCAAAACTTGGAATACTTAATATTTTCTAAAACATAACCATAATTAAGCAATCCAACATTTGTTTGCCTACTGACGTCATCAATGTACAGGTCGCGCCATCTTTTTTCTGGTCTCGACAATACCGAAGGAAAAGTTATTAATTTTTAATATAATTATGGTTATATTTTAGAAAATGTTAAATATTCCGAGTCATAATATGAAGTTATTTTAATCGATGTTCAAATTTTCATCCTTGGGAACGCATCAGTTGTGAAGAAAATATGTACAGAAGTTTGTCCGTTGAAAGTATAGGTAGCAAAATCAGTAGACGTCTACCTTAAACAGCAGGGGTTAGAAAGCCTCTGCTACCTTAACGAACAGCTTCTTAACTGCTAGATTGGTAGCTGTGGGCACGACGACAAGGCGCCCTACAGGTGGCCCGATAAGTCTCCGAACCTGAACCTTTGCGACTTTTTCTTATGCGGGTATGTTAAATACAGTGGCGGATCTAGAGAAAAGGGCGCGCACCATTCAGGACCAAGGAAAAGCTTCGATTTGTTAGGTTTTAATAACTGAATAATTTTTCGTGAAAGAAAGTATTACTTAAAAGTATATTACTTTCCTTAATTAATTGGAAGAATTTATAGACATACTAAGAAAAATATCAGAAAGGTCCCCAGTTATTCCCGACACTTGCGTTCCCCCTCACGAAAATCCTTTACCTGCCCGTGGTTAAGGATAATGTGTATGTGCCATCATTTCACACAACGCTAGATGAAACCAAAGTTGCCGACCAGCTGGCGCAGTGGTCTAAGCGCCGGCTTATGACCATTCGCCTGAGAAGGCTCCGGGTTCGAATCCCGGTGAGGCATGAATGTTGAGTTTGTCTTACGCTCTACAGTCATTGACAACAAACATGATTGATCACGTATGGCAGGAATCTGATCATCACCTCGACGTAGATCACGTGAGCAACAGAAGTATCATAGAACATTTATAAGGTACGAAAATATAATTTGGACATTTTTTTTACGCTTTCCAACAGTAGGTTGAAGAAGCGTATATGCTCCAGCTTTGTCCGTCTACGATAACTCGCGTAAAAATCGTTCGATTTCGTTGACATTTTAGTATGTGGTAGGGAACCACCTGGGGACGAACCCTATTAAAACTGGACGAAATGGGGTCAAAGGTTAGGACATAGGAGCGGGATCCATTCCATTGCCCTTATGCGTCATAACTTGTGCTAAAGTGGTTCGATTTCGGTGACATTTTAGAATGTGGTAGGGAACTACCTCGGGACAAACCTTATTGAAATTAGGCGAAATGGGGTCAATAATCAGGACATAGGAGTGGGATCCATTCTATCGCCTTTATGCGTTATAACTTACGTAAAAATGCATCTATTGCGACAAAACTTTAGTGTGTTGTTCCGTGATATACTGAACCGGTTCTGTTGAATATCATGGAAATGGGGTTAAAGGTCAGGGCACAGGAGGGAGATTTATTCCACAGCCATTATCCTCATAACTTGAGTAATGGTTTCTGGTATATTGGAAAACGTATCATAATCAATGCATTGCATGATTTTACTAACTTGTTTCTTTATCCTATGTTTGTTTAATCGCTGTATATGTAGAACTACATAAAATACAGTCATTTGAAATAGGATGAATCATTTTGAATTACCCTGTATATCATCTTTTGCACCAGCAGGTTTTCATTATTACACAAAGATCTCTCGAAACGTTTCCGAAAAATTTGTCTTTAGATTTTTTTCATTCTTGATGACCAATTGGGTTACCTTTGGAAATTCGTGTCGCATGTGACACAAGTGGAAAAATTACACAAAAAAACGACAAAGAATTTGCCTCATTGTTCTAACACGCTGCCATAATTTCATTTATTCATCTTTTTGTTTATGAAATTGTTGCATCCTCCTGTTTACAATTAAATTTATGTGTTGAGAGAGTGGTAAAAACTGCCAGATGACAAGAAGACAAAATGCAAATTTACATATAGTGTTTGTATACAGTGAAGTGCCAAAAGTCATGAGACAGAAGTATGCAAATTTTTACCCGGCGCTGCCGTAGTATAAAGGCTTCGACGCACGCCACGATTTTTATCAGTTGCGAGGTGTGTCAGGTAGAACAACCGCCTGTAGGATTATGGCAAGCCGACGTCAATTATCGGAGTTTGAACGAGGCATGGTAGTGGCAGCCAGGCGGATGGGACATGCAATCTCCGAAGTTGTGCATTGATTCAACATTTCTCGATCCACGGTGTCTCGTGTGTACCGAGAGTATCTATCTCATGGAACGCATTATCACCCATCGTGGACACCGCAATAGCCGACAACGGGTGTTGAATTACCATGACCAGCAGCGTCTAACCCGGATTTTCCATGCTAACAGACAAGCGACGCTGGCTGAAATAACATCCACATTCAATGCAGGGGGTACCAGAGACATATCCATCGAGTCAGTGCGTAATTTAGCGTCAATGGGGTATGGGATCAGACGACCCACAAGAGTGCCTTTGTTAACATCAATACATGGGATACAGCGATTCACCTGGGTACGGTAATTGGACCCTGGAAAACTGGCAACACGTGGCGTAGTCCGATGAGTTACGCTACCAGTTGTTACGAGCTGATGGTAGGATTCGGGTGTAGAGCAGACCGTATGAGGCCATGGACACAAGCTGTCAACAAGGCACTGTGGAAGCTGGTGGTGATTCCATTCATGTGTGGGGTGTCTTTGGGTGGCAGAGTTCGAATCTTCTGGTCCTCGTAAATACGTCATTAATCGGTAAACGCTTTGTTGCTCTTTTGGATGGCCATTTACAGCCCTTCATGGACTTCATGCACCCCAACAACGATGGAATTTCCCAGGCGGACAATGTGCCATGTCACCGGGCCCAAGATGTCCAAAATTGGTTCAAGTAGCATTCTGGACAGTTTTGACGGATGGTGTGGCCACCACGTTCGCCCAACATGAACCCAATAGAGCACTTATGGAACGTGGTGGAAAGGTCCATTGGCACCCAAGATCCTGCACCTACAAATACCAGGAAACTGTGAACGGCTGTTCAGACGGCATGGCTCAACATCTCTCCAGAAGTCTTCCGGCCACTTGTGGTGGAAAGGTCCATTGGCACCCAAGATCCTGCACCTACAAATACCAGGAAACTGTGGACGGCTGCTCAGATGGCATGGCTCAACATCTCTCCAGAAGTCTTCCGGCCACTTGTGGTGGAAAGGTCCATTGGCACCCAAGATCCTGCACCTACAAATACCAGGAAACTGTGGACGGCTGTTCAGACGGCATGGCTCAACATCTCTCCAGAAGTCTTCCGGCCACTTGTGGTGGAAAGGTCCATTGGCACCCAAGATCATGCACCTACAAATACCAGGAAACTGTGGACGGCTGTTCAGACGGCATGGCTCAACATCTCTCCAGAAGTCTTCCGGCCACTTGTGGTGGAAAGGTCCATTGGCACCCAAGACCCTGCACCTACAAATACCAGGAAACTGTGGACGGCTGTTCAGACGGCATGGCTCAACATCTCTCCAGAAGTCTTCCGGCCACTTGTGGTGGAAAAGTCCATTGGCACCCAAGATCCTGCACCTACAAATACCAGGAAACTGTGGACGGCTTTTCAGACGGCATGGCTCAACATCTCTCCAGAAGTCTTCCGGCCACTTGTGGTGGAAAGGTCCATTGGCACCCAAGATCCTGCACCTACAAATACCAGGAAACTGTGGGCAGCTGTTCACACGGCATGACTCAACATCTCTCTAGAAGTCTTCCGGCCACTTGTGGAATCGATGTCACGTTGAGTTGCTGAACGTCGCCGGGTTAGTGGAGGTCCTACACGATACTAGATACGTATCCCATGACTTTTGGCACTTTAGTGTACGTTATTCGTGTTTACAATTTCTGTTTCCTTCCTCTTGAAAACTAAGCTATGGGCGCCCTTTCACTAATTTATTCATGAATTTATTTTGAAAATGAGATCGGGGTGTTTTTATGGGCCTATTGACGATTCCTTTGTCATAACGTGTTTAGGATTAGTTGAGGTTCTGTGATAATTTCTGTTGTGTTGAAATACTTCCAGTTCCAATAATGAGCACTATACGTGCAACATTAGAACTACTGTTCATTCAAAACAAAAACGATCGGTGCTTTGCCACGGTACATATGTATTCATAATCGTCAGACTTCAGAAATAATAATACTGTTACGCTTGAATTACTTTTCAGTAGTTATTTATTCCTGAATATTCATACGATGACAAAAACGCTAAATTATATTTCACTAATCGTAGATAATAGGGCAGATAATTCCCACAGCACGATGTAATAATCTCCATAGGCAAAAGACACACATATTACACTTTATTATGCTTCGTTAAATACTTTAAATGCAATTTTTAAAAATGAAGGTTAAAAATCATGAGACCCTTCAGGTCCACCTTGGACTCATCCTCAGATGAATGAAACAACAATCTGGGGAAGAGTAACAAGTATACCAGAGTGGTAGTCACGTGATGTGACATCTGTGCCAATGGGACAGCGCAGCAGAATTTATTGAGTCAAATGGCTATTATCTACGATTATTTGTTTGCCCGAAATTTTGATGTTGACATTATATTTCACTAGCAGAGAAAACGAGAACGCATTAATCATAGGACGAAAGAGTTCTTAATTAACACTGTCTGTCACCATTTTGGCGTATTTATCTTTTTGCAGCTCTTTAAACTGTAAACTTACCGTGATTTATATCCTTATAGCAGAGGTGTCAGGCATTCTGGCTTTCACACACTTTGGCGCAACACAAAACAAGAGAAAACATAAGATTACATCATCGCGCTACTTCTTTTAGAAACAACAATTCACACACAAATCTTTCTTTTAGAAAAGCAACAACACTAGAAATGCTTCTCCACTGGTGTCATAAAAACATCGTGCAAGGGTTTTCCCAGCATTATTTGCAGCCAGAAGCTCTGCATCCATGAGAGCGAGTTCGCAAACAAACGCACGTGCAGGTGGGGCGATCAAGGGCGCGAACCACCAACATTTCCGGTTCACCTGCCAGCTTCAAAATTCACTTTAGCAGGTGTGACGTATGCTAAATCTCTTAGTTTTCGTTTTTCACTGATATAAATTGTGGTTGCCTCTCGTTATGCTTCCTACACTGAACGTCACGTCTGAATTTCCATTAGTTTTTCTCTTTTAGCCTTATGACTGGCAGTTCGTCAAGTCACGCTAACTGATATAAATACAAGGACGATGCAACGTGAAATGACAAAGTAGCTACTTTGCTTACGTCAGTGTTTACAGCTTCCATGAATGTGTTATATTGTACGCTGTCAAGTGTGCAAACGTGCTACAATTTGTAGAGGTGATAAATCTTCAAACTTCGTCATGACGAATCTTCAACTTCCTCAGGAAGTAATTCAAAGATCTGGTTTAAAGGGACATTATTAATCGTGTGATCTGTTGAACATTGAATCATTAAAAAAAATGAATATTTTTTTGGACACAATCACTTTTCACATAAGGCACAATGTATACCAGATGCAGTGCTGAGGTGTCGCTAGACTAAAAACATTGGGGGGAGGGGGGGGGCTGAACAGATCTTGATTTAAGACTAAGAACATTTATGGGGAGCAGAGCAGAGCTTAATTTTTTTTAGTGCCCAGTACTCCATCATCTTCCTTTTCCGTAATGAAAAACAATAAATCTGTAGAATTGTAAAGTTCACAATGCCTACTTTTAATTTAATCGCGTTTTACAGTTAAAATAATTAAATTAGCTAGTTTAATTTCTTTTACAACCAATGTGTAATCCTGACTTCTTCAGTTTTATAATTAATTTCAGAGCAGCATTAATATTTTTTTAATGTTGAATTTCCCTATCTCGGGTGGGCTTTTGAGTTTATGGAGAAGGCCCCCAGTTGCTTTTTTGTTGCAGTGAGTAGTACGTATTTAGCAATGTTGAAGCGGGCTCGCCTTTCTTCAGTTCTGGGATATTTTTATTAGTGGCCTTCGTTAAAACGAGCAACAGATTCCATACGCAGAGAGTTTTTTTTTATTGGAGGTTTAACGACCGCCGTGAGCAACTCAATGGGCTATAAGCAGTCGCCCGTCCCTAATTTAGGGTCACTGGTTCCAGGGAAGGGAGAGATCCAGTGCCGTAAGACAAGACACAACATCCATGCCTCACCGGCGATTCGAACCCGGACCCCTTTCGGACGAATGATCAGAACTTCAAAATATCTTTATTGCCATAAAACCATATAAACAATATTTACAGTAAGTTCACCGGGAACACTTGCCATTTTGGCATATTTTACACGGAAGACAAAAAGACTCAACAAACATACAGTATTGCGAAATTACAATGACAGAACACAGAAACGAGATCAATTTAACATTCTCCGTCTACCACAGAAAGCCAAAAAAAAGAAAGCACCAGGTAATTCACAATAATGAACATTAAAATTAAACAAAACACAAAATCTGTAAAACTGAACATTGTCAAAGGCCGCACAAAGTTAAAAATATTTAAGCATGTCATTCATGAAAAAAAAAACATCAAGCCAGGAAAAAAAAAAAAACCTTGCTCGTAACATATACTGTTTTTTTTCTGCCAGGCTGTAAAACTATATTTTACGACAGACATATTAATTCATTAAGAATCATGAACCAAAATAAGCGTAAACCTTAACTCTAAAAAACCTGCTTAAAGCGGGTACGCTGCTTCTAATACAAAAATAGGCTCTTCTGTCTGTCTGTAAGTACCTCAATATTACATAAAAGAAAAATATCGCTAAGTGAGACTATGAGCAACATAATTCGCAACAAAAAAAAAACATTATACATACGAATCAGTTTCACTTGAAAACAAAAATCATCTTCTTCTCAATCTATAAACACAGACGTTTTTCATCAACAAGTTGCGGAAAAAGTAGGTGAGTAAAAATCTCGTAGCATTAGATGCAACAAACAAACAAAAAGGACTCATCATTCAGATGTGATAAATACAAAAATTCAATGTACAGGATATATTGCAAATGTTGCTAAATTCAATGGGAAGAATCGTAAATTAGAAGTACAGAAAACTGCATGACATTACAACAAATGAGCATTACATTATCTTAAAGAAACCGTCATTTTCATAGAGAGAAAGTACTTATTGCTAGACAAAAACTAAATAGCTAAATTAGTCTGTCACTTTAACAATAGGCTTGCAAAGACAAATACTACAACTGAAAAAAACTTCAGACATAGTAAAATTCTTATTAACCACTATGGGTTCGATAATGCAGAAAAAAAGACCATTATGTTATCGCTAGACAGTGCAAGCAACTTCAAGCATTCAATTTTCCCCAACAATAAATACAAAATTCAGTTATAAACGCGAATGATTAGGAAAAACCTTAACAGCACATGACGGTGCAACGTAATAACATAAAATACTCTCACGTGACACTCAATGAAGCAGAACAATTCATAAGACACTAACTTTATGAAATTGAACAGAGAAACGTAACTAGGTAGTCAAATAAAACGACATATTACCCAACAGTAATTTATGGAAAAAGAGGTTATGCCGAACACTTCGTCGGGCAACTAACATGCGTAAATATACAAAAATACTCACAACATAGTGCAAAAAAAACCCCAAAAAACGCTCCAGTACAATACGAAGGCAGAGATCGGACCACAACAAAATGTCGTGGACGTTACACGGTTAGTGTTACAATACCATTATTCGTATTAAACCAGATATGACTTGGGGACCACTTAGCATGAAAACTGTCAAGACTGTTACTCGTCTCTGCAGTATCATACTCGACCTGCAATATCGCAGTCACAGACTGACGGTATCTGCGACAAAGAAAACGTCTTGCCACGTTATAACGTCTAAGGGTAGGACAATCGACACTAATATGATAGTACTGATAAATTGTATATTTTGCTTGCAATATGAGAAAAATGCATACAGAATTGTGTGATGAAGCAGATGGGTGATGTGAGCGAAGAACATTATAATGAAACATGGTATGTAAAGAAGCACAAACATTCTGAAGCAAAAGAAACATCAATGAAAACAAAGGCTGTAAAAACAAGCACATCGAGTAAGAGTGAAATACATCTCCCTCTGTATTGCAAAAATAACATAGTGACGATGTAAGATGCCGAAAACGATGAAGGGTGCGTGGGGTTAATAAGCGACTATGTAGATGTAACCAATGGATATCCCTTGCCTTTGGAGAAGCCAAGGCGGTTAGTGGATCACTCCATGTTGCTGGCACTTCTGCCTCTGGCACGGAGGGAATCTGCATTGGATCTGTAAAATATGTAATGAAATGCCTATAAATGAGTTTAGCAGATACTTGATGTGGAAGAAACGGCTGGTCATCTAGATAAATAAGGAACGGGAGACTGAGTGAGGCTGATGAGTTCTGAATAAGTCCATCCTGATTGGCAAGTTGTGGGTAGAGTCTCTGAATGCAAATCTGGATATGCCGAAGTTGAGCACGATGAACAGGGGTATCTGCAAACAAGGGAGAAATGCGAGAAAGAGGTTTCCAAAGGAGATCAATGTCAACGAGTTGAGAGACCTTCACAACTCCACTGGCAAACCATGAGGAGTAGTGAAGGTACGAAGAGGTAGAAGAGTAGATAGCAGAGGAGAAGAAGAGGGGTTCTGCAAGGAGGTCATTAGTAGTGGAAGGGGGAGTCGGACAGGATTCAGGGAGCGCCAAAGGGTAAGTGCAGACTTGTAAGTGTCAGGGAAATGAGTGGGAATGAATGGGAACAGGTCCATTCGCGGAAAAGTTTGAACTGTAAGGTGGGGACTCCGGGGAAGAACAGAGTATCGATAATGGTTTGCGTTGAAGAAAGAGGCGTTGAAAAAATCTTAAGAAAGTTATGAAGATGAAAGGCTTGAAATTTTCGAGTGATATCAGCAAGAGAGAGACCACCATACGAAATCGGAAGAGAAAGCGTGGAGCGATGCACCCAATGAATAATATTCCAAATGAAGTCCACAAAAGTTCTCTGCAGATGATTCAGCAAGAAAGGTGGCGGAAGGTGAGCAATCCAGCTGTGAAACAATTTCGGTTGCACAAACACATTTAGTAGCATTGCCCGACTAAAAAATGAAAGAAAGGGTTTGAGCTGACGGAGAGGCGCAAGTCTTCGATTAATTCGATGAACGAGGGGGTTCCATGCTGCAGCAGCAACCGCCTCCGGTTTTCCGAAGTGCACACCAAGAAATTTGACTACGTTGGAAGACCATCGGGCACCCCACGGACGGTCACCACGGGTCGCCCACGCTCCCGTCCATAAACCTGAGCATTTTTCAGTGTTTAAGGCTGATCCAGAAATTACGGCATATTCGTTATATGTTGATAATAAGATTCCAAACGAAGATTCTGTTCGTAAAAATAACGTCAAGTCATCGGCATATGCAGTCAAGACAGTATGATGGTGCCGGGTGCACACAACTCCACGGGGGACAGAAGAAAGAAGTCGGAAACGGAGACAGATTAGAAGAGGTTCAAAACAGAGTGCAAAAAGTTGACCCGACAGGGGACAGCCCTGCCGGATACCGTTAGAATAAGGGATAGCAGAAGTAATAAAAGTCGAAGTACGAACCCGAAAAAAAGAGTTTGAATACAGATTAGAAAGAGCCTGGCAGAAGAAGGAGGGAATCCAAAGCGTTGAAGGACAGTAAAGATATAAGTATGGTTAATGGAATCAAAAGCCTGTCGTTGATCAATATTAAAAATAGCAAGGGGTTCTGCTAGCTGGGATGCGAGAGTGTTAAGATCGCGGATCGTGGTAATATTAGAAGCGATAGAGCGGGTGGGAACAGTGTAAGTTTGGTCAGATGAATTAAATAGGATAGAACAGGATTCAGACGGAGTGCGAGTAGTTTAGCAAAGATTTTATAGTCGGTATTAAGTATAGAGATGGGTCGCCAGTTAGATAAAATACCAAGATAGCCAGATTTAGGAATAAGGCGAAGCAGAGCAAAGCTGAAAGCATTGGAAGAAGAACTTGAAGACGAAAAAAGGAAAGTATAACAACTGAGGAGAAGTGGCATGAGATAAGGAAGGAATGTTTTGTAGAATTTTAAGGAAAGCCCATCCTCTCCTGGTGAGGAACGATCATTTAAACTGTAAATCGAATTGCGGATTTCTTGAGGGGTGATCTGAGCATTTAGAGAGGACACATAGCATTCAGGAACTTGCGGAAGGTCTTGCAAAAGTGGTGCAGAAGAGGCTGGCTGTGTTAATGTACGTTGAAAACGTTGGCTATAATACGCATGAGTTTGATTACATATAACATATGGGTCAGTAGTTACTGAGCCATTAGAGAGTGTGAGTTGTACAATGGTATTATTTTTTTCCTTCGTACCTCGAGGGAACGGAGACTGCGAAAAGGATCTTCTTCGAATATGAGAAATGAGTATTTCAGACGGGTCAGTACATTTGAAACAGAGGCTTGAAGACATTCTCGTAATTTCGTTTCAAGGAGATCATAATCCGATGAGGTTCGTGGGATTCGCTGAAGCGCGCGCCGGAGACTGTCCACAGTCATATTACGCCGGGTTCTGATAGTAAAAGAATATTTCTTCGCAAAAGCTACAACAGATTGTTTTGTCGAGATCCACAGAGCCGCTGGGTCGGAAACAAAAGACAATTGAGTAAAAGCTTGAGTGATAATAAGAACAACTTCAGTATTAAAATCAGGATCTTGAAGACATGAATCATCTAAAGACCAAACACTCGGCCGTGGAATACCAATAGACTGAAAACAGAGGGAAAGAATAACTGGCTTATGGTCTGAAGAAACAGAAGGTGCGTGATTGACTGAAATAATAGACGGACGAATAAAACGGGAGACATAAAATCGATCAAGTCTGGCTGCAGCACAATTTAAATGAATAGGGGGGTACCAAGAAAACTCTCGTTCAGTTGGGTGTAGATATCTGAAGGCATCTTGGAGGTCAAAGTTGAAGACAATCTGAGAGAGCTGAGAAACTAAAGAATGACGGCTTTCATGTGAATTATCTCTATCAACGTAAGGTTGAAGTGTACAATTAAAATCACCAGCAAAAAGAATAAGGTCTGAGGGAGGAATATTCGCAAGAACGGCAGCAACATGAACCAGGAGATCAGTAGCTTCATTATTATTTTGAGGTACATGAATATTTAATAGATGAATTCGACTGGACTGAAGGCAAAACGAAATACATTGAAAAACTCCCAGGCGGCTCTGGGACTCGACAATATTCTGTAATATAGAGTGAAATCGGGAATGAAATGCTATTGCAGTTCCGGACCCAACATGTGTCCTGTAATTATGATAAAAAACATAAGGCCAGCGGCGCCAGCGAGCAAAATTGATTCCTGCCGAACAGTTAGTCTCTTGCAACATTAGAACATCCGCCTTTAAAGGTCGGACATCTTCAAAAACCAATGCGTTTGCTGCTGACGCCGCTAAACCTCGGCAGTTAAAAGAAACAAATAGTACCTTAGAGTTCATTTTGGTGGCTGCAAAACCCCTCAACTCGTTTATCAAGCATTGTTAATAAATAACGAATACGTCGACAAAATAAGTGCACTTTTGGTGTGGTAGTCGAGTGCTTGTGGAACAGTTCATGTAAAAAAGATAACTGTGAAACCAATTCCGGCACTTTAGACAGATTTTTCTGAATGCAAGGAATTTTCATGATGCTAGTTCTCTTAGGAACCGCATACAGAGAGACTAGTTCGAAGTAAGATAATGGCGTAACTGGCACTTCTATATCTTTAAGATATCTATCAAAGTCTTCCGCACACTCTGGATATGGTTCAATATCAGAATGTGTCGACGTGGTGTCACTCAGATTATCAGGTATTTCCATGTCAACCTCCTGATAGCTCACACTGGTTTCAGGCTGTTTTAGGGTTGAAGTGGAAGAGTTGCTTCGTTCAAGACTCGGCGACTGAGAGGGTCCACCAGAACGTGTCGCTTTCGAGCTGGACCTGGTTTGTGGTCGACCTCTTTTTCTTAGGAGATGTCGGGGTCAAAGGTCTCTTACACGTAGTTGTAGAAACTCGTGTTCCCCCGACGGTGGCAAGGCAGGGTAATCTTCTAATGGATAACCACTATCAGGTACTTCCACAGAAGGGGATCGCTGAGCTGCAGAGTTATGAATAATAAGACTCTGAAATGTGCTGTCTGTACTCAACATAGCATCATCTACTGATTCCAGGTTTGGTGTCCGGGCAACTGACGGCTCAGAACAGAATGATGACTCAACGGCTCCAGGATTTGAAGTAGAATTATTCTGCACATTTCTGTGAGGACACGAGGTCAACCGATGCCCTTCCCTTTACAATAAAAGCACTGCATTCCTGCAAATAAGTCAAACGTGTATTTTCTTGAGTCTGTAATAACCTCAACGGAGGTAGGCCTGTCCTTCAGAGCCTGTTCCGTAGGGAAAATCACCCTATACTGACGACGTCCTCCTTGCACATAGGCATAGGGGGTGTTTAAGCCTGCAGCAGAGAGAAATTTTGTTGTACCTACTACTCTGCCGATGGAACTAAGCGCATCTACTAATAGTTCATCAGGAAGTCCCGAGGGAACGGGTGTCAGAGTGACGGTAACAGGGCGCTGAATAGAAGGTGTCGGTTGCAGATGCACAGTACCAATGTCTACACCACATTGAAGAATTTTTTCAACAGCAGATTTTAGGGTAAAGCGCACTTCGATTCCCCCACCAAAACGGATGGCTGATTTGATGGATTCTCTGGAAACAACCATTGAAATTGCATCCAGGTACCGAGGGATTGGGGTGTCCTTTAGGGCAGGAACATAAACAGTGAAAGATAAATTTTCTGAGAAACGTTTACCTAGAACAGAGTCATCCGGAACTTTCAGTCGTAAAACTTTATCCACACGTGTAATCGTATATTGAGAGTCTATTGAAGCTGCAGAAGGTACATTCGCAGGACGGACAGCAGTCGCATAGGTGCTGAGAGGGGGTGGGGTGGGCCCTCGGCTCTGACCCTTCATGCACAATTTGTTCCACAACACTTAACACACTTTCCGAAGAATGACAGATCACAGTGGAGGTATCCATTACTGATATATCCTGGGAAGCAGACACACTGGTCGTTGATATAGAAGATTCGAGTAGAATAGGCACAGAAGCATCAGACGTCGACTTAGACGCTGAGGTCGTAATCATCTTGACTACTAACACAGAACTTAAACTAAAACCTAGTGTTGCGGCTTGCAACACTAAAAACAAAAGAACCCACCTTCAACAGTATGCTTGAAGGCATAGGTACTCTCCTTGAGTAACCTTGTAACACTGAAGTGAGTAACTGACCTAGTCACCCACGTCGGTGGAAAATACACCAAAAAATAAAAATAATAAAGGCTGTCCCAACGAATTTGTAGGTTCAACTTAAGCATACAACATTCACAAAACTAAATAACATAAAACCTAACAGGAAAACTCCCAAAAACAACTAATATCACTCAAAGTGCAGGAGCACAAGTAAACGTGACCGCCCGATCAGAAGCCATCGCTTAGACCACTGCGCCACGGTCACCAGAGAGTATGCAAGCCAACGTTTTAGTTGTACAGCCCCAACAGTTAAGCAAAGGACAGAGTAACCAGTGGATTCCATATGTACTTTGCGTGCTGGGTGAGTGAGCTGGTTTATTGGGTAGCAAAACCACGTGGTACCAGTCTTCGAAACACAGCATTTTAAGTTAAGGGCATTTGAGAGCAATAATGAGAGAGACGCACCGCAGTACAAGAAAATTAGCTCTGCAACACAGAGCACGAGATCCAAAATCTCTGAGCTACCAATTGATCTTCGCGTGTACCTCGTGCATAGAGTGTTGGAAACTCTTGGAATTACTCAACCCGGAAAAGTACCAAAAAAAAAAAAAAGAAATAACATTTTTAGTCGCACTACACAATTGACGATACGCAAGACGTATTCTTAAAACCAATGCGGCTCTTTACGCGTCCTTCTATACCTTAAAATGGTCAAACATAAGAACCCATCGAATCGAACCAGCGCCTCTCTGATAGCGCTCGAGAATGCTAACCACTACACCACCCAGAACGACCAAGTTTCATGTTTCCGATTAATTTGAATATAACCATCACAGGTTTCGCTGTTCGAAGCAACCGGCATTCATATATAGCGAATCTGGAGGTTTTGAATTCTTTCCTGTGATTGCCCGGAGGCACAGAATATCAATGAATGCAATACGGAATTACACCATTGTACAATAAAAATTTGAATGATGTGATTCCATTTATTGGTGTAAACATGACATAGGTGTTAAGTCAGAAAATATCCATTTGCCTCGACTAGCGAATACTGTGATGGTTGGATTCAAATTAATTGGAAACTTGAAACTTGATCGTTCTGGGTGGTGTTGTGATTAGCATACTCGGACGCTATCCAGGAGACGCGGTTTCAATTCCCGCTCCGGGACGACAAAGTTTTCAAATTTTCGGATATTATCTGACTTAACATCCTTGTCATATTTATACAAATAAATGTATTCACGTCTTCCAAATTTGTATTGTACAATGGTGTAATCCCGCATTTCATTCATTAATAAGTTTGTTATTTTTGCTTTTGTCTTGTCTATTTATTCATTTTGTGCAGTGATTGATTATTGATGTACAATAAATAACAATATTAATAACCCCTACATAGTGTAGTATTTTTTATCTTAGACGAAAAACTTATTTACAGATTACTGTAAGAATATTGAGAGTCTTTAGCCTCTCCACCCTGACATAGCCTAACGACAACCCAAGTGTAGTAACCTTTGGTGCACATTGCAAAACCATTGTGCAACACACAAATCGGCAATAAAATCGAAGCTGCATCCTTTCGTAACAAAGATCTGGGCGATGCTTTTCTTTTTCAGAAGCCTCAGATGTGTCTACATGTCTCAAGTCTGCACCAGCTGAAACAATATTTGCCGAATGTCTTCGAATGTAGGCGTAAATCGATTTCAGAATCGCGACTAATTCCGCAAACTCCATTGAGAAGACACGTTCATGTCAGCGAAACTTAACTCCATGAATCCGAACTTCTGTATTTACTTCATTCTCGTGTATGAAGGAAATGCGTTTAACAGTGACAGACGCAGGGAACTTTCTACCAATTGATCAATGAGCGCCGAACGCCGCTTAAAACCCATTTTCCGAAATATACCGAGGCCCGCTGTGCAGTGGCGTAGCGTGAATTTTAGCCCCCCTCCCCCTTACCACCACAAAATATCTTTAAGGCCCTTATAATAATAAAAAAAAAACGAATAAACTGAATAAACTGAAGCGCCCGCTTGCTGCTTGCTACTGGATACTAGATAGCTGTGTCCCAGGCGTATGAATTCTTTTAGTACTCACATACAGTATTTGTTTGTCGATGGCTTCTACGTTATGTCTGCACTGACAATCAGAAATATCTGGTCCTATATCGCAACCTCCCGCCCCCGTGGCATACCCCCTTCCTCTTTTTGCTCTTCGTCTATATGGCTCTCAAGGCAAAACGCCTCAGCTCTGCTGTAGTAGTGAAGTTCACGTTATTTTTTAGTTTCATGACTCATAAGTTTTGCTCAGCTGTCATTAAAAAATACAGATAGCCTCAGTTCTGATTTAGCCGTCAGTTTGGAACTAAGGACTACGACTTGCAGATCGAAGAGTTGAAATGATAGTCAGGTATGGTTTCAAAGCGTTTATTTAATTTGTTATAGCCAACATATGTCTATGATATGAAAAGTAGTTTACATAATTTTTTCAAATATGGCTGGATACATTGCGAACACAAAGCAGATCGATACACGAATTACACAAATTGGTGCTGTTTTCCTGGGCTTCTTATATTCCTCAGGACTTGCTTTTGCCTCTCGTTTTGATTTTCTCCACTTTTGCTTGCGTTCATTCTACGAATTCCGTGGCATTGTCGAAAATGTTAATCCGTTCACACGAAAACAATTTTTAAAATTTTTAGTTTAAGTCACTGCGATATGTTCTTTATATATTTGAATAGATCTCGTCGAGAGCTTTAAGACGATACCGCGCACAGCCGTTTTGCACTCACGGTTGTCCAGATAAACCGCGATATTGTCAAAAAGAAACACGAAAACAATTTTTAAAATGTTCAGTTCAAACCACTGCGAAATGTTCTTTGTATATTTGAACAGATCTCGTGAGATACCACGCACAGTCATGTTGCGCTCATGGTTGCCTAGATAGCCTGAGTTAAACACTGAGCACACCCAAAGATATTGCATCATTAATTTCTTTCCTTAACTTCTTCAATGCTTCACAGTACATCGTAGCGTTTATCATACTCCCTTTTACCATAAAATCTGTGTACACCGTCCTCTCACAGTAAAAAAGACCGTTGCTATCACTTTTCCGGCAGACGGCATGACTTTAAATTTTTTTGGAGTTGGTGAGCTAGGGTGTTTCCACAACATGGATGCCAATCTGTTTTCGGGAGCGAGGTGATGCATCCACGTCTTATCACCGGTGACGATGCTGTGAAAAATCTGTGCCTTCTTCAGAATAACGTTGCAGGAACGCAAGATTGGACGCAAATCGTTGATTTTTCTGCTGTTCCCTTAAAGATCGTGGAACTCATCTTATGCAGACTTTTCTGAAATGCAGGTGCTCGTGAATGATGGCGTGTACACTACCATATGACACTCCCAAATCTACGAAAATTTCATGAATTTTAATGTGGTGGTTATCCCTAATCAACAGGGACGTCGCAAGGGGTGCGGGAGTCCATCCTGAAAACTGCCTTGCCCATCCTGAAAACTGCCTTGCCGCCCCGGTGGCGCAGTGGTCTAAGCGATGGCCTCTGATCATTCGTCCGTAAGGGGTCCGGGTTCGAATCCCGGTGAGGCATGGATGTTGTATTTGTCTTACGGCACTGGCTCTCTCCCTTTCCTGGAACCAGTGACCCTAAATTAGGGACGGGCGACTGCTTATAGCCCATTGAGTTGCTCACGGTGGTCGTTAAACCTCCAATCGCCGCCCCGGTGGCGCAGTGGTCTAAGGCGCTGGCCTCTGATCATTCGTCCGTAAGGGGTCCGGGTTCGAATCCCGGTCAGGCATGGATGTTGTGTTTGTCTTACGGCACTGGCTCTCTCCCTTCCCTGGAACCAGTGACCCTAAATTAGGGACGGGCGACTGCTTATAGCCCATTGAGTTGCTCACGGTGGTCGTTAAACCTCCAATCAGAAAAAAAAAAACCTCCAATCAAAAAAAGAAAACTGCCTTGCCCATCCTGACCTCGCCCTCTGGCGGCAACAGCGTGTAGACATAGCTCATTTGCTTAAAACTGTCAGGTGGTCATAATAAAGTGGCCACTCAGTGTATACACTGGTATGTAACTCTTTAAGTTTTAATAATTTTATTAAAATGGATGAAAGGAACATTAGCAAAAATGACTTCGAACTTCAAATACTTTTGCATTTCAAAAAGTGCAAAAAGTTCAAGACAGTTCCATAATTAATGAGTATGTATCCATGATGAGGGGAAAAGGGGGGAGTGCACGAAAACCTTTGCAGTGTATAGAAAAAGGAAAACAAATTCTTTCTTTCAGTGTTTCGTAAATAAAGTTGCTATCTAACTTTCCCCAACAAAAATCATACTCGCCCACCTGTCGCTAATCCTGATTTTGAAGTCTAGCGACGTCCCTGATGATTGGCGCGCGAAATGTGATCAACGAAGTCGAAGGTTTGCCTCGCCCCGGTTCATCTGCTGAATCCGTACGCCCTCCTTCAAACTGCTTACACCATTTTCTAGTTGCCTGGTTGAGATGTTGCCGCTTCTCCATAAACAGCAGACACTTCACGATGGATTTCAGTTGGAATCAAACGTTTTGCCCATAAAAAACGCTCTTTTCCGCGAACTTGCGATTTCGAGTAACACTCCAGGTGCTGCGTCAGAACAAACGACCGTTAGCAAATAAACTACGCAGCACAATTGGGCCAAACTTCTTCCAAAAGCAGACGACGAAATGAGTGACCTCACTTCGTAGCCGCGTTCTTTCCTTCTTTCTATTTCCGACAATCTTCCTCGTGTGTTTCTTATTTTTTGACACGTCCTCGTGTTTCCGTATTAATACGATTGGACGGGCCATTTTTTCAATTATAATTCCGCGGTCCGTTTGCAACTGTCAATCCGCTTCAGGTAGTAACAACCTCTTTGAAACTCTGTTACACCACTAAAAATTGGGTCTACATATTTTGCTGTTGTTGTTTGTTTACAGTAAAGATTTTGCCGGATGTGTAAAGACACAGAATGATAAAAAAACAACAAAAAAAACCCCATGGATAATCGAACAAAACAACGTTATGTTTACAGTTTCTTTAATCCTTAGAATAAATAACCTCGTCAACTGCAACTAACCTTCAAACCAACAGCTCCACATAAAGAAGGAAAATAATAATAAAATAAAAAAAAGGAAAGAAATATTTTGCTGTTGTTGTTTGTTTACAGTAAAGATTTTGCCGGATGTGTAAAGACATAGAATGATAAAAAAAAAAAAAACAAAAAAACCCATGGATAATCGAACAAAACAACGTTATGTTTACAGTTTCTTTAATCCTTAGAATAAATAATCTCGTCAACTGCAACTAACCTTCAAACCAACAGCTCCACATAAAGAAGGAAAATAATAATAAAATAAAAAAAAAGGAAAGACAGGAAAGAAAAAAGAAATTATGAATGTCAGCACTGAAATTTAATTTCTTGTCTTTATTTTGTTGCTTGTTTATTGTACTGAATGCATTTTGGAAGTTTCAAAACGTCTTAACTGATCACTGAATAAACTGTGAAGTATTGTTATCCATAATACTTTTGCAAATCTTCATCGTCCCCTCCTGAATAAAAAAAAATATTCAGTTTCTTTTCATATTTCTTTGCAGTTACGTCATACACAAAAAAAAGTTCATGGTGACTGATATCATCAATGGTATATTGGCTTCCTTGGTAGCAATAACAGGTAAGAGACACTTTTCAACGTGATAACTGAAGTGATTTTTATTTATTTGCTTATGCAATAAAAATACAAGCCCACATAAAAAATATATACCATAAACCCACTACTGGATGAAGGTTTCCCAAGTGTCTTCCACAACTGTCTGTTTTGAAACAGCCTCTTCCATGTCACTGTGGCATATGTTTCCGAATTTCACTCGTCCATCTCTCATGTGGTCTTCTCCTCTGACTTTTTCTACCCGTTGTTATCCAATCTAAAATTTCGCTTGTCCATCGGTGGTCCGTTCTTCTGGCAAAATGTCCCAGCTCATTTCAGAGATTTTACTCTGATTATGATACTTTCCGCTCTTGTAATTTTCCTTATCAGAGAGTTTCACTTTTCTTTCCTGGTTACACCATCTCTCCATGCTTGTTTTAGTTGTCTGCAGCCTTTGTACGTCCTTTTCAGTTAAAGTCCATGTCTCTGCTCCGTGCGTAAAAACGGAAAGAGTGCATTGATTAAAAACTTTTCTTTTAAGAGATATTAGCACAATGCTCTTGGTAATTATAGTATTTCTTCCAAAAGCACTCCAACTAAGTTTTATACGCCGATTAATTTCTTCATCAATAAAACCCGCGCTGGAGATCTGTTGTCCAAGATATAAATGTAGGTATCGGTTATCTCCAGCTTTCCCCCATCAATCAACAAATCTTCATTTCTTTTAATATCTTTTTTTTTCTGAAAGTTCATTTTTAATCCCACTTCTTTTATCCTATCAGGAAGTTCCTGGATCATACTCTGAGACAGAAAGACACATGGGGGCGCAATATTTTGTGGTTTGCCCATGGCGTAAAAATGCCTTGTTACGCCGGGAGATTTTACTTCAGATTTTCCCTCTAAAGTTCTTGAAGAAAATGGCCGTCTCAACAACTTATCTACTGAATTAATCGCAGTCGTCATCAAAAAGTAAAAGATTACGAAAATTTCACAACAAAAAACAAAAATAGAAACGAACAAACAGAATAACGGATTGATCACACAAATATCTTGAGAGCACGGCAACAATCGAATAAGATTTCCTTTTTATTTCGATCAACTACTGCACCCTGTAGGAATTGTGGGTAAAGCAGTTGCCTTTTGCACTTTCCCCAGTTCCGATAGGAGATGGGGATCTCACTGCGTTTTTGTTGCCTATATCGTGCTCAGAAAAGTTCAGCACGCTGGAAGACCCTTGAGGTTTGCTTTTTTTTTTGATTGGAGGTTTAACGACCACCGTGAGCAACTCAATGGGCTATAAGCAGTCGCCCATCACTAACTTAGGGCCACTGGTTCCACGGAAGGGAGAAGGCCAGTGCCGTAAGACAAACACAACATACATGCTTTACCGGGGTTCGAACTTGGACCCTTGCGGATGAATGATCAGAAGACATCGCTTAGACCACTGCCCCACCGGGACGGCGAAGTTTGCTTGAGAAGATTCAAGAGAGTGTGGTATAGGAGAGGTTTGCTTGAGAAAACTCAAGAGAGTGTTGAATAGACGAGGTTTGCTTGAGAAGACTCAAGAGAGTGGTATAGGCGAGCTCTGCTTGAGAAGACTCAAGAGAGTGTGGTATAGGCGAGCTTTGCTTGAGAAGACTCAAGAGAGTGTGGTATAGGCGAGGTTTGCTTGAGAAGATTCAAGAGAGTGTGGAATAGGCGAGGTCTGCTTGAGAAGACTCAAGAGAGTGTGGTATAGGCGAGCTTTGCTTGGGAAGACTCAAGAGGGTGTGGTATAGGCGAGGTCTGCTTGAGAAGACTCAAGAGAGTGTGGTATAGGCGAGGTTTGCTTGAGAAGACTCAAGAGAGTGTGGTATAGGCGAGGTTTGCTTGAGAAGATTCAAGAGAGTGTGGTATAGGAGAGGTTTGCTTGAGAAAACTCAAGAGAGTGTTGAATAGACGAGGTTTGCTTGAGAAGACTCAAGAGAGTGGTATAGGCGAGCTCTGCTTGAGAAGACTCAAGAGAGTGTGGTATAGGCGAGCTTTGCTTGAGAAGACTCAAGAGAGTGTGGTATAGGCGAGGTTTGCTTGAGAAGACTCAAGAGAGTTATAATGAATATAGCTTCTACTAAGCTAATTATAATGAATTCAGCTTCTACTAATAAGCTTCTTCTAATGGTTGTTCAAATGGTTGTTGTTTTGTTAATTATAACATGAATAAACTTTCCTGCTAGTAGTGTAGTAATAATAATAATGAACAAGCTTTTAACTGCTAGTAATGTTGTAGTAGTAATTAAGATGAATAAAGTCTTAATGCTGGTTGTTAATAATACAACTAATGAAATAAACCTAACAGCCAGACAGAGGTCTGACAGTACTATGAACTGAGAAAAACGTACTTACTAAGACACTCTTTTATTTGGTAAACTTCTATTATTTATCCACACTCACTTCATCGGTCACACAACTACTAGATATCCGGCTCTCACATAACCGAAGATCTCTTTACACACGAAACAAAGCTCTCACGCACATAAACAACCGCTCTCTCTATACAACAACAGCTCTCCGACACATAAACAACAGCTCACTCTATACAACAACAACAGCTCTCCCTACGTATCGTTGAACGCGCCTATTTATACTGGCTACCACCACGTCATGACTTACACTCATTGCCAGATCTCATTAAGCGGGAGAAATAACATCTCGTTCAGTAAGAAGATAATTTACATAGGAAAATAAAATAACCAGATAGTAAAACTCAAAAGGAAAGTGAATCTAGAGTATACGTTACAGAGTGTGGAATAGACGAGGTTTGCTTGAGAAGACTCAAGAGAGTGTGGTATAGGCGAGGTTTGCTTGAGAAGACTTAAGAGAGTGTGGAATAGACGAGGTTTGCTTGAGAAGACTCAAGAGAGTGTGGTATAGGCGAGGTCTGCTTGAGAAGACTCAAGAGAGTGTGGTATAGGCGAGCTTTGCTTGAGAAGACTCAAGAGAGTGTGGTATAGGCGAGGTTTGCTTGAGAAGACTCAAGAGAGTGTGGTATAGGCGAGGTCTGCTTGAGAAGACTCAAGAGAGTGTGGTATAGGCGAGCTTTGCTTGGGAAGACTCAAGAGGGTGTGGTATAGGCGAGGTTTGCTTGAGAAGACTCAAGAGAGTGTGGTATAGGCGAGGTTTGCTTGAGAAGACTCAAGAGAGTGTGGTATAGGCGAGGTTTGCTTGAGAAGACTCAAGAGAGTGTGGTATAGGCGAGGTTTGCTTGAGAAGATTCAAGAGAGTGTGGTATAGACGAGGTTTGCTTGAGAAGACTCAAGAGAGTGTGGTATAGACGAGGTTTGCTTGAAAAGACTCAAGAGAGTGTGGTATAGGCGAGGTTTGCTTGAGAAGACTCAAGAGAGTGTGGAATAGACGAGGTTTGCTTGAGAAGACTCAAGAGAGTGGTATAGGCGAGCTCTGCTTGAGAAGACTCAAGAGAGTGTGGTATAGGCGAGCTTTGCTTGAGAAGACTCAAGAGAGTGTGGTATAGGCGAGGTTTGCTTGAGAAGATTCAAGAGAGTGTGGAATAGGCGAGGTCTGCTTGAGAAGACTCAAGAGAGTGTGGTATAGGCGAGCTTTGCTTGGGAAGACTCAAGAGGGTGTGGTATAGGCGAGGTCTGCTTGAGAAGACTCAAGAGAGTGTGGTATAGGCGAGGTTTGCTTGAGAAGACTCAAGAGAGTGTGGTATAGGCGAGGTTTGCTTGAGAAGACTCAAGAGAGTGTGGTATAGGCGAGGTCTGCTTGAGAAGACTCAAGAGAGTGTGGTATAGGCGAGGTTTGCTTGAGAAGACTCAAGAGAGTGTGGTATAGGCGAGGTTTGCTTGAGAAGACTCAAGAGAGTGTGGTATAGGCGAGGTATGCTTGAGAAGACTCAAGAGAGTGTGGTATAGGCGAGGTTTGCTTGAGAAGACGCAAGAGAGTGTGGTATAGGCGATAGAAGAGCCACATGTTGTCGCCGTGCTTAGTAACAAAGAGCACGAACGGCGAATAGGAGCTTTGGTAACGTCCGGGCTAAAAAACAGATTTTGTGCCGGCAGCAAATCATATCAAGAACGCTGCCAAAGGGATGCCAGGGTGTGCTTAAACCCAAACTGAAATTTGTCTTGCCCACGCATCTCCAAACGTGTCATTTTCCAGTATATTTAACTTTTAAATATAATCTAGACTTTGGCAATTAATAAATAACTCTTGTGTTTTACTTCACGTAGACCTACGTATTTCCCCCTAAGAAGTGCGTAGTTTATATCTCCAGAAAAGGTTATTAAAATAGCATCCCCTTGGGCATAAAAACTCAATTGTTCTCCAATCTTCCAATTCTTTAGTTTAACTTTCTTTTCCATGTTTATAAGGCAAGGGGGCTAATGAGGAGGGTGGATAGGAATTCACTGAGGGGAAGAGGGGTCACCACGAATTGCTCTGTTTTTTGTATTTTTTTTACAAAATATGGGATTTCAACAAGGAAAATGGAGTCTAAAGTTACACTAGAGCACTTAAGACTGCCTCGGGACAGTGAAAGTGCAGAAAGTAGCTGACGACTGCTTTGCGGAAGAGCAGCGCAAGGCAAAGTCGCTGGCTGGAAGACAGGCAGTTAAGTACGGGGGAGGTATTGGGGTCTGCTTGGCACGAGGTTAAAATTAGATTTAGATAAACAAAAACAACATTTTCTTTTAAATAAATTGTTCAAGAACAGTAATACACTGCTGGCCACCCAAAATGCAACACCAAGAAGGACACGAGATAGCAAAGCCAGATTTACGGGACATATAACAACAGATACAAAGATGAAACGATTGAGCTTACAGGCCCGTGCGACTTGCGTAACACGCATACATTAATAGTTCGTGTGGCCCCCATGGCTGGCAATAACGACCGCTACACGCCGCGGCATCGAACGAAAGAGGCTTTGGATGTGGGCTTGGGGTATGTCGATCCAGGCCGCTTTTACACGTTGCCCCAGTTCATCAGGCGTAGCCGCTGGTGGTGCTTGTCGGGCCGCTCGGTTGGCGATCCGCGACCAGACGTGTTCGATGGGCGACATAGCGGGAGAACAGGCGGCCCACTGCAGCAGTGACACCTGGTGGGCCGTGAAGAATTGTTGCACGATGCGTGCCACGTGCGGGCGCGCATTGTCCTGTTGAAACGTCGGAGATGTAGCTGCGGCTGTTGAGTGTACCGGCGATGCGTATCAGAGGGATGCGGGTGTCATATCCAATTGCACCCCAAACCATATCGCCATGCGACGGACCGGTATGGACAATGAATAATGCAGGCGTCATACAGTCTCTCGCCGCGGTGCAGCCACACGCGGATCCGACCATCGTGGTGTTGCAGGCAGAAGCGGGATTCCTCGGAGAAGGCGATGTCGTGCCATTCCGTAGTCCAGGTGTGACGTTCAACGGCCCACTGCCGCCACACTCGCCGGTTGTGTAACGTCAATGGTAATCGGAGCAATGGGCGCCGTGCGACAAGTCCCCGCTCCAACAGACGACGTCGAACGGTACGTGCTGACACAGGTTGTTGCGCAACACACCCTAATTCCTGCGCTAACGTTCGTTATGTGGCGGTGCGAGCCGTCAATGCCCGCCGCACAACGTGAAGGTCCTCTCGTTTGGTGGTGTTACGCTGCTGCGGCAATCGCTCACGTCGGTCAGTCCGTCCCTTCTGCACCCACCGAATCCATACTCGCCTCACTGTGGCTGGATGTCGTCCCAAACGGGCGCCGATGTCTCGCTACGATAAACCGCTGTCGCGATAAGCCACTATTCGTCCTCTGTAGAACTTCGAAACGTGCTGGAATGACTGCCGTATTTTGCGACGAGGCATCAGGAAACTTCCCACGCACAGGTTCGGCAGCACAACACACTTCCACTACTTAAACCCCGCCTTCTGTGCACCCTTCTTATAGTGCTTCTCGGTGACGTGCCGGGTGCACATGATTTACATATGCCATGCAATGCTAATCGTTTACATTTCCTCTCGCGGGCGACGCATGCTGCGAATTTCAGGCCAATCGGATGCTTCCTTCTTGGTGTTGCATTTTAGGTGGCCAGCAGTGTATTTTCGTAAGGAAAAATGCAAAATTTTGAAAAGCGATTTAAGATAATGCAAGCAAAAAGTTGAAGGCGACATTCTAGCAATACTTGTATCTTACACCAGTGACGTAACTAGTCAGATCCGTGTATGTAAGTATGTATGTATGTCCAGATGGAGGGTTCGAATTGCACGAATTCCTTTGTAGCCTGTAGTGAAAAGCCATAATGCCGCCCCGGTGGTGCAGAGGGATAAGCGGTGGCTTATGACCATTCGTCCGAGAAGGGTCCTGGTTCGAATCTCGGTGCGACATGGATGATGTGTTTAACTTAAGGCACGGACTCTCTCTCTCTCTCTCTCTCTTACCTGCAACCAGTGGCCCTAAATTAGGGAAGGGCGACTGCTTATAGCCCATTGAGTTGCTAATGGTGGTGGTTAAACATCCAATAAAAAAAAAAGGAATTTCTCAAGTTCACTGACATTTAAAGCCGACCCCGGTGGCGCAGTGGTGGTTTAAGGCGCTGGCTGATAACCATTCGACTTAGTTGGGTCCCGGTTCGAATCCCGGTGAGGCCTGGATGTTTGTGTTTGTCTTTCGGCACTGGCTCTCAATGTGTTACTTGTCCAACACTGGTTATCTGTGTACATTAGTCATTTAGCATACAGTAAAAAACATGTTTGCTATGTACTTGTCCAAAATATGTTACTTAGATCAGTGTTGATCGTAACAAAATATGTTACGATCAACACTGATCTCTCTGTGTAAATTGAGTAATTGGCATACTGTAAAATATATGAATGTACGTGTTGCTGTGAAAAATGTGTATCCTGTCTATGTCTGATTGTTTGTCATGTCTCTGTACCACCTGGTCCAATAAATCATTTCAAAATAATTTAAACCTTCAATCAAAACATTTAAAAAAAAAGCATGAAAAATTCGTTCTTTCAGTGTTTCGTAAGGAAAAAAAAAGCAGGTTGGCTCAGTTGTGATTGAGCCGTTAGTTTTGAACGTAGGACTACGACTTGCAGATTGGAGACTTTAAGTGAGCTAGTCGAGTATGGTTTTGGTATGTGCAATGTACATTTATAGGAAATTATTTTACCTTCTTAAACCAAAGACGGTCGCACACATTACAAGCAAAACCGAACTCTTGATCGACGAAAAAACATTTGAACTCTCTAGTTGCAGCAGGGGACGAGTCGACATACATCGTTGTACTCGATGCTGCAGATGTTGATGGATGTGCTTCCTCCGTTAGACAGAGTACAAGTTCGCTCGGTGTATTTTGTTTATTTGCCGTCGGCTGGTCTTGCTCTGAAGTCGTTTCTGTCGATTTATGCTTCTTTGCGGGAGTTCGAGACGGGCAGGGTACGGGTTCGATCGGTGTGTTGGATTTTTGTTTGGCAGCGGCTGCTTTCAGGCGTTCTCGATACTCTCTACTTCATTGGGCTGCAGTCTCCTTGGAATTCTTACATTCTTCATCACTTGCTCTTGCCTCTCGTTTTGATTTTCTCCCCTTTTGCTTACCTTCATTCTGCGTATTCCGCGGCATTGTCGAAAATGTTAACCCGCTCACACGAAAACAATTTTTTTAATTTTAGTTTAAACCACTGCGATACGTTCTTCATTTATTTGAATAGATCTCGTCGAGAACTTTAAAACGATACCACACACAGTTGTTTTGCCCTCACGGTTATGCAGATAAACTGCGATATTGTCAAAAGTGTTCACCGGTTCACAAGAAAACAAGTTTAAAAATGTTCAGTTCAATCTACTGCGAAATGTTCTTCGTATATTTAAATAGATCTCGTTGAGAGCTTTAAAACCATGCCACGCACAGTCGTGTTGCGCTCACAGTTGCCGAGATTGACTGAGTCAAACGCGCCGGCACACCCAGAAATATTGCATCATCTCCCCCAGAAATATTGCATCATCTTTCCCGCACACAGAGAGCGAGGGGAGCGTCGAGCGCACGATGTATTTCGTAGTACGCAAATTGATCTCCATGCTGTTTACGAATATGCTAACACAATTAGTGTGTGGCACGTATTTTTAACTCCATAATGATTTGAATTGGGACCTATCTTTGTCACGGGTGGTCGGCCGTAAATCGCCCCCATACCATCCACGGAGTTAGACGTAGTCCTACGTCAAAAAGTTGCTATCAAGCTTGCCCCACCAATAATAATGCTCGTCCACCCGTCATACGTACTGATTTCGAAGCCTAGCGACGTCGCTGAATCATATGCATGTTTTTTCCGCTACAATAAACACTAGGAATCGCAATTAAGAAAACAAAGTAACGTAGCATGTAGTCTCCAGCCGGCACTGGTAAATACTCAAGAGCCTAAGGCTGTAAATATCAAGTAAAGCATTAAATTTATGTGAACGTCGGCAACAAAACACATTCCAGAAAGAAATGACAGCACAGATGATTTCAACCTTATACACTGTAAAAAAAATTCTGAAATTCACGAGCCACTTTCCGTCATTTTTTTCGTGAAATAACGAAGCATTTTTCTGGTACAACTCTTTCCGTGAAATAACGAAGCATTTTTCTGGTACAACTCTTTCCGTGAAATGACAGTAAAAAAAACTGAAATTCACGGATTTTTCGTACCACGGGAAAATTCTGTATTTTCCGAAACCTTTCCGCAGTTTCTTTCTTATATTGACGGTAAATTACCGTTTTAGAGATGTGTTAACGGAAAATTCTGAATTTTCAGAAACATTTCCGCAGTTTATTTCTTATATTGACGGTAAATTACCGTTTTAGAGACGTGTTAACGGGAAATTCTGAATTTTCAAAAACCTTTCTGCAGTTTCTTTCTTATACTGACTATAAACTACCGTTTTAGAGACGTGTTAACGGAAAATTCTGAATTTTCAGAAACATTTCCGCAGTTTATTTCTTATATTGGCGGTAAATTACCGTTTTAGAGACGTGTTAACGGGAAATTCTGAATTTTCAAAAACCTTTCTGCAGTTTCTTTCTTATACTGACGGTAAATTACCGTTTTACAGACGTGTTAACGGAAAATTCTGAATTTTCAGAAGCCTTTCCGCAATTCCTTTCGTATATTAACAGAAAAACTCCGTTCTCACTTTTTCCGTATCCGTATGACAAGAAATTACCGGTAACAGGAGCCATTGCTAAGGATACTTGAAGTTTGAATAACTTTTAAATTTCAATTGCCTGTCGAATGTTGAACTTCCGTAGCGAGATCGGATATTGTGGATAGCATATCGCATGAATTTTGTTCATTGCGACATAGGATATTACTTCTCCTTTCTCCTATTTTGTGCACCAACTATTTATTATATATTGTGTTATTGTAAGAAACCGGGTATACTTATTGTACAGATGGTTATTCGATGTCTGTTTCTCAGTCTTTAGACAACTTAAGAAAAAAGCTATTTTATTTTATTTTAGGATTTTTTTAGTGAAATAATACTACAAAACGTACTTTCACCTTTTTTAAAGATAACTGAAAGTCATTGTCAGTTTAAAAAAATCAAGTTGCAAAGCATTTTGTTGCTTCGTAAAAACAGGATATAAAATGCTTAATTTGTGAAAAGTCCTCCTACAGAGAAAAAAAAATTATTACTAACCTATTCAGAAAAAAAAAATGAGCTCCAAGAGAAAATTAAACAAGTTAGTAAAATCACGCAACGCATTGATTACAATACGCTTTCCAACATACCAGAAACCATTCCTCAAGTTATGAAGATAATGACTGTGGGATAAATCTCGCTCCTGTGCACTGACCTTTGACCCCATTTCGATGATATTCAAAAGAACCGGTTCAGTGTACCCCCGGAACAACATGATGAAATTTTGTCGCAATCGAAGCATTTTTAGTCAAGTTATGAGGATGATGGCTGTCGAATAAATTGCGCTCTTGTGCCCTGACCTTTGACCCCATTTCGATGATATTCAACAGAACCGGTTCAGTATACCTCCGGAACAACATGCTAAAGTTTTGTCGCAATCGAATCATTTTTACGTAAGTTATGAGGCATAAGGGTGATGGAATGGATCCCACTCTTATGTACCGACCTTTGACCCCATTTCACCCATTTTCAATAAGGTTCGTTCTCAGGTTGTCCCCTACCACATACTAAAATTTAATCGAAATCGAAATATTTTTTACGCAAGTTATGACGCATAAGGGCAATGAGATGGATCCCGCTCCTATGTCCTGACCTTTAACCCCATTTCGCCAATTTTCAATAGTATACCTCCCTAGGTGGCCCCCTACCACATACTAAAATTTCATCGAAATCGAACCATTTTTACGTGAGTCAGGGTGCGGACAGACGGACGGACAAACAGACAGACAGGCAGGCAGACGGACGGACAAAGCTGGAGCATATGCGCTTCTTCAACCTACGGTTGGAAAGCGTAAATAACTAAATCACTCGTATTAATGACAAAAAAATAAATTTCATTGTCGCGGAATTCGTTTTACAATGTACGTGACTGGAGCTTCCGAATGTCTGTGGCTCAATGGTTAAAGGCGTGCGTTGCCTGCTCAAGCTGCAATGGTTCAATCCTAACTAGAGCGGGAGGCTTAGCTACAGAAAGGGCTGAAAAATTCAGCCTCGTCCGTTTTGCGGAATTTCAATAAGTTTTTCTGAAATAAACGGAATTTCTGACTACGGAAAATCTGTGAAACTGCGGAAGTTAAAATTAACAGGCACTTTTAAGAACAGAAATTTCTGAAAAACACGCCCCCCCCCCCCCAAAAAAAACTGGAACCTTTCGATAATTGAAAAACGCGATTTTAAAAGACAAAGTTTTGTTAGTATTCGAAATTTTTTGTATCTCATAGCAACAATTGAACGCGTTTCTTCAATGAAGACGAGGAAGGAGCAATGAGCCAAGGACCAGGATGTCCCATTGCAATGAAAAGACAATACATGGGTATACTGAAAGCTTCTTTGGCGACGAGGCAGTGCTAAATTTGAGTTCCATGGCTTATTTCAGATTACTCTGAAGCACGCTGAAAAGCAAGGAGTTTTGATTAAAATACCTAAAATCACATCAAAGCAAAACTAACGCTGCGACATAAACGCAGACAACTCAGAAGACTATTATAGGATTTCAGTTTATGTACCATTTTTAGACATGTTTATTAGTGCTTTGGAAAATAGATTTCTCTCATACAAATCGGTCTTATCAGGGTTCCAGTTACTTTTCCCAACAAATCCCAACGTGCCACCATCTTCTTGATGGTTTTAAAAGATTAAGGTAGATCCACCTAAAATCTTTGCCTTGTAATATTTCCAATGGGCAAATTTCTGTAGCAATTTTCTTCACAATTAATGCGTTCTTAAGGATGAAAATTTGAACAACATTAAAAGTAACTTCATATTATATCCTAGTATACTTAATATTTTCTAAAATTTAACCATAATTAAGCAATCCAACATTTGTTTGTCTACTGACGTCATCAATGCACAGGTCACGCCATCTATTTTCTGGTCTCAACACCACCAAAGGATAAGTTATTGATTTTGAATATAATTATGGTTACGTTTCAGAAAATATTAAGTATACTAGGCTATAAAATGAAGTTATTTTTATCGATGTTCAAATGTTCATCCTTGGGAACGCATTAATTGTGCAGAAAATGGCTACAGAAGTTTGACCATTGGAAATGTACAAGACAAAGATTTCAGGTGGATCCACCTTAACTGAATTTTATACAGGTGACTTGAATAGCTCACAAGAAGAACTAATCGCAGAATAGACCTTATCAATATGTCGTTTTCTGCGGCCAACATGCTACCTAATTCAATGTTGTCGTTACCTTTTTTTTTTTTTTGATTGGAGGTTTAACGTCCACCGTGAGCAACTCAATGGGCTATAAGCAGTCGGCCGTCCCTATTTTGGGCCACTGGTTCCAGGGAAGAGAGAGAGAGCCATTGTGGTAAGACAAACACAATATCCATGCCTCACCGGGATTCGAACCCTGACCCCTTTCGGACGAATGATCAGAGGACATCGCTTAGACCACTGCGCCACCGGTGCTGCTTGTCGCTACTTGATCCCCCTTACTGTTGCCAATTTTTCAATCTGAACGCCATAGAACGTGCCAACGAATTAATAGAGCTACAGGGAGAAGAAAAAAATTACTTTCTTAGAAAAACAAATCAAGGTTGGAAAAACATGCCAAGATAATTTTGTGTTTAATGTTTATTTCGCCGGATGTAGGAGAACATCGCCATTAGTCATCATGAAATTTTTAATAAAGCATTTCTCATACATGGTATGTTAACTTTTCACATTCTTATTGCAAGACATTGACAAAACATGTGTAATATAAACTAGGGAACCATTTTTGCAAAACAAAACATTTAGAAGCCCAGACAAATACGTATTATGGAAATAAACTAGGGTTAGAAGTGTGACTTACCTGCCAGCAGGACGCACACGACATAAAGGCAGATAGTAGTCAGAACAAACGTCCGCGTAGCTCAATTGGTAGAGTGACTTATTCCGGAATGAGGGGATCCGGGTTCGAATCCTGGCGTGGACAGAAATGACGGAGAAATTTACTTCGTTATAATGGCGCCCGAACTTTCCGGATGACTCGGCCGTTCAAAATCTTGCATTTGGTGTGATGTTCTTTCCACACCGCGAGATAGGAAAAATCAGAGAATCCCTTCTCCAGCGCTTCAAAAAATAAAAGTGTGTGACGTTGCATTCCACACACCAGAATGACTGGGAGTTCTCAATTGCACGTTCTACAGTGGATGGCTGCTTGCAACGATTCATGGTCACGGCTGACCCGTGGGCGATACCCCCGGCCCGCTTTCGGGGGGGGGGGGGATGTGACGTACCTGCCAACAGGTCCCACACGACATAAAGGCAGATAGTAGTCAGAACAAACGTCCGCGTAGCTCAATTGGTAGAGTGACTTATTCCGAAATGAGGGGATCCGGGTTCGAATCCTGGCGTGGACAGAAATGACGGAGAAATTTACTTCGTTATAGAAGAAGCAACAACTAAAAACTTTCCACTATCGCACGCAATCTGCTTAAAAATTAAATGAATAGCTAAGAACTAGCTGACGACCATTAACCTGTACCGTCCAAATGCGGACTCCACAGGGTTAAACGAACTCTCTCAAATTCAAAAGTGGGACGGCGTTGCGCGAGCAATCCTGTCATTATCCTTCACCCGGACAGGATCGGTCCATAGACCCGCAGCTTGCTGCTACCCTCGTGGGCCGGCACTTCTCACCTCTCCGTCATGACCCGTGTATGCGTGTCATTAGGCAGGGTCTAGAAAACACATCTGCCTCTGCCTGGGAGAATCGATCACTAGCGCGAACAGTTTGGGGCGACTGCTCTTTATTCAAGAAACAGATACATGCACTTTATCTCAAAGACTACAGTCTTGTGACGATTATATATAGATTAAGATAATACAACGTAGTTGTCACAAATGTTTATTTTCTCAAGCCGACCATGGTTTCGCTGGGTATTGACCTAGCTTCATCAGGACGAATGGCACGTAAATATTCAAATTGTATATGACATCATAAATGGTGTTTACAGTCACGTGTTTTGGTTAGATGCTTCCACGCGCTTGATAGAAATGGCGTGGATGCCATGTCATTAACAAGTTGCAAAGACTTCTGATATATATGGAAAGCTTCCACAATATTAAGTTTGGTGGTTGAATCTGGCTTGTCAATAAGTTTTGCTTCCTCAAAGAGAAATTTGTGGTCCTTTTCGTAACAGTGTTTAGCCATCGATGACTTCTTTAGTTCACAATTAATTCCGAATGTACACTGACAAAAAAAAATCCCAACACCACGAAAAAATAGTTGTAGAGGAATGAAATGGCGGCAATACATTTGTATAGGTAGCATATTTAATCGATTAAGGTTTCAAGATCACAGCTTAATGTAAGCGCGAGAAGAGCCATTTTGAATGTGAAATGCTGGTACATTAATAACCGGTGTAACCGCCAGAATGTTGAATGCAAGCACGCAAACGTTCATGCATTGTGTCGTACAGGTGCTGGATGTCAGTTTGTGGGATGGAGTTCCATGCCTGTTGCACTTGGGCAGTCAATACAGGGACGGTTAATGCTGGTTGGGGGTGACGCTGGAGTTGTCGTCCAATGATGTCCCATACGTGCTCGATTGGTGAAAGATCTGGTGATGTAGCAGGCCACGGCGACATGTCGACACTCTGTAGAGCATGTTGGGTTACAACAGCGGTATGCGGACTAGCGTTATCCTGTTGTAAATCACCCCCTGGAATGCTGTTCCTGAATGGCAGCACAACAGGTTAAATCACCAGACTGACGTACAACTGTGCCGTCAGGGTGCATGGGATAACCACGAGAGTGCTCCTGATGTCATAGGAAATTGCTCCCCAGACCATAACTCCAGGTGTAGGTCCAGTGTGTCTCGGCCGCAGACAGGTTGGTTGCAGGCGCTCACCTGGCCTCCTTATAATAAACACACGGCCATCACTGGAACCCAGGCAGAACCGGCTTTCATCAGAAAACACAACAAATCTCCACTCCGTCCTCCAATGAGCTCTAGCTTGACACCACTGACGTCGCAAACGGCAGTGGTTTGGAGTAAGTTGAATGCACGCTACAGGGCGTCTGGCTCGGAGCTGTCCTTCAAGTAACCGATTTGTAACAGTTCGTTGTGTCACTGTGGTGGCAACTGCAGCTCGAATTGCTGCCGCAGACGCGGTACGATGCGCCACGGCCATACGCCGTACACGGCGGTCTTCCCTCTCAGTAGTGCCACGTGGCCGGCCGGAACCCGGTCTTCTTGAGGCAGTACCTTCCCTTGACCACCGCTGCCAACAATCATGCACAGTGGCTACATTCCTGCCAAGTCGTTCTGCAATATTGCGGAAAGAAAATCCAGCTTCTCGTAGCCCTATTACACGACCTCGTACAAACTCCGTGAGCTATTGATAATGGGGCTTCTTCGTCTTCTTAAAGGCATTCTTGACTAACATCAACACCCTACGTCGAATCTCAACGATAACTAACGCTCACGAACGTTACAGTGCGTATTTACAGCAAACCTGCTTTGCATGTTCCGAGGGGCGCTACTAGCGCCACACGTATGCGCCGAGCGAGAAATTTGCATAGACGTCAACTTACATATGTACTCACACCGCCTACCAAATGTCGTTTATCTAACACAACCCCTTCTTGGTGTTGTGTTTTTTTTTCCGTCAGTGTAGGTCTTGTGCTCCTTCAATCGAAAACGCAAGGCTGTACGGGTCTGTTCTATGTACGAAGCGCCACATTCACATGGAATTTGATAAATTCCCCACGAGTTTTTGTCTTCAACATAGTCCTTTGATCCTAAAAATATCATTTTGTTTATGGGTTTAAAAATCACCTTAAAATTAAAGGTTTTGAGAATCTTTGTAATTTTGAGGCAATGTCACATTTATTTTCATCGAGGAACTAATTTTAGAGGGAAATAAATCCTTTATTCAATGAGCCTTCTCACACAGAAATAAAAATTGAAACTATTTACATTGATACTTACACTGCCGCAGGACTAGGGCCAGTTCTGCAGAGATGACTCTGGGCCTGAGTCATAAGTTCCTCTTCTCCGTCTTCATCCCTTTTCTATCTTCTATCTTCTGCTGTCACCCCTCAATTAGGTAGACCGTCTGCTGCTCTATGAGGTGCTTGGCCAACTCGACGATCCCCTGCCTCGCTCTTGGGTACGCGAGCAGGATCGAGAGATCCCTCGTCTTTGCCAATTCTGGCACCAAAGTTCTTCTCTTGCCTGAAAGATAAACACATTCAAGAATCATGTGTGCGACATCTGCAGTCTGGACACCGCAGCTGCTGCACACTCGTTCTCGTACCGCGAATCTGCGGAAGTACTCCGGCGATACGCCATAGCCGGTTAGTACCTGGTTGAGGAACCTATTACTCTCAATGCACCTGATCGAGACTCAGGGGAGTATGCGGCGTATTCTTCTGCCGGTATCTCTTTCATCCCATTTCTTCTGCCACTCCACTAATGTGGCTTTTTTTAGTTGTGTACGCATCGCTCTGCAACTGCGTTCGCATCTGAAAATCTATGCCCTCTTTTCTAGCAGCTTCCTTCGCTAGCTGGTCCGCACGTTCATTTCCAACTTAAATAAAAGAACAATCATACACCTATGAGCCATTACATTGCGATCTAATAAGCTGTAGGACCCCTTTAGACCGCAAAACAACGGCCACTCGGCGAGACATCGACTCGATGAGGTGGCGATAGGAATCCATGGGTATCTGGTAATATAACATCAATAGCAAGTCCTCTAGTTGCCGTACATTTCGGAGTGGTGGTGATTTAGCGCGAACCCGCTCTTCCAAGTCAAACCACAAATGTTCAATTGAGTTCATGTCGAATGAATCTGGAGGCCAGGGCATTAACAGAAAGTCACCATCTTGTTCCTGGAACCACTCCTTGACGATTCTGGCAGTGTAGCATAGAGCATTATCCTGTTGGTAATGATCATCATCAGCAGGGAACGCAGTTGCCATGAATGGGAAAACTTGGTCCGCAACGATGTTCATATACCTGACAGCTGTCAGGGATTGTGCTATTGAGATAATGGGGCCTAAAGTGTCCCAAGAAAACATCGCCCACAGCATAACACCGCCGCTGCCGCCGGCCTGTTTCCGCCCAACAATGCATCCAGGTACCATAGTCTCCGTTGGTAATCGGCGTATCCGCGCTCGGCTGTCTACGTGATGCACCAGGAATCTTGATTCGTCATACCAGGACATTTTCTTCCGAACATCCACGGTCCAATCTTGATGATCTTGGGCCCATTTCAGGCGTTGTTGGCGATGACGTGTAGTGAGCATGGGGACCCAGCTGGGTCTTCGGCTACGCAGGCCCATGCGCAGAAGGCTGCGATGAATTGTGTGCTGTGACACATTATTCCTGATTACTACTGTTGTAGCTGCGGGTGTTTTGTCGCACTGTGGCCCTGTGGTCGCTGTGAACAATGTGCGACAGTCTTCGCTCCCCTCTGGCATCAGTGAGTTGCTTCGGACGACACACGGCTGGACGATGGTCCGCCGTTTAGCCATATGTGCACCACTTTTGATACGTACTTACTACAGCGGCACGTTTCCGAGACAGTAGTTCAAAGGCGCGGTGCCACCACAATTTGTTTTTCATCAAACTCCGATAAATCGGTAGCTTTTCCCATTCTGACTCCGAACACTCTACTAACCGAAAGCCGGTCCTCGGGTTGTATTCGTATACTCGTGAACTTCACCTGCGCCACCGTTTGATCTCCAGGCGCGCTCATTTATCTAGGCTGGAGTTGGTCATAATGGACTGTCTCATCGGTGTAGATATGTTTGCTTCTTTCATTGAGGAAAGATCGTAGAATAACTTATTTCGTAACTTACCGATCCAAATGTGCCATCGGTTTTCTCTTTCTACCTTTTTTTTTTTTTTTTGAAATTAAAATTCGAAGAAACACTACAAGCTTTCAACTGCCTTACATTCGTAGTGTCATAATATCCAAAATTTCCTTCGTTAATGTGGGCCGAACGTATTTGAGAATGCACATTGTGATGGAAATCGTCGCCTTTCATTTTACACACTACACATCCATTCCTTGAACAATTTCGGCTTTCTCAAAGGAAAATTATGGGAAGTGATTCCTTCCTCTATACATTTTAGGTGGCAGGAAATATTGGCATGACCATTCGATGAGCAAAAGTTAGGCATATCGTTAATAAATTCACGAAAATCGCAATTTTCCTGAACTCGTGCTACGTAACGCCATGCTATGCAATGGGAAAACGCATGTAAACAAACTATTGCTGGTCCGCAAACACGACCCATAATGCCATGCGAGGTTAGTAAGGTCCATTGACACTGTGGTTCCGTAATATCAACCGCAAAGAAAAGCTGCACTGGACAAAACATGCTTTACGTGCTTTAAAACTGTGCTAAGTGAGGTGTTACCCAATAGAGATGAGCTCGGGCCCGGGCTCACCTTCGGAGCCTGGCCCCGGACGGACTCAGAATTACACGTGTTGAATTTCATTGTGAATTTGTTACCATGGTGGAAGAATTTTCAATTTCCTAAGCTAGCTGCCATTGCAAGACAAATTTTGCTTAGCAAGACTTGCATTATGCATTGTCCAAAGCTATGGCCCAAGCAAGGATTAGTTTAAGGAGGTCTAGTATCGAAAAACTGGGAAAAAATCACATTCCCATTTTTTGTATTTTATTAAAAATCAAGAATCTTATCTTTAAAATGATGTATTAATTTCCAAAATTGTGCAGTTAGAAGTATTGTTATTTATTTCTTTAAATTTCCTCACTCCCGCGATTTTTGGGGTGACGTTGGTTTTTAGTGCAGCGGGTTCAGTTTTAGAGAAAAGAAGATCAAGTTGAAGCGCTGAGGCATTAGATGCAATTCTTTCTCTCTCTTTTTTCATGATGAACTTGATCTGGAAACTGCACACACATATGATAATATTGTGATTATTATAGCTTTGTTAATGTTACAAAATGCAGAATAATGTGGTCTAGAATGCTTTTACGTTAAAAAAAAACGTAATTAAAAAAAATTAATTTTGGAAATTTCCGTATGTGTTTTTTCTTTATATTCTACTACATTACTCTAAACGACCTTTACCAATTAGCATATATGTAAATTATATTGCAAAGATTAGTTTTCAAAGTCAAAATTTCAAACACTTGCAACTGTCTGTACGGCGTTGTACGTTTTATAATGCAATTTATTCAAAATAAAAGTAAATTTAGAAATAAAAAAAAAATAAGGAATGGAATTTTTTGTTTCTAAACGAATTTCTTTTCTTCAGTTTTTACCAAAATTACTGATTCCCCTGATACGGTCGAAGGGCACGTTGATTATTATTTATTTATTTTCAAATCCACATTTTAGAACATTTGGCTTTATGTGTAGTATTTCTAAAAACATATTAATATATTTTAACTAATGATTTTTAAACTAATCCTTGCTTGGGCCATATCTTTGGCCAGTGTATAATAATGCATAAATGCAAGCCTTGATAAGCAAAATTTCCCAAGTATCCGGGCCCGGGGTCAACACACACGTGTAATCCAAAGAGAGCGGGCCGGGCCTGAGCTCTAGGCCTTTGGACCAGGGCGGGCACGGGCTCCTAAAATTGAGCCCGAACTCATCTCTATTACCCAATAAAAAACATTGTTTCACACACTAGGTACTGTACCAGTGACAACTTCAGAAGGTGAGCCCTCGGTTTCAACACTACATCTCTTAAAATTATATCTACGTAATACCATATAAGAACTGAGACTCATTGGATTAGAATTACTTCACATTCATCGAGAACACACGCCGAAAGCTGAAGAAGTTTCAGATGAACTAGCAAAACAACTCAGAACGCTGGCAATACGACTGAAGTAATAGTAAGTAAAAGCAACATAAACAAGAAAGATGACACCGAATTTTCGGGTGTAATAAGCACGTCTTTTGAATCTGTTCTGACGCAAATTAAATTTATCAAAGCTATTCAAAGTCAATGGAACCGGTATGGAAAACAATAGTATCCGACGGAAGAAAGAAGTTTTTCAATCGGGTTTTATTCCCTCAGATATTGCTGTAAACGGAATCGTGAGCTTACGCCCTTTGGTTGCAGACTTGTACGTTAAGAAAAAACATGAATTTATATGTGAAACATTTTGCACCGGAAACGCTCTCCAACATTGAAATAATTTTTCAAATCGGACTCTTAGAAACAGAGATATCGACAAATATAAGATGCTACTTTACGTCCCCTGGTGAGAAAACCATGCATTATTTTAGGAAGAAAGTATTCTCAAAAGGTTTTTCCATATGAGCACTATCGGTCCAAGAAAAAAAAAATTAGTCGAGTTTTCAGGAGCCCAGATTTTGCTACAAATTAGAAGCAGAAATTAACACTTAAATTAACACTTACGTCCCCTGGAGGCCAAAGTATTCTTTACCAAAAATTTGAAATTATATGCAAAAGATTTTCCACCAGGAGGTGTATCCGCTGAAGAAAATATTTTTCAAATCGGAGTTTTAGAAGAAGAGTTATCGGGAAAAATGTAATGTACTTTTACGTCCCCTAGCGTAAATCTATGCGTAATTTGAAAAAGTAACTATATCTAAAATACTCTTCGACATAAATGGAAACGAAAGATAAAAGAATTTCTTCAATCGGATGTTTAGAAGCAAATATGTGGAATAAAATGTATTTTTGAATTCGACATCATCTGCATTTACACCCCCTAGCGGCAAAATTGTACATCGAAATAAAGGATCATCATTCGCATATTTCAAGCTTCCCAATGCAAAAAGAATTTTTCAAATCGGACTATTAGTTGCAGAGATATCGTGGGTACGGACGGGCGGACAAACCGGTAACATAAGCACGATCTTTTTTTGCAAAAGACGTGCTAAAAAAGGAGAATATGTTTTTCGTGTAGTAATGTAGATCGAATAGAACACACACGGTCTTTACACGATTCAAAACCTTGATGAACTCCTAAAGCTTACACAAGTTTAAAAATTAATTTAATACTAAATAGTTTAAAATACAAAACATTAAAAAGTTTAAAGTATATGAGACCTTTCATCACAACGACTTTCAACAAGTAAATAAAATCTCGTTACTCTCCATTTGTAATATAGTAAACATCTGAGGATGAACCCACTGTGAGTTTCGAAAGGTCTCATGTATTTCAAACTTTTTAGTATTAAATTAATTTTTAAACTTGTGTAAGCTTTAGGAGTTCATCAAGGTTTTTGAGTCGTGTAAAAACGGTGCATGTTCTATTTGATCTAGCAACATAGAAGTTGAATCAAATCAAAAAACATTTGTCGAAATGAGTGTTGTCAGCGTCAGGGATTGTTAGTCTTACTGTACAATGAAAACAACGCCATCAGTATTCACACATCTGATGATGGGAGTCGCTGGCGACCCCGAAAGCGCTCATGTGTCATTGCAATTCATATGTGTTTTTAACTTAATAAAGTTTTTAAATATCATGTGTTTTGAGACCTGTTGTTAAAGATCGTGCTACGGCGGCTGTTTTTTAAAGAAGTTCCTATCAGCACGAAAACCTTCTACATCAGTAAGACAAACAGCCATTACAGATCAGAACAACCACCGGGATGATGGGTGTTGCCAATCTCGTTTATTCATCTACAAATTAGCTATATAAGAATACCGGAGAATATGACAACAATATGTGACATCTTTCTTTTTTCTTTTCTTTTTTTTTTTTTTTTAAAGATTTAGTTCATCAGGTGGAGGAATTTTTCGTCCTGAACGAGTGGTCACAGAATTACATAACTTAGAAGGTGTCACGCCAATGCAATGAGAAAAACGAGATGGTAATTGTGATTCACGTATAGTAACATGACGTTTATCTTTAGTTGGAGAGTTCTGAGAAAGAAGCAACCGATTATAATCGGGTAAGTAATAATAGGTGTATCATAGTTTTGAGAGTTCTCCAGGGGAGATGAAACTGGTGGGCACTTAACTACAGGCTTTTTCGGCGTGAATAGAGGTTTTGTTGGACAAATACACTCTGCATTACGTCGAAGAGTGGTGCCATCCTGAGTGGTAACTAAATAGGAGCGAGGAGTATCAAGCTTCGCAGATACAGTAGCAGGAATCCAGTTGCAATGTGGCGTTTTTAGATTTATAGATTGACCCTGTACCAATGATGGTGCTTGGTTATGAGTACCAGTTGTGGTATTTAAACATTGATTCACTCTGGAGAACTGGAGGCGAGCAGAAGTTGACGCCCGAGGCAAACGTGCCAGAGGATGTAACGGGATCATTGTCCGTGTAGGACGTCCAAATGGACGTTGAGCTGGAGAAGGTAGGTCACAGCGAGGAGTATTCCTCCAATTCAATAGCGCATGATGCAAGTCAGATTGTTCTAGATCAGTACGCTTTAACATTAACTTAGCGATTTGCACATACCGTTCTGCCAAACCATTTGACTTGGGATAATGACGACTGGATGTGAGATGTTGTGTCTTCCAGTCTCTTGTGAAATTACGAAATGCCTCAGAGTTATACTGTGGACCATTGTCAGTTTCAAATATATCAGGAATACCATGAGTGGCAAAAGTTACTTTAAAATACTTAACCACAGCTTGAGACGTTGGCTGACTTAGTTTTTTAAAATCAAAATATCCGGAGTAACTATCAACTACAAGGGAATAATGGTCACCCTTAAAGTTAAATAAATCTGATGCTATTCGGTGCCATGGGAAACAGGGAATAGGTTTCATCAGCAATGGTTCTGTGTTAGGAGCACGAGCAGTTTGTTGACACGTTGGACATTTTTGAACAAATAGTTCAATCACTTTAGACATCCCATGCCAAAATATTATTTCTCTTGCACGATGTAAGGAAAGGCTAGTACCCAGATGACCCTGATGGATAAGTTTGAGATATTTAGGTTGAAGTACTCTAGGAATAATCAGTCGTTCAGCCTTGAACAACAGATTTTCGTACACAGATAATTCTTCTCGATAATTCCAATACTTGTGAAAAGAAGCAGGCACTTCCTTTATTGTTGGTGGCCAACCTTCAAGGATAACTCTCTTGAGTTATTGTAGTTCTTCATCTGAATAATATGCTGCAATCAGCTTTTGAAATGTTAATGAGGGAAGCGGTATATCGAGTAATGTTTCAAAAAGTTCTTGATCTTCACCAGCTGTCTCCAAAGACTCCACACTACAGTCACGACTCTTAGAGAGTCAGGGATTGGAATATCAGTACCACTTTTAAATATTATTTTCGGCGAATACTGAAGCACATAAAAAATTAATCGCTGTAATCTAGGTGAAGCTGTATGCAAGGGTTTCTTCGCGATGACTTCTAAAGTTTTGTGATCCGTTTCAGTGGTAACAGACTTGCCATAAATATAGTCATGACATTTTTTGCACCCATGACGAATGGCAAAGGCTTCTTTCTCAATTTGAGGATAACGCTGTTGTGCAGATGTTAATGCTTTGGTAGAATATGCTACCGGTCTACCATCTTGGAGAAGTACAGCACCAACTGCATGAGAACTGGCATCCACAGAAACAACCACTGGCTTGTTTACATCATAATAAGCCAACTGTGGAGTATTTTGAAGAGATTCTTTTAACTTACAAAAGGCTTTTTCTTGGTCAGAAGACCACTCCCATATGACATCTTTCTGTAGAAGTCTGCGCATGGGTTCTGAAATATTTGAATAATTAGGTATGAATTTAGAAACATAATTATTCATACCCATAAATCTCTGCAACTCAGTAACACAAGTTGGAACTTTTAATTTTCCAATGGCCTCAACCTTGGATGGGTCAATTTCTATTCCACTTGTTGTAAAAATGTGACCTAAGAACTTAACTCTTGTTTTCTCAAATTCACACTTGTCTTTATTCAACCGAATTCCACTCTCTAAAAGTCGATCAATGACCTTCGATGTTAAACTACGTAACTCTTTTAGTGTGTTTGCCCAGATCAGAATATCATCCATTGAGCATTCAGTATTGCCAATGCCCTTCAATATTGACTCCATAACCTGTTGGAAAACTTCGAGTGCCGAAGCAAGTCCAAAAGGCACTCTCAAAAATGAGTATCGACCCCAGGGTGTATTAACTGTCAAGTAATCCGAAGTACGTTTTGTTACACGTAATTGCCAAAACCCTTTTTTGCATCAAGTAGGGTAAAATATTTTGCTGTTTTTACTCTAGCAGCTATATCTTCCACAGTTTTGAGTGGAAAGTGACATCTTTTAATAGTCTTATTTAGATCAGTAGGGTCTAAACGCAAACGAATTTTGTCTTGTTTCTTAACGATTACCAATGGGCTTACTGCAGAAGTAGGATTTGCAACAGGTACGAGAATTTTCATCTTCACCATCATGTCAAACTCCTTCTTCGTCTGCATTAGTTGATGCAATCAGCTCTTAAAATGTTAATGAGGGAAGTGGTATATCGAGTAATGTTTCAAAAGTTCTTGATCTTCACCATCATGTCAATCTCCTTCTTTACCTTGTCACGAATTGCATAAGGTATTCGCCGTGGTGGATGTATAGTTAACGAAGCACCTTCTTGCAGCTCTATATCATATTTAAAATTCTTTATACAACTAATACCTTAAAAAATCTTTGATGGAATAGGACTTACAACTTCATGAACTTGAATGAAATCCTTATTTCTTACTACACTGGCGTGCAGAAATTAAGGACGAGACGGTTTTCGAATGTAACGTCGTGCAGAAGTGCTCCACATCGACTCAAATCATACCATAAGATCCCCGAGATGTAAAATAATATGGGAAAAGTGAGCAAAACCGTCCAAACAAAGAATCCAATGGATACAAAGGCACTTTATTGAAAAGGTAGCTTCCAGCACAACTGGACAGAAGATAGAAACGTCCACGTGACAGGCGGCTGCCAAGAAAAATCCAGTCTTTAGTAGGGGATATGATCACCTCTGACTGCGTTGCAGGATTTACAACGTCTGTCCATGCTGAGGACGAGGTTGTCAAGGAGCTGTTGAGGCATTGCGACCCATTCCTCTTGTAGCGCCAATCGCAGCTGCGGAATCGTTGCTGGCGGCTCGTGACGTGCTGCCAAGCGTCTCCCGAGGAGGAACAATTGGATTTAGGTCCGGAGACCTTGCGGGCCAATCCATGCGTTGAATATCTTCACTCTCCAACAGCTCTGAGACAGTCACTGTACGATGAGGTGTAGTGTTGTCGTCCATGAGGAGGAACTCAGGACCCACTTCACCTCTAAACAGACGCACGTGAGGCAGGTGAACCTCGGTACAATAGCGGACACCGGTGACTGAACCTCCTTGGAAGATGTGGAGGTCAGTACGGCTACCAAGCATGATACCGCCCCAAACTAGAACTCCACCACCTCCAAACCGGTACCTTTCGATGATGTCGGAGGTGTGACTGCGTGTTCCCTGCTCTCTCCAGATGTGTATACGTCCAGAATCGCTCGTCAGACTAAATCGGCTCTCATCCGTAAAGAGAACTCGACCCCATTGCTGATGTGTCCAGTTCTTTTGTTCCTGGCACCACAGAAACCGCCGTCTCCGATGAGCAGGCGTTAATGGCACATACCGTACAGGCTGTCGTGCAAATAGACCACCTTTGTGCAGCCTCCTGGCCACGGTAAAGCACGATAACGGACGTCCAGTTGTCTGTTGCATGTCCCTTGCGATAACGGACGCCCAGTTGTCTGTTGCATGTGCCTTGCGATTTTTTCCGCTGTCTGCCGTCTGTCTCTTTTCACCTGTAGGGCAATATACCGGTCGTCCGTAGCTGTGGTTGCTCGTGGACGACCACTGCTAAACTCTCGGACAGCTGTTCCTGTCGTTTGAAATGCTCTCCAAGCTCGTGAAACGATGTTGTGAGCGATCCCGAACTCCTCGGCCACACTAGTCACACTTCGACCTTCTTCCAACTTCCCAATGACGCGACCTCGGGTAAAGTCATCCAGATGTCGTCTACTGGATTGCCTGTTGGCCATATCACACGGTGACAGCAACTCGACGTCGTTCAAACCGATGTACACCGTGCAATAGCTTCCATCGAATTGCTGAGCGTACCCCGCCCGTGTGCTTTATACCCTTCCGACACTCCCCTCCCCCTCCCTACGTCATGCTGCATATATGCGCATGCCCTACCGTACCGGACCCTAGTCTATCTCCTGAGTGGTCTTTCGGTCCGTTCTGCCTGCTCGTTCCGCTGTTATGCTAATTTCTCCTCTTCGTCCTTAATTTTTGCACACCAGTGTATTAAACCCATGTTCTCATAAGCATAGCATCCTAAAATGCAGTTGAACCTACCCTCAACTACTAGAAAATTAAGTGTAACAGGTTTGTTTTTTTATAATACACTTAGTGCTTATCTCTCCCAGAACTGGTGTATACGTATTATTAAAAGACCTCAGTCGTTCGTGAATTTGAAATTTTCACAGATAGTTATCTTGCCAATTCTGCAGTTATGACATTCCCTTCTGCACTAGTGTCAATCTGAAAATTAGCGCAAATTCCTTTATCAAATAGCACCTTTGTATACCATTTACCTTGGTAATTATTTGAGAAATTAATCACTTCACTGATATGTAAAGTATCACAGTTATATGTAGTAATGTCTTCCAAATCACTATCAGATTCGCTAATCTCATGAACTTCCTTATTTCGTGACTTAAGGGTTTTCATATTAGTTTTCATATTAGCCAACACACTTCCTTCGCTTTGATGTCCACTGTGGACTTCGATCTTTCGCGTATTTCTGAGCAATTGAATTCTGTAGGAACCCTTTTTTTTTGTTATTCTTAACGAAAGGACTTTTTTATTTTTATTCATCACTGCCCTCATTTCCTGAAGTTAATTCGAAGCCCGTTCACTAGCTCTGCATATATCAATCGCTTTACTCAATGCCAGCTCTCCTGCAGCTAATAATAATTCACGAACTTTATCTGAAAGAACACCACGCACAATCTGGTCATGCAACAAACCATCTTATAAATTACCAAAAGCACAATCAATAATCTTCGTTCGAAATTTAGTTAAGTAAGAATCGAAATTATCTTGCTCACCCTGCACACAAGTAAAAAATAAGTAGCGTGCATACGTCTCATTTGGTTTTGGAGCAAAGGAATCATCAAATATTTTTTTAATCACAGCTACATCGCTCTGCTCCGTCTCAGACAAGTTAAAAGTATTAAAATCATAGTTGCCGAAGTTCCTATATTGCTGACATGAAAGTAGCGGCTTGCACCTGTGGTGGTTTCTCAAAACGTTGTGTAGCAACTGCATAAAATTTGAATAATTGTTTCCACAACTTCCATTTTGCTGCCATGTTGTCAGCAGTTACTTCCAACTCTCGAGGAAGTCCAACGTTAGCAGAATCCATGTTACTTGAACTATAAACTCAAAACAGTTGCCTCAAGTTAGTCATAACACCACAAAATTTACGAACCCACAATTCTGACACCGTGTAATAACATCTTAGTTATCACTCAGTAAGAAAAACAGATATTACAGATCACAAGAACAACCGGGATGATGGGTGTTGACAATCTCGTTTATTCTTCTACAAATTAGCTAAATAAGAATACCGGAGAATATGACAACAATATATGACAACTAGTAGGCATATTTTTATGCCCTTTAACCAGTCAGTAGTATAGTATTCTTATTTTCAGCACAGATAAATAGCAAAATATAAGGGGCCAACCATTATGTGGTAATAAAAATATAAATAATATTTTCCATCAATATTTATTTAAATATTTTTGAGCGGATGCTGCACTCATAACACATTTAGTTTTGCAAAATTTAAAAAAAAAATCGTGCCTCCCCTTCCCCCTCTTCCGAAAAATATTTCTAGGCACACCACTGAATTCTGTGCTAGCGTTTACTGCACGAAATACATACATGGCAAATTAAACAGGGAGGCTAGAACTAAAGTCGTTTTTTGAAGAAGAAGAAGGGGGGGGGGAGGAAGTCATACGCTGAAGTATCTTGATCGTCTTTTCGAGTTACTATTCACGATAACTCTTTCATCACATACGGCCTTTGCACCATTAAAAGCTAACATCCATTTGCGGCAAATTTATTTACGCGTTGCGCATTTCTATTTCTTACACCCCCCTCAATGCAGGAATTTACGACCCTGATATGACTGTTTTGGAAAAGCCACAACCCTCGCCTTCCCCCTTAGACACTGACTGCCCTGCGCATGCGTATTTCAGCATACATATAAAGTAGGAACCAAATTAGTAAGAGGAACATACGACAGTTCGCAGAGTGGCTCGTTAATGTGATTCTCGCTTTCGGTGCGAGAGGTCCAGGGTTCAAATCCCGGACGAGCCCAACAATACTTGTTTTTAAACTTTCATTTTTAGGTTTAGTCTTTCCCAAAATATCATAGCTAGATCAAAGGAAAGCTAACGAGGCACTGTGGCTCGTTGGTCTAGGGGTATGATTCTCGCTTTGGGTGCGAGAGGTCCCGGGTTCAAATCCCGGACGAGCCCAAAGACACATGTATTAAACTTTCATTTTTAGGTTTAGTCTTTCCCAAAATATCATAGCTAGATCAAAGGAAAGCTAACGAGGCACTGTGGCTCGTTGGTCTAGGGGTATGATTCTCGCTTTGGGTGCGAGAGGTCCCGGGTTCAAATCCCGGACGAGCCCAAAGACACATGTATTAAACTTTCATTTTTAGGTTTAGTCTTTCCCAAAATATCATAGCTAGATCAAAGGAAAGCTGACGATGCACTGTGGCTCGTTGGTCTAGGGGTATGATTCTCGCTTTGGGTGCGAGAGGTCCCGGGTTCAAATCCCGGACGAGCCCAAAGACACATGTATTAAACTTTCATTTTTAGGTTTAGTCTTTCCCAAAATATCATAGCTAGATCAAAGGAAAGCTGACGAGGCACTGTGGCTCGTTGGTCTAGGGGTATGATTCTCGCTTTGGGTGCGAGAGGTCCCGGGTTCAAATCCCGGACGAGCCCAAAGACACATGTATTAAACTTTCATTTTTAGGTTTAGTCTTTCCCAAAATATCATAGCTAGATCAAAGGAAAGCTGACAAGGCACTGTGGCTCGTTGGTCTAGGGGTATGATTCTCGCTTTGGGTGCGAGAGGTCCCGGGTTCAAATCTCGGACGAGCACAAAGACACATGTATTAAACTTTCATTTTTAGGTTTAGTCTTTCCCAAAATATCATAGCTAGATCAAAGGAAAGCTAACGAGGCACTGTGGCTCGTTGGTCTAGGGGTATGATTCTCGCTTTGGGTGCGAGAGGTCCCGGGTTCAAATCCCGGACGAGCCCAAAGACACATGTATTAAACTTTCATTTTTAGGTTTAGTCTTTCCCAAAATATCATAGCTAGATCAAAGGAAAGCTGACAACTCCCTGTGGCTCGTTGGTCTAGGGGTATGATTCTCGCTTTGGGTGCGAGAGGTCCCGGGTTCAAATCCCGGACGAGCCCAAAGACACATGTATTAAACTTTCATTTTTAGGTTTAGTCTTTCCCAAAATATCATAGCTAGATCAAAGGAAAGCTAACGAGGCACTGTGGCTCGTTGGTCTAGGGGTATGATTCTCGCTTTGGGTGCGAGAGGTCCCGGGTTCAAATCCCGGACGAGCCCAAAGACACATGTATTAAACTTTCATTTTTAGGTTTAGTCTTTCCCAAAATATCATAGCTAGATCAAAGGAAAGCTAACGAGGCACTGTGGCTCGTTGGTCTAGGGGTATGATTCTCGCTTTGGGTGCGAGAGGTCCCGGGTTCAAATCCCGGACGAGCCCAAAGACACATGTATTAAACTTTCATTTTTAGGTTTAGTCTTTCCCAAAATATCATAGCTAGATCAAAGGAAAGCTAACAAGGCACTGTGGCTCGTTGGTCTAGGGGTATGATTCTCGCTTTGGGTGCGAGAGGTCCCGGGTTCAAATCCCGGACGAGCCCAAAGACACATGTATTAAACTTTCATTTTTAGGTTTAGTCTTTCCCAAAATATCATAGCTAGATCAAAGGAAAGCTAACGAGGCACTGTGGCTCGTTGGTCTAGGGGTATGATTCTCGCTTTGGGTGCGAGAGGTCCCGGGTTCAAATCCCGGACGAGCCCAAAGACACATGTATTAAACTTTCATTTTTAGGTTTAGTCTTTCCCAAAATATCATAGCTAGATCAAAGGAAAGCTAACAAGGCACTGTGGCTCGTTGGTCTAGGGGTATGATTCTCGCTTTGGGTGCGAGAGGTCCCGGGTTCAAATCCCGGACGAGCCCAAAGACACATGTATTAAACTTTCATTTTTAGGTTTAGTCTTTCCCAAAATATCATAGCTAGATCAAAGGAAAGCTAACGAGGCACTGTGGCTCGTTGGTCTAGGGGTATGATTCTCGCTTTGGGTGCGAGAGGTCCCGGGTTCAAATCCCGGACGAGCCCAAAGACACATGTATTAAACTTTCATTTTTAGGTTTAGTCTTTCCCAAAATATCATAGCTAGATCAAAGGAAAGCTAACGAGGCACTGTGGCTCGTTGGTCTAGGGGTATGATTCTCGCTTTGGGTGCGAGAGGTCCCGGGTTCAAATCCCGGACGAGCCCAAAGACACATGTATTAAACTTTCATTTTTAGGTTTAGTCTTTCCCAAAATATCATAGCTAGATCAAAGGAAAGCTAACAAGGCACTGTGGCTCGTTGGTCTAGGGGTATGATTCTCGCTTTGGGTGCGAGAGGTCCCGGGTTCAAATCCCGGACGAGCCCAAAGACACATGTATTAAACTTTCATTTTTAGGTTTAGTCTTTCCCAAAATATCATAGCTAGATCAAAGGAAAGCTAACGAGGCACTGTGGCTCGTTGGTCTAGGGGTATGATTCTCGCTTTGGGTGCGAGAGGTCCCGGGTTCAAATCCCGGACGAGCCCAAAGACACATGTATTAAACTTTCATTTTTAGGTTTAGTCTTTCCCAAAATATCATAGCTAGATCAAAGGAAAGCTAACAAGGCACTGTGGCTCGTTGGTCTAGGGGTATGATTCTCGCTTTGGGTGCGAGAGGTCCCGGGTTCAAATCCCGGACGAGCCCAAAGACACATGTATTAAACTTTCATTTTTAGGTTTAGTCTTTCCCAAAATATCATAGCTAGATCAAAGGAAAGCTAACGAGGCACTGTGGCTCGTTGGTCTAGGGGTATGATTCTCGCTTTGGGTGCGAGAGGTCCCGGGTTCAAATCCCGGACGAGCCCAAAGACACATGTATTAAACTTTCATTTTTAGGTTTAGTCTTTCCCAAAATATCATAGCTAGATCAAAGGAAAGCTAACAAGGCACTGTGGCTCGTTGGTCTAGGGGTATGATTCTCGCTTTGGGTGCGAGAGGTCCCGGGTTCAAATCCCGGACGAGCCCAAAGACACATGTATTAAACTTTCATTTTTAGGTTTAGTCTTTCCCAAAATATCATAGCTAGATCAAAGGAAAGCTAACGAGGCACTGTGGCTCGTTGGTCTAGGGGTATGATTCTCGCTTTGGGTGCGAGAGGTCCCGGGTTCAAATCCCGGAACGAGCCCAAAGACACATGTATTAAACTTTCATTTTTAGGTTTAGTCTTTCCCAAAATATCATAGCTAGATCAAAGGAAAGCTAACAAGGCACTGTGGCTCGTTGGTCTAGGGGTATGATTCTCGCTTTGGGTGCGAGAGGTCCCGGGTTCAAATCCCGGACGAGCCCAAAGACACATGTATTAAACTTTCATTTTTAGGTTTAGTCTTTCCCAAAATATCATAGCTAGATCAAAGGAAAGCTAACGAGGCACTGTGGCTCGTTGGTCTAGGGGTATGATTCTCGCTTTGGGTGCGAGAGGTCCCGGGTTCAAATCCCGGACGAGCCCAAAGACACATGTATTAAACTTTCATTTTTAGGTTTAGTCTTTCCCAAAATATCATAGCTAGATCAAAGGAAAGCTAACGAGGCACTGTGGCTCGTTGGTCTAGGGGTATGATTCTCGCTTTGGGTGCGAGAGGTCCCGGGTTCAAATCCCGGACGAGCCCAAAGACACATGTATTAAACTTTCATTTTTAGGTTTAGTCTTTCCCAAAATATCATAGCTAGATCAAAGGAAAGCTAACAAGGCACTGTGGCTCGTTGGTCTAGGGGTATGATTCTCGCTTTGGGTGCGAGAGGTCCCGGGTTCAAATCTCGGACGAGCACAAAGACACATGTATTAAACTTTCATTTTTAGGTTTAGTCTTTCCCAAAATATCATAGCTAGATCAAAGGAAAGCTAACGAGGCACTGTGGCTCGTTGGTCTAGGGGTATGATTCTCGCTTTGGGTGCGAGAGGTCCCGGGTTCAAATCCCGAACGAGCCCAAAGACACATGTATTAAACTTTCATTTTTAGGTTTAGTCTTTCCCAAAATATCATAGCTAGATCAAAGGAAAGCTAACAAGGCACTGTGGCTCGTTGGTCTAGGGGTATGATTCTCGCTTTGGGTGCGAGAGGTCCCGGGTTCAAATCCCGGACGAGCCCAAAGACACATGTATTAAACTTTCATTTTTAGGTTTAGTCTTTCCCAAAATATCATAGCTAGATCAAAGGAAAGCTAACGAGGCACTGTGGCTCGTTGGTCTAGGGGTATGATTCTCGCTTTGGGTGCGAGAGGTCCCGGGTTCAAATCCCGAACGAGCCCAAAGACACATGTATTAAACTTTCATTTTTAGGTTTAGTCTTTCCCAAAATATCATAGCTAGATCAAAGGAAAGCTAACAAGGCACTGTGGCTCGTTGGTCTAGGGGTATGATTCTCGCTTTGGGTGCGAGAGGTCCCGGGTTCAAATCCCGGACGAGCCCAAAGACACATGTATTAAACTTTCATTTTTAGGTTTAGTCTTTCCCAAAATATCATAGCTAGATCAAAGGAAAGCTAACGAGGCACTGTGGCTCGTTGGTCTAGGGGTATGATTCTCGCTTTGGGTGCGAGAGGTCCCGGGTTCAAATCCCGAACGAGCCCAAAGACACATGTATTAAACTTTCATTTTTAGGTTTAGTCTTTCCCAAAATATCATAGCTAGATCAAAGGAAAGCTAACGAGGCACTGTGGCTCGTTGGTCTAGGGGTATGATTCTCGCTTTGGGTGCGAGAGGTCCCGGGTTCAAATCCCGACGAGCCCAAAGACACATGTATTAAACTTTCATTTTTAGGTTTAGTCTTTCCCAAAATATCATAGCTAGATCAAAGGAAAGCTAACGAGGCACTGTGGCTCGTTGGTCTAGGGGTATGATTCTCGCTTTGGGTGCGAGAGGTCCCGGGTTCAAATCCCGGACGAGCCCAAAGACACATGTATTAAACTTTCATTTTTAGGTTTAGTCTTTCCCAAAATATCATAGCTAGATCAAAGGAAAGCTAACGAGGCACTGTGGCTCGTTGGTCTAGGGGTATGATTCTCGCTTTGGGTGCGAGAGGTCCCGGGTTCAAATCCCGGACGAGCCCAAAGACACATGTATTAAACTTTCATTTTTAGGTTTAGTCTTTCCCAAAATATCATAGCTAGATCAAAGGAAAGCTAACAAGGCACTGTGGCTCGTTGGTCTAGGGGTATGATTCTCGCTTTGGGTGCGAGAGGTCCCGGGTTCAAATCCCGGACGAGCCCAAAGACACATGTATTAAACTTTCATTTTTAGGTTTAGTCTTTCCCAAAATATCATAGCTAGATCAAAGGAAAGCTAACGAGGCACTGTGGCTCGTTGGTCTAGGGGTATGATTCTCGCTTTGGGTGCGAGAGGTCCCGGGTTCAAATCCCGGACGAGCCCAAAGACACATGTATTAAACTTTCATTTTTAGGTTTAGTCTTTCCCAAAATATCATAGCTAGATCAAAGGAAAGCTAACGAGGCACTGTGGCTCGTTGGTCTAGGGGTATGATTCTCGCTTTGGGTGCGAGAGGTCCCGGGTTCAAATCCCGGACGAGCCCAAAGACACATGTATTAAACTTTCATTTTTAGGTTTAGTCTTTCCCAAAATATCATAGCTAGATCAAAGGAAAGCTAACAAGGCACTGTGGCTCGTTGGTCTAGGGGTATGATTCTCGCTTTGGGTGCGAGAGGTCCCGGGTTCAAATCCCGGACGAGCCCAAAGACACATGTATTAAACTTTCATTTTTAGGTTTAGTCTTTCCCAAAATATCATAGCTAGATCAAAGGAAAGCTAACGAGGCACTGTGGCTCGTTGGTCTAGGGGTATGATTCTCGCTTTGGGTGCGAGAGGTCCCGGGTTCAAATCCCGGACGAGCCCAAAGACACATGTATTAAACTTTCATTTTTAGGTTTAGTCTTTCCCAAAATATCATAGCTAGATCAAAGGAAAGCTAACAAGGCACTGTGGCTCGTTGGTCTAGGGGTATGATTCTCGCTTTGGGTGCGAGAGGTCCCGGGTTCAAATCCCGGACGAGCCCAAAGACACATGTATTAAACTTTCATTTTTAGGTTTAGTCTTTCCCAAAATATCATAGCTAGATCAAAGGAAAGCTAACGAGGCACTGTGGCTCGTTGGTCTAGGGGTATGATTCTCGCTTTGGGTGCGAGAGGTCCCGGGTTCAAATCCCGGACGAGCCCAAAGACACATGTATTAAACTTTCATTTTTAGGTTTAGTCTTTCCCAAAATATCATAGCTAGATCAAAGGAAAGCTAACGAGGCACTGTGGCTCGTTGGTCTAGGGGTATGATTCTCGCTTTGGGTGCGAGAGGTCCCGGGTTCAAATCCCGGACGAGCCCAAAGACACATGTATTAAACTTTCATTTTTAGGTTTAGTCTTTCCCAAAATATCATAGCTAGATCAAAGGAAAGCTAACAAGGCACTGTGGCTCGTTGGTCTAGGGGTATGATTCTCGCTTTGGGTGCGAGAGGTCCCGGGTTCAAATCCCGAACGAGCCCAAAGACACATGTATTAAACTTTCATTTTTAGGTTTAGTCTTTCCCAAAATATCATAGCTAGATCAAAGGAAAGCTAACAAGGCACTGTGGCTCGTTGGTCTAGGGGTATGATTCTCGCTTTGGGTGCGAGAGGTCCCGGGTTCAAATCCCGGACGAGCCCAAAGACACATGTATTAAACTTTCATTTTTAGGTTTAGTCTTTCCCAAAATATCATAGCTAGATCAAAGGAAAGCTAACGAGGCACTGTGGCTCGTTGGTCTAGGGGTATGATTCTCGCTTTGGGTGCGAGAGGTCCCGGGTTCAAATCCCGGACGAGCCCAAAGACACATGTATTAAACTTTCATTTTTAGGTTTAGTCTTTCCCAAAATATCATAGCTAGATCAAAGGAAAGCTAACGAGGCACTGTGGCTCGTTGGTCTAGGGGTATGATTCTCGCTTTGGGTGCGAGAGGTCCCGGGTTCAAATCCCGGACGAGCCCAAAGACACATGTATTAAACTTTCATTTTTAGGTTTAGTCTTTCCCAAAATATCATAGCTAGATCAAAGGAAAGCTAACAAGGCACTGTGGCTCGTTGGTCTAGGGGTATGATTCTCGCTTTGGGTGCGAGAGGTCCCGGGTTCAAATCTCGGACGAGCACAAAGACACATGTATTAAACTTTCATTTTTAGGTTTAGTCTTTCCCAAATTATCATAGCTAGATCAAAGGAAAGCTAACGAGGAACTGTGGCTCGTTAGTCTAGGGGTATGATTCTCGCTTTGGGTGCGAGAGGTCCCGGGTTCAAATCCCGAACGAGCCCAAAGACACATGTATTAATCTTTCATTTTTAGGTTTAGTCTTTCCCAAAATATCATAGCTAGATCAAAGGAAAGCTAACAAGGCACTGTGGCTCGTTGGTCTAGGGGTATGATTCTCGCTTTGGGTGCGAGAGGTCCCGGGTTCAAATCCCGAACGAGCCCAAAGACACATGTATTAAACTTTCATTTTTAGGTTTAGTCTTTCCCAAAATATCATAGCTAGATCAAAGGAAAGCTAACGAGGCACTGTGGCTCGTTGGTCTAGGGGTATGATTCTCGCTTTGGGTGCGAGAGGTCCCGGGTTCAAATCCCGAACGAGCCCAAAGACACATGTATTAATCTTTCATTTTTAGGTTTAGTCTTTCCCAAAATATCATAGCTAGATCAAAGGAAAGCTAACAAGGCACTGTGGCTCGTTGGTCTAGGGGTATGATTCTCGCTTTGGGTGCGAGAGGTCCCGGGTTCAAATCCCGGACGAGCCCAAAGACACATGTATTAAACTTTCATTTTTAGGTTTAGTCTTTTCCAAAATATCATAGCTAGATCAAAGGAAAGCTAACGAGGCACTGTGGCTCGTTGGTCTAGGGGTATGATTCTCGCTTTGGGTGCGAGAGGTCCCGGGTTCAAATCCCGGACGAGCCCAAAGACACATGTATTAAACTTTCATTTTTAGGTTTAGTCTTTCCCAAAATATCATAGCTAGATCAAAGGAAAGCTAACGAGGCACTGTGGCTCGTTGGTCTAGGGGTATGATTCTCGCTTTGGGTGCGAGAGGTCCCGGGTTCAAATCCCGACGAGCCCAAAGACACATGTATTAAACTTTCATTTTTAGGTTTAGTCTTTCCCAAAATATCATAGCTAGATCAAAGGAAAGCTAACAAGGCACTGTGGCTCGTTGGTCTAGGGGTATGATTCTCGCTTTGGGTGCGAGAGGTCCCGGGTTCAAATCCCGGACGAGCCCAAAGACACATGTATTAAACTTTCATTTTTAGGTTTAGTCTTTCCCAAAATATCATAGCTAGATCAAAGGAAAGCTAACGAGGAACTGTGGCTCGTTGGTCTAGGGGTATGATTCTCGCTTTGGGTGCGAGAGGTCCCGGGTTCAAATCCCGAACGAGCCCAAAGACACATGTATTAAACTTTCATTTTTAGGTTTAGTCTTTCCCAAAATATCATAGCTAGATCAAAGGAAAGCTAACGAGGCACTGTGGCTCGTTGGTCTAGGGGTATGATTCTCGCTTTGGGTGCGAGAGGTCCCGGGTTCAAATCCCGGACGAGCCCAAAGACACATGTATTAAACTTTCATTTTTAGGTTTAGTCTTTCCCAAAATATCATAGCTAGATCAAAGGAAAGCTAACGAGGAACTGTGGCTCGTTGGTCTAGGGGTATGATTCTCGCTTTGGGTGCGAGAGGTCCCGGGTTCAAATCCCGAACGAGCCCAAAGACACATGTATTAAACTTTCATTTTTAGGTTTAGTCTTTCCCAAAATATCATAGCTAGATCAAAGGAAAGCTAACAAGGCACTGTGGCTCGTTGGTCTAGGGGTATGATTCTCGCTTTGGGTGCGAGAGGTCCCGGGTTCAAATCCCGGACGAGCCCAAAGACACATGTATTAAACTTTCATTTTTAGGTTTAGTCTTTCCCAAAATATCATAGCTAGATCAAAGGAAAGCTAACAAGGCACTGTGGCTCGTTGGTCTAGGGGTATGATTCTCGCTTTGGGTGCGAGAGGTCCCGGGTTCAAATCCCGGACGAGCCCAAAGACACATGTATTAAACTTTCATTTTTAGGTTTAGTCTTTCCCAAAATATCATAGCTAGATCAAAGGAAAGCTAACGAGGCACTGTGGCTCGTTGGTCTAGGGGTATGATTCTCGCTTTGGGTGCGAGAGGTCCCGGGTTCAAATCCCGGACGAGCCCAAAGACACATGTATTAAACTTTCATTTTTAGGTTTAGTCTTTCCCAAAATATCATAGCTAGATCAAAGGAAAGCTAACAAGGCACTGTGGCTCGTTGGTCTAGGGGTATGATTCTCGCTTTGGGTGCGAGAGGTCCCGGGTTCAAATCCCGACGAGCCCAAAGACACATGTATTAAACTTTCATTTTTAGGTTTAGTCTTTCCCAAAATATCATAGCTAGATCAAAGGAAAGCTAACGAGGCACTGTGGCTCGTTGGTCTAGGGGTATGATTCTCGCTTTGGGTGCGAGAGGTCCCGGGTTCAAATCCCGGACGAGCCCAAAGACACATGTATTAAACTTTCATTTTTAGGTTTAGTCTTTCCCAAAATATCATAGCTAGATCAAAGGAAAGCTAACAAGGCACTGTGGCTCGTTGGTCTAGGGGTATGATTCTCGCTTTGGGTGCGAGAGGTCCCGGGTTCAAATCCCGGACGAGCACAAAGACACATGTATTAAACTTTCATTTTTAGGTTTAGTCTTTCCCAAAATATCATAGCTAGATCAAAGGAAAGCTAACGAGGCACTGTGGCTCGTTGGTCTAGGGGTATGATTCTCGCTTTGGGTGCGAGAGGTCCCGGGTTCAAATCCCGGACGAGCCCAAAGACACATGTATTAAACTTTCATTTTTAGGTTTAGTCTTTCCCAAAATATCATAGCTAGATCAAAGGAAAGCTAACAAGGCACTGTGGCTCGTTGGTCTAGGGGTATGATTCTCGCTTTGGGTGCGAGAGGTCCCGGGTTCAAATCTCGGACGAGCACAAAGACACATGTATTAAACTTTCATTTTTAGGTTTAGTCTTTCCCAAAATATCATAGCTAGATCAAAGGAAAGCTAACGAGGCACTGTGGCTCGTTGGTCTAGGGGTATGATTCTCGCTTTGGGTGCGAGAGGTCCCGGGTTCAAATCCCGGACGAGCCCAAAGACACATGTATTAAACTTTCATTTTTAGGTTTAGTCTTTCCCAAAATATCATAGCTAGATCAAAGGAAAGCTAACAAGGCACTGTGGCTCGTTGGTCTAGGGGTATGATTCTCGCTTTGGGTGCGAGAGGTCCCGGGTTCAAATCCCGGACGAGCCCAAAGACACATGTATTAAACTTTCATTTTTAGGTTTAGTCTTTCCCAAAATATCATAGCTAGATCAAAGGAAAGCTAACAAGGCACTGTGGCTCGTTGGTCTAGGGGTATGATTCTCGCTTTGGGTGCGAGAGGTCCCGGGTTCAAATCCCGGACGAGCCCAAAGACACATGTATTAAACTTTCATTTTTAGGTTTAGTCTTTCCCAAAATATCATAGCTAGATCAAAGGAAAGCTAACGAGGCACTGTGGCTCGTTGGTCTAGGGGTATGATTCTCGCTTTGGGTGCGAGAGGTCCCGGGTTCAAATCCCGGACGAGCCCAAAGACACATGTATTAAACTTTCATTTTTAGGTTTAGTCTTTCCCAAAATATCATAGCTAGATCAAAGGAAAGCTAACAAGGCACTGTGGCTCGTTGGTCTAGGGGTATGATTCTCGCTTTGGGTGCGAGAGGTCCCGGGTTCAAATCCCGGACGAGCCCAAAGACACATGTATTAAACTTTCATTTTTAGGTTTAGTCTTTCCCAAAATATCATAGCTAGATCAAAGGAAAGCTAACGAGGCACTGTGGCTCGTTGGTCTAGGGGTATGATTCTCGCTTTGGGTGCGAGAGGTCCCGGGTTCAAATCCCGGACGAGCCCAAAGACACATGTATTAAACTTTCATTTTTAGGTTTAGTCTTTCCCAAAATATCATAGCTAGATCAAAGGAAAGCTAACGAGGCACTGTGGCTCGTTGGTCTAGGGGTATGATTCTCGCTTTGGGTGCGAGAGGTCCCGGGTTCAAATCCCGGACGAGCCCAAAGACACATGTATTAAACTTTCATTTTTAGGTTTAGTCTTTCCCAAAATATCATAGCTAGATCAAAGGAAAGCTAACAAGGCACTGTGGCTCGTTGGTCTAGGGGTATGATTCTCGCTTTGGGTGCGAGAGGTCCCGGGTTCAAATCCCGGACGAGCCCAAAGACACATGTATTAAACTTTCATTTTTAGGTTTAGTCTTTCCCAAAATATCATAGCTAGATCAAAGGAAAGCTAACGAGGCACTGTGGCTCGTTGGTCTAGGGGTATGATTCTCGCTTTGGGTGCGAGAGGTCCCGGGTTCAAATCCCGGACGAGCCCAAAGACACATGTATTAAACTTTCATTTTTAGGTTTAGTCTTTCCCAAAATATCATAGCTAGATCAAAGGAAAGCTAACAAGGCACTGTGGCTCGTTGGTCTAGGGGTATGATTCTCGCTTTGGGTGCGAGAGGTCCCGGGTTCAAATCCCGGACGAGCCCAAAGACACATGTATTAAACTTTCATTTTTAGGTTTAGTCTTTCCCAAAATATCATAGCTAGATCAAAGGAAAGCTAACGAGGCACTGTGGCTCGTTGGTCTAGGGGTATGATTCTCGCTTTGGGTGCGAGAGGTCCCGGGTTCAAATCCCGGACGAGCCCAAAGACACATGTATTAAACTTTCATTTTTAGGTTTAGTCTTTCCCAAAATATCATAGCTAGATCAAAGGAAAGCTAACAAGGCACTGTGGCTCGTTGGTCTAGGGGTATGATTCTCGCTTTGGGTGCGAGAGGTCCCGGGTTCAAATCCCGGACGAGCCCAAAGACACATGTATTAAACTTTCATTTTTAGGTTTAGTCTTTCCCAAAATATCATAGCTAGATCAAAGGAAAGCTAACGAGGCACTGTGGCTCGTTGGTCTAGGGGTATGATTCTCGCTTTGGGTGCGAGAGGTCCCGGGTTCAAATCCCGAACGAGCCCAAAGACACATGTATTAAACTTTCATTTTTAGGTTTAGTCTTTCCCAAAATATCATAGCTAGATCAAAGGAAAGCTAACAAGGCACTGTGGCTCGTTGGTCTAGGGGTATGATTCTCGCTTTGGGTGCGAGAGGTCCCGGGTTCAAATCCCGACGAGCCCAAAGACACATGTATTAAACTTTCATTTTTAGGTTTAGTCTTTCCCAAAATATCATAGCTAGATCAAAGGAAAGCTAACGAGGCACTGTGGCTCGTTGGTCTAGGGGTATGATTCTCGCTTTGGGTGCGAGAGGTCCCGGGTTCAAATCCCGGACGAGCCCAAAGACACATGTATTAAACTTTCATTTTTAGGTTTAGTCTTTCCCAAAATATCATAGCTAGATCAAAGGAAAGCTAACGAGGCACTGTGGCTCGTTGGTCTAGGGGTATGATTCTCGCTTTGGGTGCGAGAGGTCCCGGGTTCAAATCCCGGACGAGCCCAAAGACACATGTATTAAACTTTCATTTTTAGGTTTAGTCTTTCCCAAAATATCATAGCTAGATCAAAGGAAAGCTAACAAGGCACTGTGGCTCGTTGGTCTAGGGGTATGATTCTCGCTTTGGGTGCGAGAGGTCCCGGGTTCAAATCTCGGACGAGCCCAAAGACACATGTATTAAACTTTCATTTTTAGGTTTAGTCTTTCCCAAAATATCATAGCTAGATCAAAGGAAAGCTAACGAGGCACTGTGGCTCGTTGGTCTAGGGGTATGATTCTCGCTTTGGGTGCGAGAGGTCCCGGGTTCAAATCCCGAACGAGCCCAAAGACACATGTATTAAACTTTCATTTTTAGGTTTAGTCTTTCCCAAAATATCATAGCTAGATCAAAGGAAAGCTAACAAGGCACTGTGGCTCGTTGGTCTAGGGGTATGATTCTCGCTTTGGGTGCGAGAGGTCCCGGGTTCAAATCCCGAACGAGCCCAAAGACACATGTATTAAACTTTCATTTTTAGGTTTAGTCTTTCCCAAAATATCATAGCTAGATCAAAGGAAAGCTAACGAGGCACTGTGGCTCGTTGGTCTAGGGGTATGATTCTCGCTTTGGGTGCGAGAGGTCCCGGGTTCAAATCCCGAACGAGCCCAAAGACACATGTATTAATCTTTCATTTTTAGGTTTAGTCTTTCCCAAAATATCATAGCTAGATCAAAGGAAAGCTAACAAGGCACTGTGGCTCGTTGGTCTAGGGGTATGATTCTCGCTTTGGGTGCGAGAGGTCCCGGGTTCAAATCCCGGACGAGCCCAAAGACACATGTATTAAACTTTCATTTTTAGGTTTAGTCTTTCCCAAAATATCATAGCTAGATCAAAGGAAAGCTAACGAGGCACTGTGGCTCGTTGGTCTAGGGGTATGATTCTCGCTTTGGGTGCGAGAGGTCCCGGGTTCAAATCCCGGACGAGCCCAAAGACACATGTATTAAACTTTCATTTTTAGGTTTAGTCTTTCCCAAAATATCATAGCTAGATCAAAGGAAAGCTAACGAGGCACTGTGGCTCGTTGGTCTAGGGGTATGATTCTCGCTTTGGGTGCGAGAGGTCCCGGGTTCAAATCCCGAACGAGCCCAAAGACACATGTATTAAACTTTCATTTTTAGGTTTAGTCTTTCCCAAAATATCATAGCTAGATCAAAGGAAAGCTAACGAGGCACTGTGGCTCGTTGGTCTAGGGGTATGATTCTCGCTTTGGGTGCGAGAGGTCCCGGGTTCAAATCCCGGACGAGCCCAAAGACACATGTATTAAACTTTCATTTTTAGGTTTAGTCTTTCCCAAAATATCATAGCTAGATCAAAGGAAAGCTAACGAGGCACTGTGGCTCGTTGGTCTAGGGGTATGATTCTCGCTTTGGGTGCGAGAGGTCCCGGGTTCAAATCCCGGACGAGCCCAAAGACACATGTATTAAACTTTCATTTTTAGGTTTAGTCTTTCCCAAAATATCATAGCTAGATCAAAGGAAAGCTAACAAGGCACTGTGGCTCGTTGGTCTAGGGGTATGATTCTCGCTTTGGGTGCGAGAGGTCCCGGGTTCAAATCCCGGACGAGCCCAAAGACACATGTATTAAACTTTCATTTTTAGGTTTAGTCTTTCCCAAAATATCATAGCTAGATCAAAGGAAAGCTAACGAGGCACTGTGGCTCGTTGGTCTAGGGGTATGATTCTCGCTTTGGGTGCGAGAGGTCCCGGGTTCAAATCCCGGACGAGCCCAAAGACACATGTATTAAACTTTCATTTTTAGGTTTAGTCTTTCCCAAAATATCATAGCTAGATCAAAGGAAAGCTAACGAGGCACTGTGGCTCGTTGGTCTAGGGGTATGATTCTCGCTTTGGGTGCGAGAGGTCCCGGGTTCAAATCCCGGACGAGCCCAAAGACACATGTATTAAACTTTCATTTTTAGGTTTAGTCTTTCCCAAAATATCATAGCTAGATCAAAGGAAAGCTAACAAGGCACTGTGGCTCGTTGGTCTAGGGGTATGATTCTCGCTTTGGGTGCGAGAGGTCCCGGGTTCAAATCCCGGACGAGCCCAAAGACACATGTATTAAACTTTCATTTTTAGGTTTAGTCTTTCCCAAAATATCATAGCTAGATCAAAGGAAAGCTAACGAGGCACTGTGGCTCGTTGGTCTAGGGGTATGATTCTCGCTTTGGGTGCGAGAGGTCCCGGGTTCAAATCCCGGACGAGCCCAAAGACACATGTATTAAACTTTCATTTTTAGGTTTAGTCTTTCCCAAAATATCATAGCTAGATCAAAGGAAAGCTAACAAGGCACTGTGGCTCGTTGGTCTAGGGGTATGATTCTCGCTTTGGGTGCGAGAGGTCCCGGGTTCAAATCCCGGACGAGCCCAAAGACACATGTATTAAACTTTCATTTTTAGGTTTAGTCTTTCCCAAAATATCATAGCTAGATCAAAGGAAAGCTAACGAGGCACTGTGGCTCGTTGGTCTAGGGGTATGATTCTCGCTTTGGGTGCGAGAGGTCCCGGGTTCAAATCCCGGACGAGCCCAAAGACACATGTATTAAACTTTCATTTTTAGGTTTAGTCTTTCCCAAAATATCATAGCTAGATCAAAGGAAAGCTAACAAGGCACTGTGGCTCGTTGGTCTAGGGGTATGATTCTCGCTTTGGGTGCGAGAGGTCCCGGGTTCAAATCCCGGACGAGCCCAAAGACACATGTATTAAACTTTCATTTTTAGGTTTAGTCTTTCCCAAAATATCATAGCTAGATCAAAGGAAAGCTAACAAGGCACTGTGGCTCGTTGGTCTAGGGGTATGATTCTCGCTTTGGGTGCGAGAGGTCCCGGGTTCAAATCCCGGAACGAGCCCAAAGACACATGTATTAAACTTTCATTTTTAGGTTTAGTCTTTCCCAAAATATCATAGCTAGATCAAAGGAAAGCTAACAAGGCACTGTGGCTCGTTGGTCTAGGGGTATGATTCTCGCTTTGGGTGCGAGAGGTCCCGGGTTCAAATCCCGGACGAGCCCAAAGACACATGTATTAAACTTTCATTTTTAGGTTTAGTCTTTCCCAAAATATCATAGCTAGATCAAAGGAAAGCTAACGAGGCACTGTGGCTCGTTGGTCTAGGGGTATGATTCTCGCTTTGGGTGCGAGAGGTCCCGGGTTCAAATCCCGGACGAGCCCAAAGACACATGTATTAAACTTTCATTTTTAGGTTTAGTCTTTCCCAAAATATCATAGCTAGATCAAAGGAAAGCTAACGAGGCACTGTGGCTCGTTGGTCTAGGGGTATGATTCTCGCTTTGGGTGCGAGAGGTCCCGGGTTCAAATCCCGGACGAGCCCAAAGACACATGTATTAAACTTTCATTTTTAGGTTTAGTCTTTCCCAAAATATCATAGCTAGATCAAAGGAAAGCTAACAAGGCACTGTGGCTCGTTGGTCTAGGGGTATGATTCTCGCTTTGGGTGCGAGAGGTCCCGGGTTCAAATCTCGGACGAGCACAAAGACACATGTATTAAACTTTCATTTTTAGGTTTAGTCTTTCCCAAATTATCATAGCTAGATCAAAGGAAAGCTAACGAGGAACTGTGGCTCGTTGGTCTAGGGGTATGATTCTCGCTTTGGGTGCGAGAGGTCCCGGGTTCAAATCCCGAACGAGCCCAAAGACACATGTATTAATCTTTCATTTTTAGGTTTAGTCTTTCCCAAAATATCATAGCTAGATCAAAGGAAAGCTAACAAGGCACTGTGGCTCGTTGGTCTAGGGGTATGATTCTCGCTTTGGGTGCGAGAGGTCCCGGGTTCAAATCCCGGACGAGCCCAAAGACACATGTATTAAACTTTCATTTTTAGGTTTAGTCTTTCCCAAAATATCATAGCTAGATCAAAGGAAAGCTAACGAGGCACTGTGGCTCGTTGGTCTAGGGGTATGATTCTCGCTTTGGGTGCGAGAGGTCCCGGGTTCAAATCCCGAACGAGCCCAAAGACACATGTATTAAATCTTTCATTTTTAGGTTTAGTCTTTCCCAAAATATCATAGCTAGATCAAAGGAAAGCTAACAAGGCACTGTGGCTCGTTGGTCTAGGGGTATGATTCTCGCTTTGGGTGCGAGAGGTCCCGGGTTCAAATCCCGGACGAGCCCAAAGACACATGTATTAAACTTTCATTTTTAGGTTTAGTCTTTCCCAAAATATCATAGCTAGATCAAAGGAAAGCTAACGAGGCACTGTGGCTCGTTGGTCTAGGGGTATGATTCTCGCTTTGGGTGCGAGAGGTCCCGGGTTCAAATCCCGAACGAGCCCAAAGACACATGTATTAAACTTTCATTTTTAGGTTTAGTCTTTCCCAAAATATCATAGCTAGATCAAAGGAAAGCTAACGAGGCACTGTGGCTCGTTGGTCTAGGGGTATGATTCTCGCTTTGGGTGCGAGAGGTCCCGGGTTCAAATCCCGACGAGCCCAAAGACACATGTATTAAACTTTCATTTTTAGGTTTAGTCTTTCCCAAAATATCATAGCTAGATCAAAGGAAAGCTAACAAGGCACTGTGGCTCGTTGGTCTAGGGGTATGATTCTCGCTTTGGGTGCGAGAGGTCCCGGGTTCAAATCCCGGACGAGCCCAAAGACACATGTATTAAACTTTCATTTTTAGGTTTAGTCTTTCCCAAAATATCATAGCTAGATCAAAGGAAAGCTAACGAGGCACTGTGGCTCGTTGGTCTAGGGGTATGATTCTCGCTTTGGGTGCGAGAGGTCCCGGGTTCAAATCCCGAACGAGCCCAAAGACACATGTATTAAACTTTCATTTTTAGGTTTAGTCTTTCCCAAAATATCATAGCTAGATCAAAGGAAAGCTAACGAGGCACTGTGGCTCGTTGGTCTAGGGGTATGATTCTCGCTTTGGGTGCGAGAGGTCCCGGGTTCAAATCCCGGACGAGCCCAAAGACACATGTATTAAACTTTCATTTTTAGGTTTAGTCTTTCCCAAAATATCATAGCTAGATCAAAGGAAAGCTAACGAGGCACTGTGGCTCGTTGGTCTAGGGGTATGATTCTCGCTTTGGGTGCGAGAGGTCCCGGGTTCAAATCCCGGACGAGCCCAAAGACACATGTATTAAACTTTCATTTTTAGGTTTAGTCTTTCCCAAAATATCATAGCTAGATCAAAGGAAAGCTAACAAGGCACTGTGGCTCGTTGGTCTAGGGGTATGATTCTCGCTTTGGGTGCGAGAGGTCCCGGGTTCAAATCCCGGACGAGCCCAAAGACACATGTATTAAACTTTCATTTTTAGGTTTAGTCTTTCCCAAAATATCATAGCTAGATCAAAGGAAAGCTAACAAGGCACTGTGGCTCGTTGGTCTAGGGGTATGATTCTCGCTTTGGGTGCGAGAGGTCCCGGGTTCAAATCCCGGACGAGCCCAAAGACACATGTATTAAACTTTCATTTTTAGGTTTAGTCTTTCCCAAAATATCATAGCTAGATCAAAGGAAAGCTAACGAGGCACTGTGGCTCGTTGGTCTAGGGGTATGATTCTCGCTTTGGGTGCGAGAGGTCCCGGGTTCAAATCCCGGACGAGCCCAAAGACACATGTATTAAACTTTCATTTTTAGGTTTAGTCTTTCCCAAAATATCATAGCTAGATCAAAGGAAAGCCGATAAGTCACTGTGGCTCGTTGGTCTAGGGGTATGATTCTCGCTTTGGGTGCGAGAGGTCCCGGGTTCAAATCCCGACGAGCCCAAAGACACATGTATTAAACTTTCATTTTTAGGTTTAGTCTTTCCCAAAATATCATAGCTAGATCAAAGGAAAGCTAACAGCTCACTGTGGCTCGTTGGTCTAGGGGTATGATTCTCGCTTTGGGTGCGAGAGGTCCCGGGTTCAAATCCCGGACGAGCCCAAAGACACATGTATTAAACTTTCATTTTTAGGTTTAGTCTTTCCCAAAATATCATAGCTAGATCAAAGGAAAGCTAACAAGGCACTGTGGCTCGTTGGTCTAGGGGTATGATTCTCGCTTTGGGTGCGAGAGGTCCCAGGTTCAAATCCCGGACGAGCACAAAGACACATGTATTAAACTTTCATTTTTAGGTTTAGTCTTTCCCAAAATATCATAGCTAGATCAAAGGAAAGCTAACGAGGCACTGTGGCTCGTTGGTCTAGGGGTATGATTCTCGCTTTGGGTGCGAGAGGTCCCGGGTTCAAATCCCGGACGAGCACAAAGACACATGTATTAAACTTTCATTTTTAGGTTTAGTCTTTCCCAAAATATCATAGCTAGATCAAAGGAAAGCTAACGAGGCACTGTGGCTCGTTGGTCTAGGGGTATGATTCTCGCTTTGGGTGCGAGAGGTCCCGGGTTCAAATCCCGAACGAGCCCAAAGACACATGTATTAAACTTTCATTTTTAGGTTTAGTCTTTCCCAAAATATCATAGCTAGATCAAAGGAAAGCTAACAAGGCACTGTGGCTCGTTGGTCTAGGGGTATGATTCTCGCTTTGGGTGCGAGAGGTCCCGGGTTCAAATCCCGGACGAGCCCAAAGACACATGTATTAAACTTTCATTTTTAGGTTTAGTCTTTCCCAAAATATCATAGCTAGATCAAAGGAAAGCTAACGAGGCACTGTGGCTCGTTGGTCTAGGGGTATGATTCTCGCTTTGGGTGCGAGAGGTCCCGGGTTCAAATCCCGAACGAGCCCAAAGACACATGTATTAAACTTTCATTTTTAGGTTTAGTCTTTCCCAAAATATCATAGCTAGATCAAAGGAAAGCTAACAAGGCACTGTGGCTCGTTGGTCTAGGGGTATGATTCTCGCTTTGGGTGCGAGAGGTCCCGGGTTCAAATCCCGGACGAGCCCAAAGACACATGTATTAAACTTTCATTTTTAGGTTTAGTCTTTCCCAAAATATCATAGCTAGATCAAAGGAAAGCTAACGAGGCACTGTGGCTCGTTGGTCTAGGGGTATGATTCTCGCTTTGGGTGCGAGAGGTCCCGGGTTCAAATCCCGGACGAGCCCAAAGACACATGTATTAAACTTTCATTTTTAGGTTTAGTCTTTCCCAAAATATCATAGCTAGATCAAAGGAAAGCTAACGAGGCACTGTGGCTCGTTGGTCTAGGGGTATGATTCTCGCTTTGGGTGCGAGAGGTCCCGGGTTCAAATCCCGAACGAGCCCAAAGACACATGTATTAAACTTTCATTTTTAGGTTTAGTCTTTCCCAAAATATCATAGCTAGATCAAAGGAAAGCTAACAAGGCACTGTGGCTCGTTGGTCTAGGGGTATGATTCTCGCTTTGGGTGCGAGAGGTCCCGGGTTCAAATCCCGGACGAGCCCAAAGACACATGTATTAAACTTTCATTTTTAGGTTTAGTCTTTCCCAAAATATCATAGCTAGATCAAAGGAAAGCTAACGAGGAACTGTGGCTCGTTGGTCTAGGGGTATGATTCTCGCTTTGGGTGCGAGAGGTCCCGGGTTCAAATCCCGAACGAGCCCAAAGACACATGTATTAAACTTTCATTTTTAGGTTTAGTCTTTCCCAAAATATCATAGCTAGATCAAAGGAAAGCTAACGAGGCACTGTGGCTCGTTGGTCTAGGGGTATGATTCTCGCTTTGGGTGCGAGAGGTCCCGGGTTCAAATCCCGGACGAGCCCAAAGACACATGTATTAAACTTTCATTTTTAGGTTTAGTCTTTCCCAAAATATCATAGCTAGATCAAAGGAAAGCTAACGAGGCACTGTGGCTCGTTGGTCTAGGGGTATGATTCTCGCTTTGGGTGCGAGAGGTCCCGGGTTCAAATCCCGAACGAGCCCAAAGACACATGTATTAAACTTTCATTTTTAGGTTTAGTCTTTCCCAAAATATCATAGCTAGATCAAAGGAAAGCTAACAAGGCACTGTGGCTCGTTGGTCTAGGGGTATGATTCTCGCTTTGGGTGCGAGAGGTCCCGGGTTCAAATCCCGGACGAGCCCAAAGACACATGTATTAAACTTTCATTTTTAGGTTTAGTCTTTCCCAAAATATCATAGCTAGATCAAAGGAAAGCTAACAAGGCACTGTGGCTCGTTGGTCTAGGGGTATGATTCTCGCTTTGGGTGCGAGAGGTCCCGGGTTCAAATCCCGGACGAGCCCAAAGACACATGTATTAAACTTTCATTTTTAGGTTTAGTCTTTCCCAAAATATCATAGCTAGATCAAAGGAAAGCTAACAAGGCACTGTGGCTCGTTGGTCTAGGGGTATGATTCTCGCTTTGGGTGCGAGAGGTCCCAGGTTCAAATCCCGACGAGCCCAAAGACACATGTATTAAACTTTCATTTTTAGGTTTAGTCTTTCCCAAAATATCATAGCTAGATCAAAGGAAAGCTAACAGCTCACTGTGGCTCGTTGGTCTAGGGGTATGATTCTCGCTTTGGGTGCGAGAGGTCCCGGGTTCAAATCCCGGACGAGCCCAAAGACACATGTATTAAACTTTCATTTTTAGGTTTAGTCTTTCCCAAAATATCATAGCTAGATCAAAGGAAAGCTAACAAGGCACTGTGGCTCGTTGGTCTAGGGGTATGATTCTCGCTTTGGGTGCGAGAGGTCCCAGGTTCAAATCCCGGACGAGCACAAAGACACATGTATTAAACTTTCATTTTTAGGTTTAGTCTTTCCCAAAATATCATAGCTAGATCAAAGGAAAGCTAACGAGGCACTGTGGCTCGTTGGTCTAGGGGTATGATTCTCGCTTTGGGTGCGAGAGGTCCCGGGTTCAAATCCCGAACGAGCCCAAAGACACATGTATTAAATCTTTCATTTTTAGGTTTAGTCTTTCCCAAAATATCATAGCTAGATCAAAGGAAAGCTAACAAGGCACTGTGGCTCGTTGGTCTAGGGGTATGATTCTCGCTTTGGGTGCGAGAGGTCCCGGGTTCAAATCCCGGACGAGCCCAAAGACACATGTATTAAACTTTCATTTTTAGGTTTAGTCTTTCCCAAAATATCATAGCTAGATCAAAGGAAAGCTAACGAGGCACTGTGGCTCGTTGGTCTAGGGGTATGATTCTCGCTTTGGGTGCGAGAGGTCCCGGGTTCAAATCCCGGACGAGCCCAAAGACACATGTATTAAACTTTCATTTTTAGGTTTAGTCTTTCCCAAAATATCATAGCTAGATCAAAGGAAAGCTAACGAGGCACTGTGGCTCGTTGGTCTAGGGGTATGATTCTCGCTTTGGGTGCGAGAGGTCCCGGGTTCAAATCCCGGACGAGCCCAAAGACACATGTATTAAACTTTCATTTTTAGGTTTAGTCTTTCCCAAAATATCATAGCTAGATCAAAGGAAAGCTAACAAGGCACTGTGGCTCGTTGGTCTAGGGGTATGATTCTCGCTTTGGGTGCGAGAGGTCCCGGGTTCAAATCCCGGACGAGCCCAAAGACACATGTATTAAACTTTCATTTTTAGGTTTAGTCTTTCCCAAAATATCATAGCTAGATCAAAGGAAAGCTAACGAGGCACTGTGGCTCGTTGGTCTAGGGGTATGATTCTCGCTTTGGGTGCGAGAGGTCCCGGGTTCAAATCCCGAACGAGCCCAAAGACACATGTATTAAACTTTCATTTTTAGGTTTAGTCTTTCCCAAAATATCATAGCTAGATCAAAGGAAAGCTAACGAGGCACTGTGGCTCGTTGGTCTAGGGGTATGATTCTCGCTTTGGGTGCGAGAGGTCCCGGGTTCAAATCCCGGACGAGCCCAAAGACACATGTATTAAACTTTCATTTTTAGGTTTAGTCTTTCCCAAAATATCATAGCTAGATCAAAGGAAAGCTAACGAGGCACTGTGGCTCGTTGGTCTAGGGGTATGATTCTCGCTTTGGGTGCGAGAGGTCCCGGGTTCAAATCCCGAACGAGCCCAAAGACACATGTATTAAACTTTCATTTTTAGGTTTAGTCTTTCCCAAAATATCATAGCTAGATCAAAGGAAAGCTAACAAGGCACTGTGGCTCGTTGGTCTAGGGGTATGATTCTCGCTTTGGGTGCGAGAGGTCCCGGGTTCAAATCCCGGACGAGCCCAAAGACACATGTATTAAACTTTCATTTTTAGGTTTAGTCTTTCCCAAAATATCATAGCTAGATCAAAGGAAAGCTAACAAGGCACTGTGGCTCGTTGGTCTAGGGGTATGATTCTCGCTTTGGGTGCGAGAGGTCCCGGGTTCAAATCCCGGACGAGCCCAAAGACACATGTATTAAACTTCCATTTTTAGGTTTAGTCTTTCCCAAAATATCATAGCTAGATCAAAGGAAAGCTAACAAGGCACTGTGGCTCGTTGGTCTAGGGGTATGATTCTCGCTTTGGGTGCGAGAGGTCCCAGGTTCAAATCCCGACGAGCCCAAAGACACATGTATTAAACTTTCATTTTTAGGTTTAGTCTTTCCCAAAATATCATAGCTAGATCAAAGGAAAGCTAACAGCTCACTGTGGCTCGTTGGTCTAGGGGTATGATTCTCGCTTTGGGTGCGAGAGGTCCCGGGTTCAAATCCCGGACGAGCCCAAAGACACATGTATTAAACTTTCATTTTTAGGTTTAGTCTTTCCCAAAATATCATAGCTAGATCAAAGGAAAGCTAACAAGGCACTGTGGCTCGTTGGTCTAGGGGTATGATTCTCGCTTTGGGTGCGAGAGGTCCCGGGTTCAAATCCCGGACGAGCCCAAAGACACATGTATTAAACTTTCATTTTTAGGTTTAGTCTTTCCCAAAATATCATAGCTAGATCAAAGGAAAGCTAACGAGGCACTGTGGCTCGTTGGTCTAGGGGTATGATTCTCGCTTTGGGTGCGAGAGGTCCCGGGTTCAAATCCCGGACGAGCCCAAAGACACATGTATTAAACTTTCATTTTTAGGTTTAGTCTTTCCCAAAATATCATAGCTAGATCAAAGGAAAGCTAACAAGGCACTGTGGCTCGTTGGTCTAGGGGTATGATTCTCGCTTTGGGTGCGAGAGGTCCCGGGTTCAAATCCCGGACGAGCCCAAAGACACATGTATTAAACTTTCATTTTTAGGTTTAGTCTTTCCCAAAATATCATAGCTAGATCAAAGGAAAGCTAACGAGGCACTGTGGCTCGTTGGTCTAGGGGTATGATTCTCGCTTTGGGTGCGAGAGGTCCCGGGTTCAAATCCCGGACGAGCCCAAAGACACATGTATTAAACTTTCATTTTTAGGTTTAGTCTTTCCCAAAATATCATAGCTAGATCAAAGGAAAGCTAACGAGGCACTGTGGCTCGTTGGTCTAGGGGTATGATTCTCGCTTTGGGTGCGAGAGGTCCCGGGTTCAAATCCCGAACGAGCCCAAAGACACATGTATTAAACTTTCATTTTTAGGTTTAGTCTTTCCCAAAATATCATAGCTAGATCAAAGGAAAGCTAACAAGGCACTGTGGCTCGTTGGTCTAGGGGTATGATTCTCGCTTTGGGTGCGAGAGGTCCCGGGTTCAAATCCCGGACGAGCCCAAAGACACATGTATTAAACTTTCATTTTTAGGTTTAGTCTTTCCCAAAATATCATAGCTAGATCAAAGGAAAGCTAACGAGGCACTGTGGCTCGTTGGTCTAGGGGTATGATTCTCGCTTTGGGTGCGAGAGGTCCCGGGTTCAAATCCCGAACGAGCCCAAAGACACATGTATTAAACTTTCATTTTTAGGTTTAGTCTTTCCCAAAATATCATAGCTAGATCAAAGGAAAGCTAACGAGGCACTGTGGCTCGTTGGTCTAGGGGTATGATTCTCGCTTTGGGTGCGAGAGGTCCCGGGTTCAAATCCCGGACGAGCCCAAAGACACATGTATTAAACTTTCATTTTTAGGTTTAGTCTTTCCCAAAATATCATAGCTAGATCAAAGGAAAGCTAACAAGGCACTGTGGCTCGTTGGTCTAGGGGTATGATTCTCGCTTTGGGTGCGAGAGGTCCCGGGTTCAAATCCCGGACGAGCCCAAAGACACATGTATTAAACTTTCATTTTTAGGTTTAGTCTTTCCCAAAATATCATAGCTAGATCAAAGGAAAGCTAACAAGGCACTGTGGCTCGTTGGTCTAGGGGTATGATTCTCGCTTTGGGTGCGAGAGGTCCCGGGTTCAAATCCCGGACGAGCCCAAAGACACATGTATTAAACTTTCATTTTTAGGTTTAGTCTTTCCCAAAATATCATAGCTAGATCAAAGGAAAGCTAACGAGGCACTGTGGCTCGTTAGTCTAGGGGTATGATTCTTTTGGGTGCGAGAGGTCCCGGGTTCAAATCCCGAACGAGCCCAAAGACACATGTATTAAACTTTCATTTTTAGGTTTAGTCTTTCCCAAAATATCATAGCTAGATCAAAGGAAAGCTAACAAGGCACTGTGGCTCGTTGGTCTAGGGGTATGATTCTCGCTTTGGGTGCGAGAGGTCCCGGGTTCAAATCCCGGACGAGCCCAAAGACACATGTATTAAACTTTCATTTTTAGGTTTAGTCTTTCCCAAAATATCATAGCTAGATCAAAGGAAAGCTAACAAGGCACTGTGGCTCGTTGGTCTAGGGGTATGATTCTCGCTTTGGGTGCGAGAGGTCCCGGGTTCAAATCCCGGACGAGCCCAAAGACACATGTATTAAACTTTCATTTTTAGGTTTAGTCTTTCCCAAAATATCATAGCTAGATCAAAGGAAAGCTAACAAGGCACTGTGGCTCGTTGGTCTAGGGGTATGATTCTCGCTTTGGGTGCGAGAGGTCCCGGGTTCAAATCCCGACGAGCCCAAAGACACATGTATTAAACTTTCATTTTTAGGTTTAGTCTTTCCCAAAATATCATAGCTAGATCAAAGGAAAGCTAACCAGGCACTGTGGCTCGTTGGTCTAGGGGTATGATTCTCGCTTTGGGTGCGAGAGGTCCCGGGTTCAAATCCCGGACGAGCCCAAAGACACATGTATTAAACTTTCATTTTTAGGTTTAGTCTTTCCCAAAATATCATAGCTAGATCAAAGGAAAGCTAACAAGGCACTGTGGCTCGTTGGTCTAGGGGTATGATTCTCGCTTTGGGTGCGAGAGGTCCCGGGTTCAAATCTCGGACGAGCACAAAGACACATGTATTAAACTTTCATTTTTAGGTTTAGTCTTTCCCAAAATATCATAGCTAGATCAAAGGAAAGCTAACGAGGCACTGTGGCTCGTTGGTCTAGGGGTATGATTCTCGCTTTGGGTGCGAGAGGTCCCGGGTTCAAATCCCGAACGAGCCCAAAGACACATGTATTAAACTTTCATTTTTAGGTTTAGTCTTTCCCAAAATATCATAGCTAGATCAAAGGAAAGCTAACAAGGCACTGTGGCTCGTTGGTCTAGGGGTATGATTCTCGCTTTGGGTGCGAGAGGTCCCGGGTTCAAATCCCGGACGAGCCCAAAGACACATGTATTAAACTTTCATTTTTAGGTTTAGTCTTTCCCAAAATATCATAGCTAGATCAAAGGAAAGCTAACGAGGCACTGTGGCTCGTTGGTCTAGGGGTATGATTCTCGCTTTGGGTGCGAGAGGTCCCGGGTTCAAATCCCGGACGAGCCCAAAGACACATGTATTAAACTTTCATTTTTAGGTTTAGTCTTTCCCAAAATATCATAGCTAGATCAAAGGAAAGCTAACGAGGCACTGTGGCTCGTTGGTCTAGGGGTATGATTCTCGCTTTGGGTGCGAGAGGTCCCGGGTTCAAATCCCGACGAGCCCAAAGACACATGTATTAAACTTTCATTTTTAGGTTTAGTCTTTCCCAAAATATCATAGCTAGATCAAAGGAAAGCTAACGAGGCACTGTGGCTCGTTGGTCTAGGGGTATGATTCTCGCTTTGGGTGCGAGAGGTCCCGGGTTCAAATCCCGAACGAGCCCAAAGACACATGTATTAAACTTTCATTTTTAGGTTTAGTCTTTCCCAAAATATCATAGCTAGATCAAAGGAAAGCTAACAAGGCACTGTGGCTCGTTGGTCTAGGGGTATGATTCTCGCTTTGGGTGCGAGAGGTCCCGGGTTCAAATCCCGGACGAGCCCAAAGACACATGTATTAAACTTTCATTTTTAGGTTTAGTCTTTCCCAAAATATCATAGCTAGATCAAAGGAAAGCTAACAAGGCACTGTGGCTCGTTGGTCTAGGGGTATGATTCTCGCTTTGGGTGCGAGAGGTCCCGGGTTCAAATCCCGGACGAGCCCAAAGACACATGTATTAAACTTTCATTTTTAGGTTTAGTCTTTCCCAAAATATCATAGCTAGATCAAAGGAAAGCTAACAAGGCACTGTGGCTCGTTGGTCTAGGGGTATGATTCTCGCTTTGGGTGCGAGAGGTCCCGGGTTCAAATCCCGGACGAGCCCAAAGACACATGTATTAAACTTTCATTTTTAGGTTTAGTCTTTCCCAAAATATCATAGCTAGATCAAAGGAAAGCTAACGAGGCACTGTGGCTCGTTGGTCTAGGGGTATGATTCTCGCTTTGGGTGCGAGAGGTCCCGGGTTCAAATCCCGGACGAGCCCAAAGACACATGTATTAAACTTTCATTTTTAGGTTTAGTCTTTCCCAAAATATCATAGCTAGATCAAAGGAAAGCTAACAAGGCACTGTGGCTCGTTGGTCTAGGGGTATGATTCTCGCTTTGGGTGCGAGAGGTCCCGGGTTCAAATCCCGGACGAGCCCAAAGACACATGTATTAAACTTTCATTTTTAGGTTTAGTCTTTCCCAAAATATCATAGCTAGATCAAAGGAAAGCTAACAAGGCACTGTGGCTCGTTGGTCTAGGGGTATGATTCTCGCTTTGGGTGCGAGAGGTCCCGGGTTCAAATCCCGGACGAGCCCAAAGACACATGTATTAAACTTTCATTTTTAGGTTTAGTCTTTCCCAAAATATCATAGCTAGATCAAAGGAAAGCTAACGAGGCACTGTGGCTCGTTGGTCTAGGGGTATGATTCTCGCTTTGGGTGCGAGAGGTCCCGGGTTCAAATCCCGGACGAGCCCAAAGACACATGTATTAAACTTTCATTTTTAGGTTTAGTCTTTCCCAAAATATCATAGCTAGATCAAAGGAAAGCTAACGAGGCACTGTGGCTCGTTGGTCTAGGGGTATGATTCTCGCTTTGGGTGCGAGAGGTCCCGGGTTCAAATCCCGAACGAGCCCAAAGACACATGTATTAAACTTTCATTTTTAGGTTTAGTCTTTCCCAAAATATCATAGCTAGATCAAAGGAAAGCTAACAAGGCACTGTGGCTCGTTGGTCTAGGGGTATGATTCTCGCTTTGGGTGCGAGAGGTCCCGGGTTCAAATCCCGGACGAGCCCAAAGACACATGTATTAAACTTTCATTTTTAGGTTTAGTCTTTCCCAAAATATCATAGCTAGATCAAAGGAAAGCTAACGAGGCACTGTGGCTCGTTGGTCTAGGGGTATGATTCTCGCTTTGGGTGCGAGAGGTCCCGGGTTCAAATCCCGAACGAGCCCAAAGACACATGTATTAAACTTTCATTTTTAGGTTTAGTCTTTCCCAAAATATCATAGCTAGATCAAAGGAAAGCTAACAAGGCACTGTGGCTCGTTGGTCTAGGGGTATGATTCTCGCTTTGGGTGCGAGAGGTCCCGGGTTCAAATCCCGGACGAGCCCAAAGACACATGTATTAAACTTTCATTTTTAGGTTTAGTCTTTCCCAAAATATCATAGCTAGATCAAAGGAAAGCTAACGAGGCACTGTGGCTCGTTGGTCTAGGGGTATGATTCTCGCTTTGGGTGCGAGAGGTCCCGGGTTCAAATCCCGGACGAGCCCAAAGACACATGTATTAAACTTTCATTTTTAGGTTTAGTCTTTCCCAAAATATCATAGCTAGATCAAAGGAAAGCTAACGAGGCACTGTGGCTCGTTGGTCTAGGGGTATGATTCTCGCTTTGGGTGCGAGAGGTCCCGGGTTCAAATCCCGAACGAGCCCAAAGACACATGTATTAAACTTTCATTTTTAGGTTTAGTCTTTCCCAAAATATCATAGCTAGATCAAAGGAAAGCTAACAAGGCACTGTGGCTCGTTGGTCTAGGGGTATGATTCTCGCTTTGGGTGCGAGAGGTCCCGGGTTCAAATCCCGGACGAGCCCAAAGACACATGTATTAAACTTTCATTTTTAGGTTTAGTCTTTCCCAAAATATCATAGCTAGATCAAAGGAAAGCTAACGAGGCACTGTGGCTCGTTGGTCTAGGGGTATGATTCTCGCTTTGGGTGCGAGAGGTCCCGGGTTCAAATCCCGAACGAGCCCAAAGACACATGTATTAAACTTTCATTTTTAGGTTTAGTCTTTCCCAAAATATCATAGCTAGATCAAAGGAAAGCTAACGAGGCACTGTGGCTCGTTGGTCTAGGGGTATGATTCTCGCTTTGGGTGCGAGAGGTCCCGGGTTCAAATCCCGGACGAGCCCAAAGACACATGTATTAAACTTTCATTTTTAGGTTTAGTCTTTCCCAAAATATCATAGCTAGATCAAAGGAAAGCTAACGAGGCACTGTGGCTCGTTGGTCTAGGGGTATGATTCTCGCTTTGGGTGCGAGAGGTCCCGGGTTCAAATCCCGGACGAGCCCAAAGACACATGTATTAAACTTTCATTTTTAGGTTTAGTCTTTCCCAAAATATCATAGCTAGATCAAAGGAAAGCTAACAAGGCACTGTGGCTCGTTGGTCTAGGGGTATGATTCTCGCTTTGGGTGCGAGAGGTCCCGGGTTCAAATCCCGGACGAGCCCAAAGACACATGTATTAAACTTTCATTTTTAGGTTTAGTCTTTCCCAAAATATCATAGCTAGATCAAAGGAAAGCTAACGAGGCACTGTGGCTCGTTGGTCTAGGGGTATGATTCTCGCTTTGGGTGCGAGAGGTCCCGGGTTCAAATCCCGAACGAGCCCAAAGACACATGTATTAATCTTTCATTTTTAGGTTTAGTCTTTCCCAAAATATCATAGCTAGATCAAAGGAAAGCTAACAAGGCACTGTGGCTCGTTGGTCTAGGGGTATGATTCTCGCTTTGGGTGCGAGAGGTCCCGGGTTCAAATCCCGGACGAGCCCAAAGACACATGTATTAAACTTTCATTTTTAGGTTTAGTCTTTCCCAAAATATCATAGCTAGATCAAAGGAAAGCTAACGAGGCACTGTGGCTCGTTGGTCTAGGGGTATGATTCTCGCTTTGGGTGCGAGAGGTCCCGGGTTCAAATCCCGGACGAGCCCAAAGACACATGTATTAAACTTTCATTTTTAGGTTTAGTCTTTCCCAAAATATCATAGCTAGATCAAAGGAAAGCTAACAAGGCACTGTGGCTCGTTGGTCTAGGGGTATGATTCTCGCTTTGGGTGCGAGAGGTCCCGGGTTCAAATCCCGAACGAGCCCAAAGACACATGTATTAAACTTTCATTTTTAGGTTTAGTCTTTCCCAAAATATCATAGCTAGATCAAAGGAAAGCTAACAAGGCACTGTGGCTCGTTGGTCTAGGGGTATGATTCTCGCTTTGGGTGCGAGAGGTCCCGGGTTCAAATCCCGGACGAGCCCAAAGACACATGTATTAAACTTTCATTTTTAGGTTTAGTCTTTCCCAAAATATCATAGCTAGATCAAAGGAAAGCTAACGAGGCACTGTGGCTCGTTGGTCTAGGGGTATGATTCTCGCTTTGGGTGCGAGAGGTCCCGGGTTCAAATCCCGGACGAGCCCAAAGACACATGTATTAAACTTTCATTTTTAGGTTTAGTCTTTCCCAAAATATCATAGCTAGATCAAAGGAAAGCTAACGAGGCACTGTGGCTCGTTGGTCTAGGGGTATGATTCTCGCTTTGGGTGCGAGAGGTCCCGGGTTCAAATCCCGAACGAGCCCAAAGACACATGTATTAAACTTTCATTTTTAGGTTTAGTCTTTCCCAAAATATCATAGCTAGATCAAAGGAAAGCTAACAAGGCACTGTGGCTCGTTGGTCTAGGGGTATGATTCTCGCTTTGGGTGCGAGAGGTCCCGGGTTCAAATCCCGGACGAGCCCAAAGACACATGTATTAAACTTTCATTTTTAGGTTTAGTCTTTCCCAAAATATCATAGCTAGATCAAAGGAAAGCTAACAAGGCACTGTGGCTCGTTGGTCTAGGGGTATGATTCTCGCTTTGGGTGCGAGAGGTCCCGGGTTCAAATCCCGGACGAGCCCAAAGACACATGTATTAAACTTTCATTTTTAGGTTTAGTCTTTCCCAAAATATCATAGCTAGATCAAAGGAAAGCTAACGAGGCACTGTGGCTCGTTGGTCTAGGGGTATGATTCTTTTGGGTGCGAGAGGTCCCGGGTTCAAATCCCGAACGAGCCCAAAGACACATGTATTAAACTTTCATTTTTAGGTTTAGTCTTTCCCAAAATATCATAGCTAGATCAAAGGAAAGCTAACAAGGCACTGTGGCTCGTTGGTCTAGGGGTATGATTCTCGCTTTGGGTGCGAGAGGTCCCGGGTTCAAATCCCGGACGAGCCCAAAGACACATGTATTAAACTTTCATTTTTAGGTTTAGTCTTTCCCAAAATATCATAGCTAGATCAAAGGAAAGCTAACAAGGCACTGTGGCTCGTTGGTCTAGGGGTATGATTCTCGCTTTGGGTGCGAGAGGTCCCGGGTTCAAATCCCGGACGAGCCCAAAGACACATGTATTAAACTTTCATTTTTAGGTTTAGTCTTTCCCAAAATATCATAGCTAGATCAAAGGAAAGCTAACAAGGCACTGTGGCTCGTTGGTCTAGGGGTATGATTCTCGCTTTGGGTGCGAGAGGTCCCGGGTTCAAATCCCGACGAGCCCAAAGACACATGTATTAAACTTTCATTTTTAGGTTTAGTCTTTCCCAAAATATCATAGCTAGATCAAAGGAAAGCTAACAGCTCACTGTGGCTCGTTGGTCTAGGGGTATGATTCTCGCTTTGGGTGCGAGAGGTCCCGGGTTCAAATCCCGGACGAGCCCAAAGACACATGTATTAAACTTTCATTTTTAGGTTTAGTCTTTCCCAAAATATCATAGCTAGATCAAAGGAAAGCTAACAAGGCACTGTGGCTCGTTGGTCTAGGGGTATGATTCTCGCTTTGGGTGCGAGAGGTCCCGGGTTCAAATCTCGGACGAGCACAAAGACACATGTATTAAACTTTCATTTTTAGGTTTAGTCTTTCCCAAAATATCATAGCTAGATCAAAGGAAAGCTAACGAGGCACTGTGGCTCGTTGGTCTAGGGGTATGATTCTCGCTTTGGGTGCGAGAGGTCCCGGGTTCAAATCCCGAACGAGCCCAAAGACACATGTATTAAACTTTCATTTTTAGGTTTAGTCTTTCCCAAAATATCATAGCTAGATCAAAGGAAAGCTAACAAGGCACTGTGGCTCGTTGGTCTAGGGGTATGATTCTCGCTTTGGGTGCGAGAGGTCCCGGGTTCAAATCCCGGACGAGCCCAAAGACACATGTATTAAACTTTCATTTTTAGGTTTAGTCTTTCCCAAAATATCATAGCTAGATCAAAGGAAAGCTAACGAGGCACTGTGGCTCGTTGGTCTAGGGGTATGATTCTCGCTTTGGGTGCGAGAGGTCCCGGGTTCAAATCCCGGACGAGCCCAAAGACACATGTATTAAACTTTCATTTTTAGGTTTAGTCTTTCCCAAAATATCATAGCTAGATCAAAGGAAAGCTAACGAGGCACTGTGGCTCGTTGGTCTAGGGGTATGATTCTCGCTTTGGGTGCGAGAGGTCCCGGGTTCAAATCCCGGACGAGCCCAAAGACACATGTATTAAACTTTCATTTTTAGGTTTAGTCTTTCCCAAAATATCATAGCTAGATCAAAGGAAAGCTAACGAGGCACTGTGGCTCGTTGGTCTAGGGGTATGATTCTCGCTTTGGGTGCGAGAGGTCCCGGGTTCAAATCCCGAACGAGCCCAAAGACACATGTATTAAACTTTCATTTTTAGGTTTAGTCTTTCCCAAAATATCATAGCTAGATCAAAGGAAAGCTAACAAGGCACTGTGGCTCGTTGGTCTAGGGGTATGATTCTCGCTTTGGGTGCGAGAGGTCCCGGGTTCAAATCCCGGACGAGCCCAAAGACACATGTATTAAACTTTCATTTTTAGGTTTAGTCTTTCCCAAAATATCATAGCTAGATCAAAGGAAAGCTAACAAGGCACTGTGGCTCGTTGGTCTAGGGGTATGATTCTCGCTTTGGGTGCGAGAGGTCCCGGGTTCAAATCCCGGACGAGCCCAAAGACACATGTATTAAACTTTCATTTTTAGGTTTAGTCTTTCCCAAAATATCATAGCTAGATCAAAGGAAAGCTAACAAGGCACTGTGGCTCGTTGGTCTAGGGGTATGATTCTCGCTTTGGGTGCGAGAGGTCCCGGGTTCAAATCCCGGACGAGCCCAAAGACACATGTATTAAACTTTCATTTTTAGGTTTAGTCTTTCCCAAAATATCATAGCTAGATCAAAGGAAAGCTAACAAGGCACTGTGGCTCGTTGGTCTAGGGGTATGATTCTCGCTTTGGGTGCGAGAGGTCCCGGGTTCAAATCCCGGACGAGCCCAAAGACACATGTATTAAACTTTCATTTTTAGGTTTAGTCTTTCCCAAAATATCATAGCTAGATCAAAGGAAAGCTAACAAGGCACTGTGGCTCGTTGGTCTAGGGGTATGATTCTCGCTTTGGGTGCGAGAGGTCCCGGGTTCAAATCCCGACGAGCCCAAAGACACATGTATTAAACTTTCATTTTTAGGTTTAGTCTTTCCCAAAATATCATAGCTAGATCAAAGGAAAGCTAACAGCTCACTGTGGCTCGTTGGTCTAGGGGTATGATTCTCGCTTTGGGTGCGAGAGGTCCCGGGTTCAAATCCCGGACGAGCCCAAAGACACATGTATTAAACTTTCATTTTTAGGTTTAGTCTTTCCCAAAATATCATAGCTAGATCAAAGGAAAGCTAACGAGGCACTGTGGCTCGTTGGTCTAGGGGTATGATTCTCGCTTTGGGTGCGAGAGGTCCCGGGTTCAAATCCCGGACGAGCACAAAGACACATGTATTAAACTTTCATTTTTAGGTTTAGTCTTTCCCAAAATATCATAGCTAGATCAAAGGAAAGCTAACGAGGCACTGTGGCTCGTTGGTCTAGGGGTATGATTCTCGCTTTGGGTGCGAGAGGTCCCGGGTTCAAATCCCGAACGAGCCCAAAGACACATGTATTAAACTTTCATTTTTAGGTTTAGTCTTTCCCAAAATATCATAGCTAGATCAAAGGAAAGCTAACAAGGCACTGTGGCTCGTTGGTCTAGGGGTATGATTCTCGCTTTGGGTGCGAGAGGTCCCGGGTTCAAATCCCGGACGAGCCCAAAGACACATGTATTAAACTTTCATTTTTAGGTTTAGTCTTTCCCAAAATATCATAGCTAGATCAAAGGAAAGCTAACGAGGCACTGTGGCTCGTTGGTCTAGGGGTATGATTCTCGCTTTGGGTGCGAGAGGTCCCGGGTTCAAATCCCGAACGAGCCCAAAGACACATGTATTAAACTTTCATTTTTAGGTTTAGTCTTTCCCAAAATATCATAGCTAGATCAAAGGAAAGCTAACAAGGCACTGTGGCTCGTTGGTCTAGGGGTATGATTCTCGCTTTGGGTGCGAGAGGTCCCGGGTTCAAATCCCGGACGAGCCCAAAGACACATGTATTAAACTTTCATTTTTAGGTTTAGTCTTTCCCAAAATATCATAGCTAGATCAAAGGAAAGCTAACGAGGCACTGTGGCTCGTTGGTCTAGGGGTATGATTCTCGCTTTGGGTGCGAGAGGTCCCGGGTTCAAATCCCGGACGAGCCCAAAGACACATGTATTAAACTTTCATTTTTAGGTTTAGTCTTTCCCAAAATATCATAGCTAGATCAAAGGAAAGCTAACGAGGCACTGTGGCTCGTTGGTCTAGGGGTATGATTCTCGCTTTGGGTGCGAGAGGTCCCGGGTTCAAATCCCGGACGAGCCCAAAGACACATGTATTAAACTTTCATTTTTAGGTTTAGTCTTTCCCAAAATATCATAGCTAGATCAAAGGAAAGCTAACAAGGCACTGTGGCTCGTTGGTCTAGGGGTATGATTCTCGCTTTGGGTGCGAGAGGTCCCGGGTTCAAATCCCGGACGAGCCCAAAGACACATGTATTAAACTTTCATTTTTAGGTTTAGTCTTTCCCAAAATATCATAGCTAGATCAAAGGAAAGCTAACGAGGCACTGTGGCTCGTTGGTCTAGGGGTATGATTCTCGCTTTGGGTGCGAGAGGTCCCGGGTTCAAATCCCGGACGAGCCCAAAGACACATGTATTAAACTTTCATTTTTAGGTTTAGTCTTTCCCAAAATATCATAGCTAGATCAAAGGAAAGCTAACGAGGCACTGTGGCTCGTTGGTCTAGGGGTATGATTCTCGCTTTGGGTGCGAGAGGTCCCGGGTTCAAATCCCGGACGAGCCCAAAGACACATGTATTAAACTTTCATTTTTAGGTTTAGTCTTTCCCAAAATATCATAGCTAGATCAAAGGAAAGCTAACAAGGCACTGTGGCTCGTTGGTCTAGGGGTATGATTCTCGCTTTGGGTGCGAGAGGTCCCGGGTTCAAATCCCGGACGAGCCCAAAGACACATGTATTAAACTTTCATTTTTAGGTTTAGTCTTTCCCAAAATATCATAGCTAGATCAAAGGAAAGCTAACAAGGCACTGTGGCTCGTTGGTCTAGGGGTATGATTCTCGCTTTGGGTGCGAGAGGTCCCGGGTTCAAATCCCGGACGAGCACAAAGACACATGTATTAAACTTTCATTTTTAGGTTTAGTCTTTCCCAAAATATCATAGCTAGATCAAAGGAAAGCTAACGAGGCACTGTGGCTCGTTGGTCTAGGGGTATGATTCTCGCTTTGGGTGCGAGAGGTCCCGGGTTCAAATCCCGAACGAGCCCAAAGACACATGTATTAATCTTTCATTTTTAGGTTTAGTCTTTCCCAAAATATCATAGCTAGATCAAAGGAAAGCTAACAAGGCACTGTGGCTCGTTGGTCTAGGGGTATGATTCTCGCTTTGGGTGCGAGAGGTCCCGGGTTCAAATCCCGGACGAGCCCAAAGACACATGTATTAAACTTTCATTTTTAGGTTTAGTCTTTCCCAAAATATCATAGCTAGATCAAAGGAAAGCTAACGAGGCACTGTGGCTCGTTGGTCTAGGGGTATGATTCTCGCTTTGGGTGCGAGAGGTCCCGGGTTCAAATCCCGGACGAGCCCAAAGACACATGTATTAAACTTTCATTTTTAGGTTTAGTCTTTCCCAAAATATCATAGCTAGATCAAAGGAAAGCTAACGAGGCACTGTGGCTCGTTGGTCTAGGGGTATGATTCTCGCTTTGGGTGCGAGAGGTCCCGGGTTCAAATCCCGGACGAGCCCAAAGACACATGTATTAAACTTTCATTTTTAGGTTTAGTCTTTCCCAAAATATCATAGCTAGATCAAAGGAAAGCTAACGAGGCACTGTGGCTCGTTGGTCTAGGGGTATGATTCTCGCTTTGGGTGCGAGAGGTCCCGGGTTCAAATCCCGAACGAGCCCAAAGACACATGTATTAAACTTTCATTTTTAGGTTTAGTCTTTCCCAAAATATCATAGCTAGATCAAAGGAAAGCTAACAAGGCACTGTGGCTCGTTGGTCTAGGGGTATGATTCTCGCTTTGGGTGCGAGAGGTCCCGGGTTCAAATCCCGGACGAGCCCAAAGACACATGTATTAAACTTTCATTTTTAGGTTTAGTCTTTCCCAAAATATCATAGCTAGATCAAAGGAAAGCTAACAAGGCACTGTGGCTCGTTGGTCTAGGGGTATGATTCTCGCTTTGGGTGCGAGAGGTCCCGGGTTCAAATCCCGGACGAGCCCAAAGACACATGTATTAAACTTTCATTTTTAGGTTTAGTCTTTCCCAAAATATCATAGCTAGATCAAAGGAAAGCTAACAAGGCACTGTGGCTCGTTGGTCTAGGGGTATGATTCTCGCTTTGGGTGCGAGAGGTCCCGGGTTCAAATCCCGGACGAGCCCAAAGACACATGTATTAAACTTTCATTTTTAGGTTTAGTCTTTCCCAAAATATCATAGCTAGATCAAAGGAAAGCTAACGAGGCACTGTGGCTCGTTGGTCTAGGGGTATGATTCTCGCTTTGGGTGCGAGAGGTCCCGGGTTCAAATCCCGGACGAGCCCAAAGACACATGTATTAAACTTTCATTTTTAGGTTTAGTCTTTCCCAAAATATCATAGCTAGATCAAAGGAAAGCTAACGAGGCACTGTGGCTCGTTGGTCTAGGGGTATGATTCTCGCTTTGGGTGCGAGAGGTCCCGGGTTCAAATCCCGAACGAGCCCAAAGACACATGTATTAAACTTTCATTTTTAGGTTTAGTCTTTCCCAAAATATCATAGCTAGATCAAAGGAAAGCTAACAAGGCACTGTGGCTCGTTGGTCTAGGGGTATGATTCTCGCTTTGGGTGCGAGAGGTCCCGGGTTCAAATCCCGGACGAGCCCAAAGACACATGTATTAAACTTTCATTTTTAGGTTTAGTCTTTCCCAAAATATCATAGCTAGATCAAAGGAAAGCTAACAAGGCACTGTGGCTCGTTGGTCTAGGGGTATGATTCTCGCTTTGGGTGCGAGAGGTCCCGGGTTCAAATCCCGGACGAGCCCAAAGACACATGTATTAAACTTTCATTTTTAGGTTTAGTCTTTCCCAAAATATCATAGCTAGATCAAAGGAAAGCTAACAAGGCACTGTGGCTCGTTGGTCTAGGGGTATGATTCTCGCTTTGGGTGCGAGAGGTCCCGGGTTCAAATCCCGGACGAGCCCAAAGACACATGTATTAAACTTTCATTTTTAGGTTTAGTCTTTCCCAAAATATCATAGCTAGATCAAAGGAAAGCTAACGAGGCACTGTGGCTCGTTGGTCTAGGGGTATGATTCTCGCTTTGGGTGCGAGAGGTCCCGGGTTCAAATCCCGGACGAGCCCAAAGACACATGTATTAAACTTTCATTTTTAGGTTTAGTCTTTCCCAAAATATCATAGCTAGATCAAAGGAAAGCTAACAAGGCACTGTGGCTCGTTGGTCTAGGGGTATGATTCTCGCTTTGGGTGCGAGAGGTCCCGGGTTCAAATCCCGAACGAGCCCAAAGACACATGTATTAAACTTTCATTTTTAGGTTTAGTCTTTCCCAAAATATCATAGCTAGATCAAAGGAAAGCTAACGAGGCACTGTGGCTCGTTGGTCTAGGGGTATGATTCTCGCTTTGGGTGCGAGAGGTCCCGGGTTCAAATCCCGGACGAGCCCAAAGACACATGTATTAAACTTTCATTTTTAGGTTTAGTCTTTCCCAAAATATCATAGCTAGATCAAAGGAAAGCTAACAAGGCACTGTGGCTCGTTGGTCTAGGGGTATGATTCTCGCTTTGGGTGCGAGAGGTCCCGGGTTCAAATCCCGACGAGCCCAAAGACACATGTATTAAACTTTCATTTTTAGGTTTAGTCTTTCCCAAAATATCATAGCTAGATCAAAGGAAAGCTAACGAGGCACTGTGGCTCGTTGGTCTAGGGGTATGATTCTCGCTTTGGGTGCGAGAGGTCCCGGGTTCAAATCCCGGACGAGCCCAAAGACACATGTATTAAACTTTCATTTTTAGGTTTAGTCTTTCCCAAAATATCATAGCTAGATCAAAGGAAAGCTAACAAGGCACTGTGGCTCGTTGGTCTAGGGGTATGATTCTCGCTTTGGGTGCGAGAGGTCCCGGGTTCAAATCCCGGACGAGCCCAAAGACACATGTATTAAACTTTCATTTTTAGGTTTAGTCTTTCCCAAAATATCATAGCTAGATCAAAGGAAAGCTAACAAGGCACTGTGGCTCGTTGGTCTAGGGGTATGATTCTCGCTTTGGGTGCGAGAGGTCCCGGGTTCAAATCCCGGACGAGCCCAAAGACACATGTATTAAACTTTCATTTTTAGGTTTAGTCTTTCCCAAAATATCATAGCTAGATCAAAGGAAAGCTAACAAGGCACTGTGGCTCGTTGGTCTAGGGGTATGATTCTCGCTTTGGGTGCGAGAGGTCCCGGGTTCAAATCCCGGACGAGCCCAAAGACACATGTATTAAACTTTCATTTTTAGGTTTAGTCTTTCCCAAAATATCATAGCTAGATCAAAGGAAAGCTAACGAGGCACTGTGGCTCGTTGGTCTAGGGGTATGATTCTCGCTTTGGGTGCGAGAGGTCCCGGGTTCAAATCCCGGACGAGCCCAAAGACACATGTATTAAACTTTCATTTTTAGGTTTAGTCTTTCCCAAAATATCATAGCTAGATCAAAGGAAAGCTAACGAGGCACTGTGGCTCGTTGGTCTAGGGGTATGATTCTCGCTTTGGGTGCGAGAGGTCCCGGGTTCAAATCCCGAACGAGCCCAAAGACACATGTATTAAACTTTCATTTTTAGGTTTAGTCTTTCCCAAAATATCATAGCTAGATCAAAGGAAAGCTAACAAGGCACTGTGGCTCGTTGGTCTAGGGGTATGATTCTCGCTTTGGGTGCGAGAGGTCCCGGGTTCAAATCCCGGACGAGCCCAAAGACACATGTATTAAACTTTCATTTTTAGGTTTAGTCTTTCCCAAAATATCATAGCTAGATCAAAGGAAAGCTAACGAGGCACTGTGGCTCGTTGGTCTAGGGGTATGATTCTCGCTTTGGGTGCGAGAGGTCCCGGGTTCAAATCCCGAACGAGCCCAAAGACACATGTATTAAACTTTCATTTTTAGGTTTAGTCTTTCCCAAAATATCATAGCTAGATCAAAGGAAAGCTAACGAGGCACTGTGGCTCGTTGGTCTAGGGGTATGATTCTCGCTTTGGGTGCGAGAGGTCCCGGGTTCAAATCCCGGACGAGCCCAAAGACACATGTATTAAACTTTCATTTTTAGGTTTAGTCTTTCCCAAAATATCATAGCTAGATCAAAGGAAAGCTAACGAGGCACTGTGGCTCGTTGGTCTAGGGGTATGATTCTCGCTTTGGGTGCGAGAGGTCCCGGGTTCAAATCCCGGACGAGCCCAAAGACACATGTATTAAACTTTCATTTTTAGGTTTAGTCTTTCCCAAAATATCATAGCTAGATCAAAGGAAAGCTAACAAGGCACTGTGGCTCGTTGGTCTAGGGGTATGATTCTCGCTTTGGGTGCGAGAGGTCCCGGGTTCAAATCCCGGACGAGCCCAAAGACACATGTATTAAACTTTCATTTTTAGGTTTAGTCTTTCCCAAAATATCATAGCTAGATCAAAGGAAAGCTAACGAGGCACTGTGGCTCGTTGGTCTAGGGGTATGATTCTCGCTTTGGGTGCGAGAGGTCCCGGGTTCAAATCCCGGACGAGCCCAAAGACACATGTATTAAACTTTCATTTTTAGGTTTAGTCTTTCCCAAAATATCATAGCTAGATCAAAGGAAAGCTAACAAGGCACTGTGGCTCGTTGGTCTAGGGGTATGATTCTCGCTTTGGGTGCGAGAGGTCCCGGGTTCAAATCCCGGACGAGCCCAAAGACACATGTATTAAACTTTCATTTTTAGGTTTAGTCTTTCCCAAAATATCATAGCTAGATCAAAGGAAAGCTAACGAGGCACTGTGGCTCGTTGGTCTAGGGGTATGATTCTCGCTTTGGGTGCGAGAGGTCCCGGGTTCAAATCCCGGACGAGCCCAAAGACACATGTATTAAACTTTCATTTTTAGGTTTAGTCTTTCCCAAAATATCATAGCTAGATCAAAGGAAAGCTAACGAGGCACTGTGGCTCGTTGGTCTAGGGGTATGATTCTCGCTTTGGGTGCGAGAGGTCCCGGGTTCAAATCCCGGACGAGCCCAAAGACACATGTATTAAACTTTCATTTTTAGGTTTAGTCTTTCCCAAAATATCATAGCTAGATCAAAGGAAAGCTAACGAGGCACTGTGGCTCGTTGGTCTAGGGGTATGATTCTCGCTTTGGGTGCGAGAGGTCCCGGGTTCAAATCCCGAACGAGCCCAAAGACACATGTATTAAACTTTCATTTTTAGGTTTAGTCTTTCCCAAAATATCATAGCTAGATCAAAGGAAAGCTAACAAGGCACTGTGGCTCGTTGGTCTAGGGGTATGATTCTCGCTTTGGGTGCGAGAGGTCCCGGGTTCAAATCCCGGACGAGCCCAAAGACACATGTATTAAACTTTCATTTTTAGGTTTAGTCTTTCCCAAAATATCATAGCTAGATCAAAGGAAAGCTAACAAGGCACTGTGGCTCGTTGGTCTAGGGGTATGATTCTCGCTTTGGGTGCGAGAGGTCCCGGGTTCAAATCCCGGACGAGCCCAAAGACACATGTATTAAACTTTCATTTTTAGGTTTAGTCTTTCCCAAAATATCATAGCTAGATCAAAGGAAAGCTAACAAGGCACTGTGGCTCGTTGGTCTAGGGGTATGATTCTCGCTTTGGGTGCGAGAGGTCCCGGGTTCAAATCCCGGACGAGCCCAAAGACACATGTATTAAACTTTCATTTTTAGGTTTAGTCTTTCCCAAAATATCATAGCTAGATCAAAGGAAAGCTAACGAGGCACTGTGGCTCGTTGGTCTAGGGGTATGATTCTCGCTTTGGGTGCGAGAGGTCCCGGGTTCAAATCCCGGACGAGCCCAAAGACACATGTATTAAACTTTCATTTTTAGGTTTAGTCTTTCCCAAAATATCATAGCTAGATCAAAGGAAAGCTAACAAGGCACTGTGGCTCGTTGGTCTAGGGGTATGATTCTCGCTTTGGGTGCGAGAGGTCCCGGGTTCAAATCCCGACGAGCCCAAAGACACATGTATTAAACTTTCATTTTTAGGTTTAGTCTTTCCCAAAATATCATAGCTAGATCAAAGGAAAGCTGAACAGGCACTGTGGCTCGTTGGTCTAGGGGTATGATTCTCGCTTTGGGTGCGAGAGGTCCCGGGTTCAAATCCCGGACGAGCCCAAAGACACATGTATTAAACTTTCATTTTTAGGTTTAGTCTTTCCCAAAATATCATAGCTAGATCAAAGGAAAGCTAACAAGGCACTGTGGCTCGTTGGTCTAGGGGTATGATTCTCGCTTTGGGTGCGAGAGGTCCCGGGTTCAAATCCCGGACGAGCCCAAAGACACATGTATTAAACTTTCATTTTTAGGTTTAGTCTTTCCCAAAATATCATAGCTAGATCAAAGGAAAGCTAACGAGGCACTGTGGCTCGTTGGTCTAGGGGTATGATTCTCGCTTTGGGTGCGAGAGGTCCCGGGTTCAAATCCCGAACGAGCCCAAAGACACATGTATTAATCTTTCATTTTTAGGTTTAGTCTTTCCCAAAATATCATAGCTAGATCAAAGGAAAGCTAACAAGGCACTGTGGCTCGTTGGTCTAGGGGTATGATTCTCGCTTTGGGTGCGAGAGGTCCCGGGTTCAAATCCCGGACGAGCCCAAAGACACATGTATTAAACTTTCATTTTTAGGTTTAGTCTTTCCCAAAATATCATAGCTAGATCAAAGGAAAGCTAACGAGGCACTGTGGCTCGTTGGTCTAGGGGTATGATTCTCGCTTTGGGTGCGAGAGGTCCCGGGTTCAAATCCCGAACGAGCCCAAAGACACATGTATTAAACTTTCATTTTT